>JAJSOF020000009.1:27149928-27749928 GCA_025594305.2 Periplaneta americana
TATTGTCCAATAGATGGACAGATTAGTAAAAATTGTGGGCAGAAACAATTCGTATACTAAGTCAATGGCTGGAGTATGGACTGTGTGAAACTGCCAATCAGATTTGATCAGATTAGTAAAAATTGATGGACAGATCAGTAAAAATTGTGGGAAATTCGTATACTAAGTCAATGCCTGGAGTATGGACTGTGTGAAACTGCCAATCAGATTTGATCACTGTACTCGTGTATTGTATAATACTCCAATAGATGGACAGATTAGTAAAAATTGTGGGCAGAAACAATTCGTATACTAAGTCAATGCCTGGAGTATGGACTGTGTGAAACTGCCAATCAGATTTGATCACTGTATCCGTGTATTGTATAATACTCCAATAGATGGACAGATCAGTAAAAATTGTGGAAGAAACAATTCGTATACTAAGTCAATGCCTGGAGTATGGACTGTGTGAAACTGCCAATCAGATTTGATCACTGTACCCGTGTATTGTATAATACTCCAATAGATGGACAGATTAGTAAAAATTGTGGAAGAAACAATTCGTATACTAAGTCAATGCCTGGAGTATGGACTGTGTGAAACTGCCAATCAGATTTGATCACTGTACTCGTGTATTGTATAATACTCCAATAGGAGGACAGATTAGTAAAAAATTGTGGGCAGAAACAATTGGTATACTAAGTCAATGGCTGGAGTATGGACTGTGTGAAACTGCCAATCAGATTTGATCACTGTACCCGTGTATTGTATAATACTCCAATAGATGGACAGATCAGTAAAAAATTGTGGGAAGAAACAATTCGTATACTAAGTCAATGCCTGGAGTATGGACTGTGTGAAACTGCCAATCAGATTTGATCACTGTACTCGTGTGTTGTATAATACTCCAATACATGGACAGATTAGTAAAAAATTGTGGACAGAAACAATTCGTATACTAAGTCAATGCCTGGAGTATGGACTGTGTGAAACTGCCAATCAGATTTGATCACTGTACCGTGTATTGTATAATACTCCAATAGATGGACAGATTAGTAAAAAATTGTGGGCAGAAACAATTCGTATACTAAGTCAATGCCTGGAGTATGGACTGTGTGAAACTGCCAATCAGATTTGATCACTGTACCCGTGTATTGTATAATACTCCAATAGATGAACAGATTAGTAAAAAATTGTGGGCAGAAACAATTGGTATACTAAGTCAATGCCTGGAGTATGGACTATGTGAAACTGCCAATCAGATTTGATCACTGTACCCGTGTATTGTATAATACTCCAATACATGGAGAGATTAGTAAAAAATTGTGGACAGAAACAATTCGTATACTAAGTCAATGCCTGGAGTATGGACTGTGTGAAACTGCCAATCAGATTTGATCACTGTACCCGTGTATTGTATAATACTCCAATAGATGGACAGATCAGTAAAAAATTGTGGGAAGAAACAATTCGTATACTAAGTCAATGCCTGGAGTATGGACTGTGTGAAACTGCCAATCAGATTTGATCACTGTATCCGTGTATTGTATAATACTCCAATAGATGGTAGTAAAAAATATTCGTATACTAAGTCAATATGGATGGAGATTTGATCACTTAGTAAAAATCCAATGGACAGATTAGTAAAAAAGAAACAATTCGTATACTAAGTCAATGCCTGGAGTATGGACTGTGTGAAACTGCCAATCAGATTTGATCACTGTACCCGTGTATTGTATAATACCCAATAGATGGACAGTTTAGTAAAAATTGTGGGAAGAAACAATTCGTATACTAAGTCAATGCCTGGAGTATGGACTGTGTGAAACTGCCAATCAGATTTGATCACTGTACCCGTGTATTGTATAATACCCCAATAGATGGACAGATTAGTAAAAAATTGTGGCAGAAACAATAAGTCAATGGTATACTAAGTCAGTATGGACTGTATTGTATAATACTCCAATAGAAACTGCCAATCAGAGTTTGTATCACTGTGATTTGATCACTGTACCCGTGTATTGTGTAATACCCAATAGATGGACAGACAGTAAAAAATTGTGGGCAGAAACAATTCGTATACTAAGTCAATGCCTGGAGTATGGACTATGTGAAACTGCCAATCAGATTTGATCACTGTACTCGTGTATTGTATAATACTCCAATAGATGAACAGATTAGTAAAAAATTGTGGGCAGAAACAATTGGTATACTAAGTCAATGCCTGGAGTATGGACTATGTGAAACTGCCAATCAGATTTGATCACTGTACCCGTGTATTGTATAATACTCCAATAGATGGACAGTTTAGTAAAAAATTGTGGGCAGAAACAATTCGTATAAGTCAATGGCTGGAATAGAGACTGTGTGGTCCACACCTGTGGAGTAACGGTCAGCGCGTCTGGCCGCGAAACCAGGTGGCCCGGGTTCGAATCCCGGTCGGGGCAAGTTATCTGGTAGAGGTTTTTTCCGGGGTTTTCCCTCAACCCAATACGAGCAAATGCTGGGTAACTTTCGGTGCTGGACCCCGGACCGGCATTATCACCTTCATTTCATTCAGACGCTAAATAACCTGAGATGTTGATATAGCGTCGTAAAATAACAATAATAAAATAAAAAAAGAGACTGTGTGAAACTGCCAATTCTTCAGATATTTTTTTACCGGTAGTGTAGTTTCTGGTACAGATCATCTTTTTTTTCACGAAGGAAATATATAATGTAGGCCCTATATATTTAACGAGAGTAGCTTATTATATTTGCCATGATTTCTAAGGGTAGTGTTGCTGCTGGAGTACAGATACTCCCATTTCATTATTTGTAGGCAATTTATGCATGTTTGTAAAATAAATAAAACTGAATGGATACCAAATTAAGTCCCCATAGAATCCTAAAGTATCACATATGACACCTAGCATAAAAACAAGAACTGAGGTCATGATAAAAATGTTGATTGGTTAGTGTTTGTCTTTGTATCGCCAATTATCCAATAAATAATATTTTAACATTTTTTTTTCACTTTAAATTTGTGTCGGGACTGAAGAGGTTAAGATGGAAGCACTGAATGTGTATCAGACAGCCATTGACTATTTGCGTCTGACCGCGAAACCAAGTTGCCCGGGTTCGAATCCCGGTTGGAGGAAGTTACCTGGCTGAGGTTTTATCGGGGTTTTCTCTCAACCCAATGCAAATGCTGGGTAACTTTCAGTGCTGGACTCATTTCACCGGTATTATCACCTTCATTTCATTCAGACGCTAAATAACCTGAGATGTTGATACAGCATCGTAAAATAACAAAAAAATTCATCAAGCAGCAGGCTACTACCAAATACAAAAACAAAAAAAGTCACTAATATCCGATAGCATCCCATTTGACGGTAGGCGTACGTAAAATGTTTATTTTAAAGCTATTTATCGGTAGTGAGTGATTTAATGCACCCTTTTTGTCTTGTAAATTAAAATTTTTTATGCATGCCATTATTATTCCTCTCTTTCTCCGCCAGCTAAAAGCATGGGATACTTACTAAAAATGAAAGTGGATTAAGAAGTGGTATTAGTGTTGTCAAGCACTAATGACAGGTTTATAAATCCCTCTCACGAAATACACTCTATAACTGTCCCTAGTGTTTTTAGCTACACATTTCAGGAAAAAAAGAGAGGGAATTACGCGATAATATACGGTAAATGCAAATTCACAGAAAGTCCCGCTAAACGGATTAAAATCCGTAACTCAGTTTTAATATTCCTCTCTCTGAAACTTCATTCCCTAGCAAGAATCAAGGCATTTTCTAAAGAAAATTGTAGCTAAGGTTCCTTACAGAGATTGTTATTGCGTAGAAGCGATTTCAGGGGCTCAATTTTCGGTGCTGAAATTGAAAGAAATTTAATTTCGAGGAGAAGATATGGAAACTACGTCCTTCGATGTAAACATGTATAAGTTCAATTATTGTGTTCAATACATGTCAGTTGCAAATGCTTGCACAGGAATGTTCACAAATGCAGTCGTAACAAGAAATCAGTTTTGTCTATTTTTTTTTAATTTGGTTATTTTACAAAGCTTTATCAACTGCAATGATTATCTAGCGTCTGAATGAGATGGTGATAATGCCGGCAAATTGAGTACAGGGTCCAGAGTCGAATGTTACCCAGCATTTGTACTTATTGGGGGAACGGGGAACTTACCAGGTAACTTGTCCAACCAGAATTTGAACCGGGGCTCGCTCGTTTCACGGTCAAGCATGCTAACCATTACACCACAGAGATGGACGTGTCCTCCTTATTCGGTTATTTAACGACACTATCACTTGCGAGGTTATCTAACGTTGGCGGACAGTGCCGGATTTAGGCCTAGGCAATTTCCAGGGGGGCGGCATTTTCTCTCTCTCTCTTCCTTTCCCCCCTCTCCCTTTTTAATTTTACAGTAAAATTTGTTTTTAAAACACTTGGTAAATCTTTTCTGAACTTTCTTGTTGAACACATTGTGAAAGTCTGATATTTTTTTGTTATCGCAATGTTGTGGTCGCGGCGAGAGTAAAAGGAAAGTATGGAGCTTGCCTAATAAATTATATTGTAATACTGGCATCACGTTATTATACAATGAAACTGCTTAAATTCAATTTCTTGTATAAACAAGAATGCATAGTTGAAAATCAAATTAGATGTTTATTATTTCTTTGAGTCCTAGACGTAATTACTTTCACAGTTATTTAAAGAAATTGATGATTTTGAAACTTAAGTGTTATATAAATGAAGAAATGTTGTGTCAGTAAAGTGTGTTACCCAAATCAAACGTGTTCTCAACAGCTTTACAGTTCAATTTCAGAAAACTCACTATTTGAACAGTAAAAAACAAACAAGTGTTAGTGAAATCAGGATAGAAGATGACGCTAGTTCCAGTCCAGTGAATGAGTTGACAGCGAAATGAGTGTATGTTGAAAAATCTGTGCAGATATGAAATATCATACTTGAGTTTTAGTTCGATCTTGGTTTAAGATACAAATTAGGTTCTTTAAATGTTATTTTAAGTGATCAGCTTCGTTTTATTTGCAAGATCATTCCAGTCTCTATCATCATACTCCACCTCCCTCAAATCCATCCTAATATTATCCTCCCATCTACGTCTCGGCCTCCCTAAAGGTCTTTTTCCCTCCGGTCTCCCAACTAACACTCTATATGCATTTCTGGATTGCCCATTAGTTACCCTGCCCATCTCAAACGTCTCGATTTTATGTTCCTGAATAATGTCAGGTGAAGAATACAATGCATACAGTTCTGTGTTGAGTCTTTCTCCATTCTCCTGTAACTTCAACACTTAGCCCCAAAGAAGACTTATTTATTATGGGATACGTAACAAGCTGTTTTTAAATGATGGGTTACAGACACTTAAAACATACCCAAATCAAATTCTCAACACCTTATCGGCTGTCCACGACTGCTTATTCAATATATTCGCAGCTAAACCCTCCAATCTTACAACAGCAGCGATATCCTCTATCCGCTATGATACAGGACGCGCCTGCCGATGGTGTATAGGGAAAAATCTGTAAGTCCGCTTAAATATATAACACTACTAAGTTGCCCGTTCATCAATCTTCGTTTATTATTTATTGCTACAAATATTTCCAATATAACCATAGGTATATCGTCAACAATACTATTTAATCATTTTCCAGCATGTGATAATTCGATAAGAAAGGTTTATTCCGCAAAGGGTTGGAGTTTATTTTTCAATTTACTTTATACTTTCTATCGAGGTAAGAAATACTCTTATTATTATTATTATTATTATTATTATTATTATTATTATTATTATTATACCACCAACAAAATCAATGCTTAAAAATTAACTACAGTCTGCCTTTCACAAATCAATTTTGTTTCAACAATGAATGTGTTCGAATGTTTCTCTGCATCGAGTCTGACGTGCTTCTTCAGATCGACTTTGATGACATCATCAATGCTTTCTCTATGTAGAAAGTGCGAAGGAAATCTTTATAATTCACAAGTAAGATGCATGTATTTTGATTCCAGTAATTTATTGTTTTCTGAATTGTAACATCTATATATATAATTTGAACTGGTAATGGAAATTACGGGAAAACGGCTGAACGGATTTTAATGAGTGACCCCTCATTTTCATGCCTGGCATCCAAAGTTTTTCGGAAAAATTGTAGTTTTCAGTGAAATAATTTTCCTATTTTCCAAAATCCATCTGTTGTCAGTTTTGAGAACTAGTTTTATTGAATCACGGCCGACTTGATTGAATTTCAGAACAAAACACACACTACAATAAACAATAGGCTAACTTGAGGTGGTTTGATGACATTATTACCATTAGAAATTAAATATTATTATAGTTAGTATCATGATGCGTCTATTCTTCATTAATTGTACATAATATTGATGCTATATTGATGACATGAAAGTGAAACGTTTTGAGGTTATGTAAGTAAATGTAGAGAATATCTTAATTTAGATCTTCATTTCTATAATTTACTGAGTGACTGCTATATATAACTACAAAACTTAAGTAAGATAATAATATTGTTATTTAAACTCAAATATTTTATACTTATTAAACCAGTGGGGTTGGGTCTTTTTCATATACTTAATGGCGGTGTCATTTTCTTCAGTATTGGCTCGAGAGAGCGCAAAAATTACAGTTCCTAAGGAAAGACCAAAAGGTATTACTTACTGACAAAATTTTGTAGTCTCCAGATCATTTCAGCAAGATCTCTTAGTAGGATAAAATGATTTTACGCTCTAAATTTCAAGTTCTACATGCAGCAGCTATACGAAAACGATATTGTTCGAAAGTTTAGCAAACCTGACTTTTTTTTTTTTTTTAACTTTTGCCTACAATCCACAATGACCTAAAATAGCTACTGCTATCGTCCTGACATTGATACTTGCGTTTTCGCGCTGAAACTCAAAAACTGAAGTTGGATAGGTTCAAGAAAAGTATTTGGCCTAAAAAAATCCATTTAGAGGGAGTATGTTTTATTATTATGGAAGCAAATAACTATCAAAAAGACAAGTATTCTTCATTAAAATATATCTGAAAAATTTTTATTTGAACGTCTAACGAACTTAGTTTGCTGCACAAGCCACTAGTTTCATTTAAAACTAATTTAAACTAAACATGACCTGTATAAAAGCTGCTCATAAACTGTTTGTGGGACTTGGGGGGCGGCAAATTTCAGCACTGCCTAGGGGCAGCACTATACCTAAATGCGGTCATGATGATGGAACTGGTAACAGCGTAACACTATGCGCATAATTACATACATGTAATATTAGTTTCTCTGGACGCAATTAAAATATATTTCACTCAGCATTTTACTAGCAGGAACAGTATTCACTATTCTTTACATTGACAAAGAATTATTTAGCTTCTGCTAAGTTCAACCATTTTGAATTGAGAAAAATCGCCAGTCACATGATTTTAAGCCAAGACGAAATAACCTTGGATTGGGGGAGAAGTGGGTACAGTAAGACAGGAGAACAGTGAGACATATTTTATTAGATGGTAAATTTTGATGTTGAGATGTTGGTAACAGTGGAGTTGTATGTTGCATGAGTAAAGTAACAGTATTTTATTTACTACGATTTGATTCTAGTTATAAAGGTGAGTGATGAAAAAATAATTCGTAATTTTTTACTCAGAAGTAAAATTTTGGCTTGTGTTTAATGAAGGTTATATTGGATATACAAAAGAGATATAAATATGAATGTTTTGTTACCTAATACTATGGTATTTGAGATTGTGTTTGGCAAAGGTTTCGTCTTTCTTGTTTAAATTTTTAAGTGATGGCGTCATTTTAAATGAACTATGCGTAAAGGGAACAGTGAGACATGCCATTGAAGGGTACACTGAGACGTCTCACTGTTCCCATGTACCAATGGTTTGTAAAAACAAACTGTAATTATATTACATTTACCAGTAACTAACATTAAAAATGAACATACTAGTAACCAATTTAGGAACTATAGCTTAAAATAATGGATACATTACATTTTAATGATTTCATAAATAAAAAATTGTTCACAAAATTTACGAAAATGTTAAAAAATAATAAAGAATTACATTAAATTCTTATAATTATAAGCTTTGTTGTCACCAAAAATTCATTTCATTTTTTTGGCAAAAGTTTGAAATGTCATGAAAAATTCACTTTTCCAAATGTTCCAGATGTTTCAATGGTTTCGAAGTCAGACATCAAAATGATTCCAAATAAGCCTACAGAACATGTCAAGATAACGAGACAGCAAGCTTTCCTTTCTTTTGAAATAAATGTAAATCATTTCAATGTCCGTTAATAGACACTGTGGTGTCTCACTGTACCCTCCTGAATGGGAACAGTGAGGCATTTGCATTTTTTGACAAACACGTACCGGTATTGTATATTATGTCCTTTATCTATTAACATTTTTGTTTATGTATTATTATACTCCATGTTTTAATGTCCATTTATTTCTATTGCACTTGATTTTAAAAATATATGAATTATCACTTGCATACATATGTCTTAATATTTTGTGTCTCACTGTACCCACTACTCCCCTACTATTCGCACAAATCTCTAATGCATAGAATATAACACTAATACTTAATAATTAGATGGGTCAAAGAATGCGGGAAGAACACAAAATACTATACGGGAGACTACGAGAGTTTTCAATAAAATCATGACAAATACGAGATAGCAGCCATATAAATTACGTAACATATCTATGATCCGAATACTATGTACCTGCGGTTATAAATATAACAAAAAAGAAAACGTATTTATCTTACGTTTACATAAACCTACTCAGTACAAAGATATAAATCACGTGCAGATTGTGGCGACATCACAACAAGAAACTTCACGTAATTCAACACTCCGCCACCATTGGCGCTGAAGTCAGGAGTAGTACGTGGCGCCATCGGTCGTCGAGATGCGGAACTACTAGCGCGAACAAGTACAGTCAATACAGGAATGCACATAGAGTTTAAATGTCCCTTTGACCTACTTTCTCGGGAAATAATAAAGGCATGCAGTTAACGATGATGTGTTATTGAAATATGTGAAGCTTTCTAATATATATAAAGTTTTATAAATTCCACACATTTCTCTCGTTAAACACAGACATAAACCTATTAATCAATTCGAAATACTATATTAAAGTGATATTTACAGAAATGTTACGATAAAAGCGTTGTAGACACAAGTTCAACGCATAGTTTGTGATGGACAAAGATGCAAGAAATAGTGAAAACACAGGAAAGTGGAATACAACTTATATTTATGCACGTTTATCTGTAAACATAAAGAAATTGGCCGAGTTACTGGATACAAAATCTATTGAAACATGGACTAGAAGGAATGGTTTAAGCTTTAAAGGAAACTTTTCGGGGCAGAAGAAGATATCAGATTACGGACAACATTCAGATATATGGATCGTAATGTGCAGACAAAGAGGAAGGCGGGAAAAAAGGAAATATTGGACAAAGCTGGGTTTGTAGTGAATGACCTGCCCTTGGACAGAAAACTATGAATAAATGAGTAAATGAATCTGTAAACATTATTCTGTAAATTTGGTGCAGTTATGCAAAAGAATCAACCCACAAAATCGTGATTTTTTTTAGATAATGTTAGTTTACCAGTAAGCAAGGAAATGATCATTATTTTTACACAAAAATGACACAATCCAAATCCCGCTATAAGAAATGTTTTCAAATCAAGATTTCAGGCTGTTGATTTGAATAAAGAAAAATCTGCTTCAACCCGGGACCTTTTTTGATACATTAATTTTATAACAAAGGAAAATTTTTTCTATATCCACAGACCTCAAAGTGGAACTTACCAATATCTCAGTTCAGATGTTTGTTCACGAACAGTGGAAATCAAGATTTCAGGTATAACTCCCTGTAAAGTTGATTTGAATATTTCGAGAAAAAGTAGCCGGGTATCGAACCCGGGACCTTTGGTTTAAGAAATGTTTTGTTTATGTGTTGTAACTGTTCTCTGTATGTCTCAATTGATGACTGATGTTTGATTTGCAATCTCAATGTTTAAATTACGGATTGTTTAAGTTTTATTTCCATTGTGCAAGCTAATTTATTTTTCTTTTCAATTTGTTTTATCCTTAGGCCTATTTTTTTGTGTAAAACTATAGCCCTAGCATACATATGTAAAATAGGGCTACCCCCATTAGAGAAATAATAATAATAATAATAATAATAATAATAATAATAATAATAATAATAATAATAATATATCTCATTTCCTATTCTCTATGGCAATAGACTCCCGTGTAAATAGGTAAGGAGGGTCGCGAAGTGACTTACAAAATAAAGAAAGACCCTTATTAACATAGATTATGTGTGCTTTTTTTAAGAAAGTAACGTCTCAAATCTGGCCTAAGCATTCGATACAAACAGTGAAAGTGTTCGAGGCGATTTCTCACTTTATGACATTCATAAACGAGAAATTCATTTTGCATAAATACGAGATTGCAAATGTTATACAAAATTTAAGAGCTTCTTTTTCAAGCTCGAGGTATTCTCTTGATACAAAATTGATCTATGTTCTCCGATAAAAGGGTCTAGTTACAACATTCCATCAGTTGGTACATTTCAGATACGTCTTCCTTCATTTTTTTTTTTTTTTGGAAAATTTCAGCCAATGAAGGGATTCAGTATCAATCTATGACTATTGTAATTGTTTTGAGTTTTTTTTACGGAAAAAAACTCTAAAATCTGTTGCTTAAAATAGTACTTCGCGTGGTATCTATTGATTTTGAGTAAAACTACACTAGTGGTTCTGAGTAAAATTATGGTTGTTGCGATTTTACAGAAATTTGTATTTTTATTTAGTTGGCTATTTAAGACGCTGTATCAACTACTAGGTTATTTACCGTTAATGAAATTGATGATAGCGAGATGGTATTTGGCGAGATGAGGTCGAGGATTCGACATAGATTACCTGACAATCGCCTTACAATCGGGGAAAATTTCTAAAAAAAAAAACGCAATCGAATTAAAAGACGAGCGCCCCTGTCATCTGAACTAAATTGGTGGCTTCAGAGATTTGCATTTTTCAAATGGAGTCAAGAACCGGTATGGAAATCTCACCCAAAAGTAGGTCGCGTTTTGAAAAAGTTTCGGAACCACTGCTCTATGGGTTGGTTCCCTTTTGCGTAACTACGTCCAATTAACAATTGAATTGAACGCCTGCATATAAGTATGAACCTAATGAGGAAAGAGTATTCGAGATCTGTGGAAAATAATAAGCGGAACTGAATAATAATAATAATAATAATAATAATAATAATAATAATAATAATAATAATAGTTCCTCTTCAAGGAACGACCACTCATATAAATTGAGGGAAAGAAGACAAGAGGACGGACACTGGAAAGTTTTCTTTTATCAATCGTACTATCAGGGACTGGAATACTCTACCTCCAGACTTACTGAAGACTTTACCAATGACCAAGAATGTATTTAAAATAGGCTTAAAGACTTTACTAATAGACGGTAGTATATTATACACACTACTTAAAGGGTGTAACTGATGTTTTACTATTTGAAATGTTACATCAGTGAAGAAGTGTGTTGTGTCAGTGAAGTGAAGTGTGTAGTGTCAGTGAACTTTTATAGTTTATAGTGGTAGTGCAAAGTATTTGAACAGTGAAATGTTTTTTAAGTGTTAGTGAAATCAGGATAGTATCAGTGAAATGTGTGACAGTTCCAGTGTAGTAAGTTGTCAGCGAAATGAGTGTAGTGCTGGAAGGTACTTGTACATGTACAAAGATATCATAAATACTCGTAGGTTTTAGTTCGAACTTAGGGTTAAGATACAAATTAGATTTACTTTAAATGTTATTTTATATGATCGTGCATCACTTAAGTTAGGATGCTCTTTGTTAAAATTATTATACAGTACTATTGTTACTATTATTTATTATTATTATTGTGTTTATTATTAATTGTCATTATTGAGTGTAATTATTTACCACTGCCACCGGGTATTTACAAATTTGCAGTATGAATAAATAGGGCCTACATACGTACATTAATAATCAGGGAACGGATTTATATGGACTAAAAATATATGAAATATGTAAATATATATGTAGTTATTTTTACCAAAATATGGAATTAAATATGGATTTTTACCAAAATATGGAATTAAATATGGACTTAAAATTATAAAAAAATGACTATGTACGTTAAATACGTACATTTTAATCAAACTAAACAAAAAATATAATGGACGTACCTTATCTTCCAATGTAGTTTCAACAAAACACAATTTTTATTGTCTGTTAATAACAATAGGTTACAAACATTTCTTTCAAGTGCTGAAAAGTGAATCTTCTTCTATTGTCTCTGAGGATAGATTTATACTGACTAAAAAGAGCGTTCGACGTCACAAGAAGTAACTGGTACATAATTCAATTTCACAATGTCTGCTGGGGATAAGTCCAAGTTAATCTTCACTGTTGATTCACCACTCATCACAGCAACAACCTTTTGTAGTTCTTCATATCCAGGGTTTTTGAAAGTTGTCCACCTTAGTCATCTGCAACTTTACCTCTACCACGATTCAGTTGTTCCACAGTACTATTTATAATTTCAAAACTTTCAGATAGTGAAAGGTGCCTATTTTGGAGACTTTTGAGCGTTTTTATGATGCATGAAAATGTATGCTGAATGTGAGCTAAGTCATTCTTCACACTTATGTCACAGGTAACTGTTTTCGCAGTATCAATTGAGACTGCATCTTCAGAGTCCAATGCAAGGAGAACATTGTTAATAGAGTCTATATGTTCGGCATAATATTCAACTGCTTCTAGCCATGTACCCCATCTAGTTAAAATTGGCTTTGGTGGCAATGGAATTTCAGGGTACATTTCTTTCAAACGTTAACTCTACTGGGAGCTTTGAGAAATACTTTTTCACTGATGAAATCAACAAATCTACTTTAGGGAAATTGTCTCTGACCACTTCTGCCAAATGAAATGCACCACAAGTAAAATGAGTCAATTTAGGATATACAAAGATAATGCTTGTCCAGCTTTGACCATAAATCGCTAATAAAAGAATAAACATTATCGTACATAATACCCTTTGGCCACAGGATAATAGCTTCGTTGAAAGTTTAATAAGTTTTAATGCACTTTTCTAGAACATCACAATGTAAAAGATGTTCAGAATATTGTTCACTTAACAAACCGATAACTACATTACCAACAAACCTTCTTTGTCGGGAGTCTCATCAATGGAAACCCAAATTGAACTATCTTTAATTTCATCTCTTATCTTCTGTATTGTCTCATCGTAGATGGATGGAGCATGATAAGTGTTGACTCAATTGTATGTTGAGTATATTTTTCAAGGAACTGAAGACCTTATTCTTTAGTTTGTAGAGAGGAATATCAGCAGAGATGAGAGAACGGCACAGGTCGATGTTAAACTCAGATCTTACATTCGATGTTGTTGGTTGTGTTAAAAAAATTGTCTCTGCTTGGAATTTAGTTGTTTGTTGGCCTGATGTTTACTAGTTGTAATGTGTTGTTGCACCAGGAACTTTTGTGTAGATGATACTGCACACTGACACAAATTACAAAATAATATTTTATTGTCAGTTGATAAACCATCTTCTTTAAATTCTGAAATGTAACTTGTTAGTTTTGATTTTAAATTGACTGAATGACGTACTTTTGGCATATTTACCGTCTTTATAGTATGATTTACAAAACTGAACCTATGTGTACTCTGAATTTAACTGTTGAGCTGCACAACTGAAGTCTGTTAAAAATTTTAAATTAAATTAATAGTTTTGTAACTTACTTTCCCATTGTTGATAGGACTGCTAATTTTCAAATAACTCTGATGTTAAAATTACTGAACATGTGTTTAAATCTCTATTGTTGAAATGTATTTTTAAAAGTTAATGGAATTTTGTTTTGTTTTATTGTTAAACCTAATATAAATGGACTGTTTTATATGAAAATGGAAAATATATGGAAATTAACGAAAATATGTACTAAACTCTAAAATATGGAAAAATATGGAAAATAAAAGTAGGATTTTTCAACCCTACACATTGTGAAACATAAAGATAATGCAAAATATAAATTATATTAGCTTTATAAGTAAATATGTATTTACATATAAATCCTTTCCTGTTAATAATAATAATAATAATAATAATAATAATAATAATAATAATAATAATAATAATAATAATAACCACCGGAGTCGGTTAAGGACTTGTCTGCCGGTCTTTAGTTGCGCTCGGTCGCGGGTTCGATCCCCGCTTGGGCTGATTACTTGGCTGGGTTTTTTCCGAGGTTTTCCCCAACCGTAAGGTGAATGCCAGATAATCTATGGCGAATTCTCGGCCTCATCTCGCCAAATCCAAACTCGCTGTCACCAATCTCATCGACGCTAAATAACCTTGTAGTTGATACAGCGTCGTTAAATAACCAACTTAAAATAATAATAATAATAATAATAATAATAATAATAATAATAATAATAATAACAGACGTAGATGGGAGGATAATATTAAAATGGATTTGAAGGAGGTGGGATATGATGATAGAGACTGGATTAATGAACCGTCGGGTTCCTTAAAAGCCATTGTAAGTAACAATAATAATAATAATAATAATAATAATAATAATAGTAATAATAATAATAATAGTAATAATAATAGACGTAGATGGGAGGATAATATTAAAATGGATTTGAGGAGGTGGGATATGATGATAGAGACTTGATTAACCTTGCACAGGATAGGGACCGATGGCGGGCTTATGTGAGGGCGGCAATAAACCTTGGTTCCTTAAAAGCCATTGTAAGTAAGTAATTAATAATAATAATAATAATTGTTAGCTAAAACTCGAAACTTAGACCCTACGGCCTCTTCTGATATCACCACCTTTGTGTGGATACAAACAGCAGACACTCACAAGCAGTGGATGGATGCGTGGTAAGAATTCAGTAACAACAACAGAAGGTAAATTCAGAATACGGAATACAAACACTCGGTTCCTTGGGGAAGATGATATATTTGCATTTCTTTGAAGAAAACAAATCGATTCAGTTGGATTTGTTGTCATATAACCATGCTACCTCTTGAGCTGTAGTGAAGGACGAAGACAACAAGAATAGTTCAGTAAGAAATAGAACTTCAACTACCCTTTTTAACTACAGAGATTAACCGAAAATAGAGTAGTTATAGCACAGTCTACTATATACAGTCGCGAAGCTTGAGGTGATTTTTTGCAAATCTCGTGATAAAGTGCTCCAAGCGGTTAGCAACTAGAAACAATAGACTGTCCACGGTCGACTTTCGAGTGTGTCGTATTTCCATCGAGTGCTAGCTCGTTGCGTATTTCACATTGATGCTTGTGAAATGTTCGTTATTGGTTGTAATGAAAATGTTAATGGCTAAAATACAATAATTGAAATAATAATATTTTACTAGAGACGTAGAAAAATTAAGTTTGTTTTAATGAAATTTATTGATCACGTTTTATTTTCAATTCTGGTGGGATTATTATTGCTTAGGCCTACTTTTTTTTTTTCAAAGGATATGTTTTTAATTACAGCTGTTAATTTTGTTGTTATTTTTATTTGTTACTTTACTAGAGACGTATAAAAAGTCTGTTACAATAAAATTTATTGATCACGTTTTATTTCCAATTCTGGTGTGATTATTATTGCTTAACCTCATCCCACTTTAACTACGTAAGCCTACACTACAAGTACCGGTACACGTAAGTTACTCCATTAATTCATATTTCCATTATTATTGTTGTTAAGGGAAATGCAAATTAATATTTATTGGTTTCATAGTTAATTATCGCTATAATCTTGAATGAGTGAAGCGATTATAGTAAATTTCAGTTCGTTTTGCACAAACAAAAATAATATTAACCTATTTCTTGCAGGTATCTTCGAGTTTATGGTGGAATTTAATATACAAATCAAGATTTCAGGTATAACTCCCTGTAAAGTTGATTTGAATAATTTCGAGGGAAAAATTGTTCCGGAGCCGGGTATCGAACCCGGGACCTTTGGTTTAACGTACCAACGCTCTACCACTGAGCTACTCGGGAACTCTAACCGACAACGATCCAATTTTTCCTCTATCATCTTGATTTGCATAATACACGTTACTGTTCGTTAACAGAAAACCACAATTTAAGTAAGTTATTAAGTTGGTTGCTTGACGGTTGTCAGCCCACTTTGAGGTCTGTGGATATAGAGGGAAAAATTGGATCGGTGTCGGTTAGAGTTCCCGAGTAGCTCAGTGGTAGAGCGTTGGTACGTTAAACCAAAGGTCCCGGGTTCGATACCCGGCTCCGGAACAATTTTTCCCTCGAAATTATTCGAATTTAATATACTTCATTAAAATAATAAATTAACTTTATGCATTTAATATTTCAATAATGGAAGGAAGGTGTTAATTTTTCCAAAAGAACACAACGAAAGTGTAACATATTTTGTCGTCTACTAGGAGAGAGATCTGCGATGATGCGGCGATAGTAGCGGTCCTAGTGGTGGGCAACTACCCATGTTTGCATTTTTAGTACATATTGAGCTTCGCGACTGTATATAGTAGACTGTGGTTATAGGAAATTGTACTCAGAGAAAACGTTCTGTTAGCGAGGGGTGGGAGGTCTTCAAGCTGAGTGAAGTACAGTTGCATCGAAAAAACATTACAGAAATGGGGGGCAAGAATTTTCATCTGAGTGTTCGTCTTTAAGAAGTCGCGTATATATGAATCGAATGCAGCGTCGATGGTAGCCCTTCAATCAATACGCGGAGTTGGGTTCAACACAAACACCCCTCCGCTGGCCATTTCTTGCACAAACCCATGCCTTTAAAGATCACATCACTAACTCAAAATCAATACACCGCAATTGTGTCCAGGTGATGCACACACTCACGTAACCCGTCACCTACGGGGTGGAAATTGAACCCCCGCGTCAATTACAATGCACCACGTAGGCCTACGCTACACCAGTTTCTGTGATCAATACCGACAGAACAGGTGTAACACATCTGTGCGGACTCTGCGAGGACATTACGATTTTGATTAACTACAATACAGTTCTTTTAAAGCAGTGGTATTCACTAGAAATTAAAGGAGAGGCAAAAGTGGGAAACAGTAGGCATCTAATTCGACCAGAAGCACACTGAATTTCATAATATTAAAGTGTAACAAAATGGGCGGATTTATGTTAAAGCAAGGAGATGCACTATCACCTTTACTTTTTAACTTTCCTCTAGAATATGCCATTAGGAAAGTCCAGGATAACAGAGGGTTTGGAATTGAACGGGTTATATTAACTGTTTGTCTATGCCAGCGTTCCTCAAACTTTTTTGAAGTGGGGACCACTTTTTTAAGTCAGAACAGTTCCACGGACTACCTTACTCTTGTTCCCTTCGAAAGCAAATTTATCATTTTTGTAGCATATTTTAATACCAGTATACTTATATTTTAAAATAGAATTAATTAATTAAAATTAATTAAATTGAATTAATTTTATATTAGTATTAACTAATTAAGTTAATGTTAATAGAAAAAAATTCATTTTGTTTCTTTAGTAATTCAAGGCTATTAGAGTTTGGATGAATTATAATTTATTTATTAAAATAAATAAATAAATGTTAGTACTCATATTAATGAGATGGATGAGCTTGCCGATTCTTGCACAGTTGTTCTATATTTGGAAGTATGCTGGTAAGCTTAAGTTGGAGATTGTCACATACATCAAGTCGATTTCGGTAGCCTACTTTGTTTTTATTAGAGTTAGTGATGAAAACCCTTCCTCACACAGATACGTAGAAGCAAACTAAATTATAATCTCTTAAGCACCATTGTACAGTTCACTGTATTCTCTTTTCACTTGTGATGAAGTCCAGAAATTAATCATACCTTCCGCTTGAAATTTCATTTTAAGTCCGGTCTCATTCCAGAGTTCAACAAACTGCTCTCTTTCACTCAATGAAAGTTTGTTAGTTTCAATATCGCAATGAAAGTGATCACGAACCCATGAAAATTCGTCATATTTACTTGGAAAATAAGTTTCAAAGTGTGACCTCAGAGTTGTATTATTGGTGTACGACGTACAGTACGGTACGTGACCATTTCAATGTGCAGACTGGATGTCGGCAAAACTATTAAGAAAGTCATCAATATGTCAAAATGTTCGGTCCTCTGTTATGAATTTGGTGGTCCCTGGCTGTGTTACAGGCGTGACGTTAGATGTGCAGGGAAATACCACATTCATAGTGCTTTAAATCCCTCTTCTGTTGTTGAGAATAGAGTGGGAAGTTGGTAGACAGATAGGGTAATAAATTTCATAAAACGTCAGTACTGGGAGAAAAGGTGAAAGGCGATTGCCATGTGTCATTTCCAAACTCTGAGATTTTCAGCTATAGAGTGATACGCAATTCGTTTGAATTTTATTTTTCCTTCTGCATTTTTTTGAAGGACCACGAGGATAGACCTCGAGGACCACAGGTGGTCCGCGGACCATAGTTTGAGAAACGTTGATCTATGCGGATGACGTAAATATATTAGGAGAAAATCCACAAACTATTAGGGAAGACACGGGAATTTAACTTGAAACAAATAAACAGGTTTGGAAGTAAATTCCGAACATACAAAGTATATTATTTTGTTTCGTGACCAGAACATTGTACGAAATGTGTGTGTGTATCCAATGCCCACTCACTTCCCTTGCGTGATTGGGGTTCCGCATGCTGCGGATAGATGGCAGAACTGTGACCCATTTTGTAGTTGTACACCACTTCGGCTGGTTACGCTGAACATGATGTGCATCTGTGAAGAGTTATGTCGTGTACTAGGCTGAGTGTATGTGTAAGTGTTTGTGTAAGTGTAGTGTCGGGAATGAGTGATGATGATGATGATGATGATGATGAGGAAGGAAGAAGGGGAAACCCGGTGCGGGCACGTAGCCTACTCCTGTCGAATAGTACCAAGGAGGCCGTCAGGCTTAACGTCCACATCTGACGGACGAATCACTATCAACAGTGACATATGCTTTCCCTTCATATGCACTGCGGAGAGATTTGCGATTTAACCCAGGCATATTGGTGGATTAAGGTTAAATCCAGAGAAATCGCAAGCAATCGTAATGGGACATAATCGTCTACGAAGCACTCTTGATAGTAGTATTATACCACATATAATATTGAATGGGATTACTGTTAAATACAGTGAAACAGTTAAGAATGTTGGCATTTTTATAGATAGCGATCTAAATTGGAACACTCAAGTAACACACATTTGCAAAAAAATATATTCTCAACTTCACTCCTTGTTCCATATGAAAGAATTTCTACCACTTAGTCTAAAACAGAATCTTATTCAGACGCTTGTAATGCCCCATTTTGATTATTGCGATTCCTTACTAACTAATGTAAGTTCACTCTTAGCTGAGAGACTACAACGTGTTCATAATGAATGCATACGATTCATCTACAATACTCGTAAATTTGACCATATAGGGTAAGGTCGGGTGAGTCGCCCCACATTTTAATAATCTAATATTAAGACCAGTTAAATGCAAAATTTATTAACAAAATACAAATGAAATTGTAAAACACACACTTAAGAACATGTTAAAGAACATTTACAGTGTCTGTCAGCACTCTGTTTCTGCTTGTTTATAATAAAGTAGAATAGCACGCAACGGCCAACTCTCCCGACAGTGCGGGTGAGATGCCTCACGACGGAGGGTGAAACGCCCCACTCACTTCTTTCTCTTTTGCCTTTTAAATAACTTTCCACACAAATTGCAACGATCACCATACATTGTACATTCTTCATGAATCCACTTTTTGCAATCCAAACACTCTATCCAGTCGCACTTGCTTGTGGTTTCAGCATAAATTTCCTCACATTCAGCACACATTTCGTCCTCATCTTCTACGATTAAGGGCTCAGGGTCGTCCTCATCCTCGGAGTCAGTCCTGCGCTGACGTTTGGAAATAGGTACGCTTGCTATCGGTCTCTTGTGAATTCGACCTTTTTCCAGAAATTTTGAACGGCATGTTTTCGTCTGAAGTCAAGACGGCTGCCGACTGTTTTCTTTTGGCCGGCTTTGTAGCAGTGTCGGTACAGAGAAATTTACTACAGTATTTTACGTGGTGTAGCTACTACCATGCCTCCAGCATTTTGGTCGTCGTTACCACCCACAGGATTGCCAGAAGCTGAGGAAGTTCCCAGAAGATCAGGAGGTCCTTCAGATCTCACTTCCATATTCTTTGGAAATTTAGAAGGCTCATTTTCATTTTGACTGTTTTGGTCCAGGTCTTCTTTAACAGCTTGGCCAGAGAAGAGGAATCCATGTTCCGGGACTTCAGAAAGTTCAAAGGGAATATCCCCGTGGTTCTAAATCCAGACATGTCATTTCCCGTTGTTGCAGCTTTCCCCCAGGCTTTACCCAGAAGATACCCAAATCGTAGTCTCCCTAGCTTCCTATTTTCATTTGTCACCATCCACGTACGACAGGCTTCGTAAAAGCAAGACTTCAAGGATTTGAAGAAACTATGGTCTGGTGGTTGTAGGTAACGAGTCGTATGACTGGGCAGACACAAGAGGATTATGTCAATATAAATGGCGAACTCTAGGATTTCTATGTCGCTTACATGTCATGAATGTCCATCGAGAATAATTAATATTTTGCCTGCGGGTTTCCTTGCGAGGAAATGTTCCCTGAACCATATCAAAAATATTTCCGACGTGACACAAACTGACTTTTTTGACATTAAAACTGTAGAACTAGGTGGCATGCCATCTTCGAATTCTCTCTAATTGTTTACTCCTTCAAATATGAAAAACGGATGGAGAAAATATCCGTCAGTACTGGAACAAGCAAGAACCGATATGGTTTCACCTTTTTCTACAGATGTCAGAAGATGAACATCTTTCGAGCACTTCTTTGGGACAACATAACCAAGCTTGTTGTTCAGCTGGAGTCCTGTTTCGTCCATGTTAAAAACATAACTGGGCTTTTGCAACAATTCTTTCTCTTGAAGTATTTTTTTCCAGAAGTTCAAAATACTTTCAGACCTCATCCTTGCTCATTCCTTGAGCTATGTTCAAAGACACACCTTCAGCTTTCTTAATAATAATTTCAGAATGGCGCCTCATGAACGAATTAAACCAGTCCTTGACAGCTTGCCCTTTGTGAACGGAAAAATGATGTTTGATTCCCAGCTTTTGAGCCATTTTGAATGCAATGCTTTTTACATCGTTTCTGGTCAGCGCAAATCCAACTTCTTGCTTTTTCTGAATATGCGTCAACAGCTTATTCTCCGCTTCATCGCCTAAACATGCAGATGGCCCATGTGACTTCATTCGCCTCCTTAGTGTTCTAGATGGAATGCCAAAATTTCGAGAGGATTCATTCACATCTATTTTATTCTCCCAAACGGCATCGATGGATCTCTTCAAATCGTCTTCTGTCCAACGGCAATGGACATCATTTTTCTTTTTCTAAACTGTTTCCTTTAAAAGAACATTTCATTGTGCTCTTTCTTCATGCTTACTTTTTATCAATAACGAGTGTGTACCAATTTATTCGCAATGAAATTGCGTAACTAGAAACAGACTTTTATGTATCTAATAATAATAATAATAATAATAATAATAATAATAATAATAATAATAATAATAATAATAATAATAAGGTAATAAAATCTAATATCTCCTACAATAACTGAAGACATTATTAAGAATTTATAATTTACTGGCTTGATTTTACTAGGCATGCTAAATGACACTTCGATTAAAATTGTCAAAATCTGCAAGTGATCTGAATAATTGTGATGAATATTAACATTTTAATATGGATTATTTTAATATTTCAGTTGCATCAGTGATGGAATAATGATTGTAATAATAATATTCTTTCTAAACTAAACTTTGTCATGTGGGGCATCTCTCCCTCAGCGAAGTGGGGCATCACTCCCTCACATGGAGGGTGAGAAACCCCAGCAAATAATTTGTCTTCCAGGAAAGAATTAGCTTTGAAAAGGTCACTGGCATATAACTTGATTGTTCAACTAACATTTTAAGTGACAAAAGGTTTTAAATAATCCCTTACTTCGCCTATAAGAAGGTTTCATCAGATTAGCAGGAAAATTTCTTCCAGGTAGATCGGCTTCTCGTCTTCAACCTAACGGTATACTGTAGATATTTCCGCACACAAAATACAACAGGCAGCTACCGTCGAATGTTAACACCAAACTGAAGATACGGACAAGAAAGAATTTCTTTCCTAATATTTCTTATGTCATTTTGAGAGGGTGGGGCGACTCTCCCTCTGGGGCGTCTCACCCGAACTTACCCTAACACCTTCCCTCCAGTTACTTTCATGGATGCGTCTGAAGGAACGAAGAACAATACATTCACTGTCTCTTCTGTTTAGAATCATGCATACTTCTACTCCGAATTATCTGTTATCGCGCTTTCAATTTCTTACAACTCTTCGAAACCGACATCAAGCACTTCTTTCTATCCCTC
Source organism: Periplaneta americana (assembly GCA_025594305.2). Classification (NCBI taxonomy): domain Eukaryota; kingdom Metazoa; phylum Arthropoda; class Insecta; order Blattodea; family Blattidae; genus Periplaneta; species Periplaneta americana. The sequence goes on from JAJSOF020000009.1 coordinate 27,172,474, forward strand.
ATCATAGAACGTCTTTATACTCATCTTCCTATACTGTAGAAATACCTCGCCTCTGGAATTCGTTACCTAATGACGTCAGGGACTGCCGGACTTTATCACAATTCAAAATTAAATTGGAAAATTTTGTCTTAGTTAATGTTTTTAGGTATTGCTAGAAGTATTGATTTGTGTTTTTTTCTTTTTCTTTTTAATCTAGATTAAAATTGCAAGTTTCTTGTTTATGTTAGTTAATTAGTTAGGATACAATTAATTATGATACTTAATCACTCATTTAAAGTTTGTGTGATGTTATGTCTCTACATACGTATGCATGTATGTATGTATGTATGTATGTATGTATGTATGTATGTATGTGTGTATATTAGCGAAGTGTCATAATATTATCTATAAGTGCAACATGCTATTCATGTTAAATTCTCTATGTTTTTCGACTGTAATTTCAAGGCATTAATCTAATTAATTTATATATGTTACACTCTTACAAGTGTATATTTATTGTATGGTAGTCTGTAAGTTTCAATTTGTTATGATTAGTTTAAAATATAACCCTAATATACTATATGTAAAATAGGGTTTATAAATATGGAATAACAACTACCACCACCACCACCACCACCACTACCACTACTACTAAAGTTTGTGTGACTGCAACCTGTGTATATTTTTGTGTGGCTTTACTTTGTTTACAGTGTTTTTCTCTCTCTCTCTTTATTTTTTGTGTAGCTTTATTTTGTATATAGTGTATTTTTTCTGTTTATTTCTATTATTGTATTTGTATTCCTGGTGTTGTGGAAGAGAAGGCCTGATGGCCTTAACTACACCAGAATAAATAAATAAATATAAATAAATAAATAAATTGGTGCAGAATCTAGTGATTAAAAGTTATACACCGCCATCTCTCCTAGTCCCGAGGTAGAAATTTTATATTAAGAAAGTTGTATGCATGTATTCAAATTTAATTAATTAGTAAGTGGAAATTATATGACGCCGATAAAGAAAAAGAAAACTAATACATCAGGAACAGGTAGCAATAAACTATATAACGCCAAAATTTCTGCCATTTCTCGGCAGTAAGTACGTACGAGGAAGTAAGATACAAAATTATGTGCGAATCATGCAAGCAAACATAACGCATGAGTACACTAACTGGAAAATAAATTAAACACATTTCCCAACTAGCCCAGACAGCGGGGAAGTCTAGCTTTGTCTCATTCCAGGACCGCCTAGCTGCTCGACAAACAAAGACGTCGTCTTGCAGATGTTTCGTATGTAGCAAAAAGAAATCACCGCAATCCATATCCGTCCTGAGTATAAACTGCTTATGGACCCGTTACACTAACCATCTGCACTCAGAGACTAAAGTTCCATCGCACGGAACATCAGAACTGGGTTGAAATACCGTGTTTGTTATTACAGCTATAATGACTACTCACAGCAAGGTGGGTAAGCACTAAATTGCCACACGTTTTTTTCTTCCTCTCCACTTCTCTTAATGCTACGACATCATTGCATAGATTATTGCAGCAAGGTACTCACCTGAAACGCAAAAGAAAACTTGCATTAATACACTGTAACAATCAGCACAAAGGGTAGTTTAAAACAAACAAAAAAACATCCTAAAGAAATATGTGCAAAAAGAAATTTAAAACTGCGATTAATCACAAAGTTACACCGGCAACTATTGCTATGGAAACAAGCTTTCCGTCATTGAAACAAACAAGAAGCAACTATAAACAGTAATTTGCAATGAATAATTTCAAGAGAAAAATTGTTTCGGGGCCGTGACTTTTGGCTGAACGCACCAACGCTCTAACAACTGAGCTACCCAGGAACTTCACCAGACACCGTCCCAATTTCTCCCTCTATATCCACATAACTCGAGTGGGCTGACAAGACGCCAGAAACCCACATCCACACAAACTCTGTGTGACTATGTATAGGTAAAAGGTAAAGGTATCCCCGTAACATGCCATGAAGGCACTTGGGGGGCATGGAGGTAGAGCCCAATGCTTTCCATGACCTCGGCACAAGGATGAGGTGGTGTGGTCGGCACCACGCTCTGACCGCCTTTTACCCCCGGGAAAGACCCGGTACTCAATTTTATAGGAGGCTGAGTGAACCTCGGGGTCGTTCTAAAAGTTTGGCAACGAGAAAAAATCCTGTCACCACCTGGGATCGAACACCGGACCTTCCAGTCCGTAGCCAGCTGCTCTACCAACTGAGCTACCCGGCCGCCGACTATGTATAGGTACGGATGAAATAGTGTCACAAATACATCTTTCTTTATTTATTTCCTATTCTGGTTAACATGAACCTTTCCTATCTACCATCAATCCAATATATGGTCCAGGAGAGGGAACTTTGCAATAGATCAACACTGTAAAAGAACACATTGCGAGCCTGTCGCGTGGTCAGCACGGTGCAGGGGCACCGCTGAAACACAGGACAGCACATGACAAGAGAGGAACATCCAGTCTCATAGACAGAAAAACAATACTTTTTCATTATCCACGCCGGGAATAGAACTACGAACCGCTTGGTTGGGAAACGAACACGCTATCCACATAGTCACAAATTAATAATAATAATAATAATAATAATAATAATAATAATAATAATAATAATAATAATAATAATAATAATAATAATGCAGGATGTAAAACAGACGAAGTTCTACGAGTTTAGGCGTTCATAATACAAACTTCCTTACAAACTGTTTTTAAGGAACCCGCAAGTTCATTGCCGCACTCACATATACTCGCCATCCTGTGCAATATTAATCCAGTCTCTATAATCATATCCCATCTCCCTCAAATCCACTTTAATATTATCCTCCCATCTATGTCTCGGCCTCCCCCAAAGGTATTTCCCTCCGGCTTCCCAACTAACACTCTACATGTATTTATGGATTCGCCCATACGTGCTACATGCCCTGCCCATCTCAAACGTCTGGATTTACTTTCTTACTTACATACTTATTGGCTTTTAAGGAACCCGGAGGTTCATTGCCGCCCTCAATAAGCCCGCCATTGATCCCTATCCTGAGCAAGATTAATCCAGTCTCGACCATAATATCCCATCTCCCTCAAATCCATTTTAATATTATCTTCCCATCTACGTCTCGGCCTCCCCAAAGGTCTTTTTCCGCCGGCCTCCCAACTAACACTCTATATGCATTTCTGGATTCGCCCAAACGTGCTACATGCCCTGCCCATCTCAAGCGTCTGGATTTAATATTCCTAATTACTGTATGTCAGGTGAAGAATACAATGCGTGCAGCTCTGCGTTGTGTAACTTTCTCCATTCTCCTATAACTTCATCCCTCTTAGCCCCAAATATTTTCCTAAGAATCTTATTCTCAAACACCCTTAATCTCTGTTCCTCTCTCAAAGTGAGAGACCAAGCTTCACAACCATATAGAACAACCGGTAATATAACTGTTTTATAAATTCTAACTTTCAGATTTTTTGACAAGACTGGATTTAATGTTCCTAATTATGTCAGGTGAAGAATAACAATGCATGCAGTTCTGCGTTGTGTAACTTTCTCCTGTAACTTCATCCCTCTTATCCCCAAATATTTTTCTAAAACCTTATTCTCAAACACCCTTAATCTCTGTTCCTTTCTAAAAGTCAGAGTCCAAGTTTCACAACCATACAGAACAACCGGTAATATAGGCCTAACTATTTTATAAATTCTAATTTTCAGATTTTTTTTTTTAGATGACAAAAGCTTCTCAACCGAATAATAACACGCATTTCCCATATTTATTCTGCGTTTAATTTCCTCCAGACTGTAATTTATATTTTTTACTGTTGCTCCAAGATATTTGAATTTATCCACCTCTTCGAAGGATAAGTCTACAATTTTTATATTTCCATTTCGTACAATATTCTGGTCACGTGACAATCATATTCTTGTCTTTTCGGGATTTACTTCCAAACCTATCGCTTTACTTGCTTCAAGTAAAATTTCCGTGTTTTATCTAACATATTCACGTCATCCCCATAGACAAGAAGCTGATGTAACCCTTCAATTCCAAACCCTGTCTGTTATCCTGAACTTTCCTAATGGCATATTCTAGAGCAAAGTTAAAAAGTAAAGGTGATAGTGCATCTCCTTGCTTTAGCCCGCAGTGAATTGGAAAAGCATCAGACAGAAACTGGCCTATTCGGACTCTGAGACACGTTATTAATTAATAGTAATAATAATAATAATAATAATAATAATAATAATAATAATAATAATAATAATAATAATGCAGGATCTTAAACAGACGAAGTTGTAAGAGTTTAGCCATGATAGTTCATAATACGGAATATTAATAGAAAATTAATTAGACAAGTGTGGAAATTTTAACCTAGTTGCGTTGTGCGCCGCTTGGGTGCAGTAAGTGTGAACTTCGTAGACATGGGGATCTCAGACTGTGTTTTCAGACCTTGGCATTGGACTTTTTCTATCTTGTTTCACTTAAGAATTGCATCCATGCGCACTTATCTTGGAAATGAGTTCACACAATAACGTAATCATTCAAGAGTTCAGTGCTACAAACAATGGGCGGTTACTCGCCTGTAGTTACAGAATGAAGTAAAGGCACTTACTTATCTTAGATATCATCTGAACATTTGTGTTGAGAAAAATCAGAGAACGCGATAAAGTTAAGTTTTAATTGAAATGCCAGTCTCTATAATATATCCCACCTCCCTCAAATCCACTTTAATATTACCCTCCCATCAATATGTCTATTTTTTTATTTTATTGGGTTATTTTCGCCCTCAACCCCAAAGGTATATTTCCCTCCGGCTTCTAAATGATATGAAGGGATAATGCCCATGAAATGCCCTGCCCATCTCAAACGTCTGGATTTTACTTACTTATTGAGGGCAAAGCTTTCAACCAGGAACCCGGAGGTTCATTGACCACCTGGTTTCACATAAGCCCCGCATTGACAGGTGTCCCTATCCTGAAGCAAGATTAATCCAGTATCTGAACATTTCATATCTAACCTCCCTCAAATCCATAATTTAACATTATCTTCCCATCTACAGGAGTCTCGGCCTCCCCAAACCCGCAGTGTATTCCTCCCAACTAACACTCTATTATGCATTTCGTTTGGATTCGCCCAAACGTGCTGCATGCCCTGCCCATCTCAAACGTCTGGATTTTTTAATATTCCTAATTACTGTTATTTCAGGTGAAGAATACAATGGTGATAATGCGTTGTGTAACTTTCTCCATTCTCCATTAACTTCATTCTTAGCCCCGGAAAAAATATTTTCCTAAGAACCTTATTCTCAAACACCCTTAATCTCTGTTCCTCTCTCAGGTGTGGAGAGATAATATTAAAACCATTTAGAACAATGATGGTAATATAACTTGTTTTATAAATTCTAACTTTAAGCTCCTTTTTTGACGTCTGGATTTAATGTTCCTAATTATGTCAGGTGAAGAATAAGTAAGTATTGTTAGTAAAGTGAGTCATTGTTTCACATAATTACATTCCATACACATTACAATTAATTAGAAAATTGCAAATAAACAAGAAATATTGTTTTAAAATGACAAAAAAAAAAAAGGCATTTATTATGAGAATTAGTAAGAAAAAGGTAAAATAGGCAAAATAAAAGTTAACTCTATCACTTTGGTTTACTCCAAATCACATTTTCAATATGAAAATAATAATTTACTTGCTCCCAGTAAAAAAAAAAAAAAAGGCATTTTGCCAAACATCTGGGCTCTAGAAATGACATGCCGCATTAGTTTGTACATCGCTAAGTAGAAGAGAAGCTAAGTTCACGTATAGTAGTTACCCGTGATATAAACACAGCAGTTACGTCCGAAATATTGTGGAAGAGGTGAATTCTATCATTTTTACCTCCCCTCCGTCATGCACATGCATGCTCTAGGGCAGGCATGTCAATTGATGCCCACAGGAGCAAGCGTGCGCTTTAGAGCCCAGGAGAGCCTGAGCGCTTTACAGCGGAAAGGAAAGAGACAGACGAAAGAGGTGATATACGCCGCTTGGTCGAGCTATATTCAGGGATGGCCAGCACTGATTCAATAGATAATGGAAGAGAACTTATTAAAACTGTATCCACGTTAATTTTTAGATTTGCCTGAGAAGTATAAGTGCATTATAAGTATGTAAGTTTTAATTTTAATGCTCATTTTTCACAAGTTTGATTTTTTTTATTCAAAAGAAATATTTTCTCAACTTTCATATAGAAAAGTAAAATTTTCAGGTATAGGCCTATTTATTTAGTAGCCTTACAGGTACTGAAATAATGTTTTCGTAAATCTAATATACCGTAAATACGTATTACTGAAGATAGTGTATTACAAATTTTGAAAATATTTACATGGAAAATGTTTGTAAGAAAATGAATTAACAAATCAACACTGTTACATCATAACAAAAAGATACGTGCCCATGTGTTCTAAAAATGTCAGCTCTATAGCTTCAGCAGGTTTCGAGAAAATAATTTAATATTTTGATGATAGTAAGTTGCTCACCAATATCACCTTAAAATCACAATGCGGTAAGAGTTTTGTTATGGAATATCAGTTACAGTTAAAACATATACAGCACCTAGGTAACTTTGCTTTGTAAAATAATATTGTTTTGATTAGTTCATTGATTACTTTTATAAGGCTAAAGGTACTACCAATATCAATTCCAACTTATCATGTGATAATCTCTTTTTGTTGGGATATCACTTTCTTTATGAAAGATGTGTTTCATCCATTTTGTACAGTATAGTTGTACTACTATGGAATTTATGTGAATATTCCTTCTTAACTCTTTATTATGTTATTAACATTTAAAATATTAAGAAATTGGTATTAGTACTTTTGTTTTACAGACAATATAGATAATATCAAACAGAAAGAAGCCATATAAAAATAACGACAAAAAATTTCACGTTCCGTCTGAAGTTTGTGCACCACTGTTTTCTTAATCCAACAGGTTGCTTATTCATTTACACAACCCTTCCTCTTTCCATACTTAGCGCTTGCTGCCCGCGCATGACGTCAAGGTCAGAAAAATGCGCTTGCTTTGACATCACTGCTCTAGGGTTTGCTCTATCGCTATAAAATTGAGTACCGGGTCTTTCTCGAGGATAAAAGAGGCCGCAACGTCACACTACAGTATTCACATAACCTTCTTCCAAACCCGACATAAAAGAAGTCAGAGCGCTCTCTGACCCTGTGTGTCCAATGACGTGAACACGTACGTCATTTTTACTCTGGTCTCTCTCTTATTGCAATCCTACCATTTCACAGTATCTGAATAACCTTTGTGCGAGATCGTGCGTATTTGCTTGTTTTCCGCACAGAACCAATACGCGGTAAGTGTGATATACCACATTCAGTATTCCCAACGTAACACACATAACAATTTCCCTCTTCTTACCGCTTAAGCGCGACATTCTTTTTACTGCTTTAGGCTTTTAACATATTATCTTTAGAGACGTTTAACATAGTAATAATTATAAATTGGAAACTTACCACTGCAATTTCACCTAAATTGCAATGTTAATTATTGTTTATAAATATTTGCAAAAATTAAGTAAAGTCTACTACTCCACGAAACTTATTGCATTCCTGATACAAGTAACATTAAGGAAGCCGTGAAAAAATCAACAAGATTCCAGATGCGGATGTTATTAATGCAATATGTTATATAAATAATATTGTTAAAATATTAAAATGAAAAATAAATCATTACATAACCTTACCGTTTGTTTAAGTTCGCATTTATAGACTGGGGGAGAAAAAGACAGACGTATATCACGGCCTGCTGGAGTATAGTAAACACAGAAAACATTTTATAGCAACAATGTTGAAGAAAGATATTTTGATTTCCGAAGTTGCCGTCATTAAACAGAAACCAACATGGAGATTTCATTGCAACTAATTAGAAATTCGTCTTTCAGGTATGTAATAAACGATCTTCGCACAAAATAATGTACGATACACGAACGGTATGTTTGTTTTCATGTTCTCGGAAATTAAAAAAGCTCAACTACGTTTCGCTTTTTCAATCTTTTCCTCGACCATGAAAACAGTCAACATACCGCTCTTGTAACGCATATTACTATTACATTTATGAAAATAATAATTTATTTGCACCCAGTAGAAAAGGCATTTTGTCAAACATCTGGGCTCTAGTAATGACATGCCGCATCGGTTTGTACATCCCTAAGCAGAAGAGAAGCTAAGTTCACGTACAGTAGTTACCTGTTGTAAACACAGCAGCTACGTCCGAAATATTGTGGAAGAGGTGAATTCTATCATTTTTATCTCCCCTCCCTTATGCCCACGTCTGCTCTAGGGTTTGCTCCGGTCCCTATAAAATTGAGTACCGGGTCTTTCTCGAGGATAAAAGAGGCCGAAACGTCACACTGTTCACATCGCCTCCTTCCAGCCCCGACATGAAAGTAGTGAGAGCGCTCTCTGTCCCTGTGTGTCCAATGACGTGAACACGTACGTCTTTATTTTTACTCTGGTCTCTCTCTTATTGCAATCCTACCATTTCACAGTATCTGAATAACCTTTTCAGTTTAAAGAGCTGCAATTGAAGGGGCTGTAACAAGCTGACATATCCAGGAAAAACAATTATTCATCGCAGGCACAACAAGTTTAATTGGCCAGATGTTCTGCAAACGGAGTCGTGACGTTACAATGGGGAGTTTAAATTCCCTCGCCTATTGCAGTGTGTCGCTGGAGAACATCGGCTCTTGCATGCAGCAGTTCCACACAAAGCATTTCAAGTGTCACATATCGTAGAATTAACGGACCAGGTCCTGTGAAGATAAATTACAAGAAATCCAGCAGCTTCTTGTGATGTTTCTTACGGTTGCAGGCATTTGCTCATCCTACGACCAATTTCAACGCGGAAAATCACGCCTACGAAATGAAACATGACAGCAATAACTGCGAACATGTTATTGTGATAAGTAGGACTAAAAAATTGATGAAATACCATCTTTCTTTGTGAGATATCACTTCAAAGACAATGCAGGATGCAATATAAACTCATTTCACTGCAACACGAACCATATAGCCTGCATTTATTTTGCATTTTTCGGTATTTTATCTATTGGTAATTTTTTTAGGAAATGTTCTACTTTTTGTTGCATTTTTACCTTTTCCTACTTCTGAACGGACTTTTTTTTTTAAGGTATAGCCGTATTTTATATTGAGAATCTACTGAAAATTGCTTATGCAATTCGATTGGGTCATACAAGAACTTCTGATTCGTTCGAGTATGGATAATATTAATTTATTATTATATAGTACATTATGCAATGAGCCTATAATGATAGTAATTAAGAAAGCGAGTATGGATGTTTATGAAACGAGCGCAAGCGAGTTTCATAATTTTCATACGAGCTTCTTAATTACCATTATAGGCGAGTTTCATACGACTTTTTATGCTCGACCATATTTCTAACTTGAAATTACCAGTATTCAGATGTATACGTTTCATTTTTATCTGACAAGATCGGAAGTGACCTTGTTCTAGGTCGTGAATTGTGAGATGTGCGCAGACCCGAAAGTATTGATTTTTTCCGAGGAACAATAATGTCATTGACCTTGATGTATAATCCCGTTAAACTTGATAATATTATAATATTATAACCTTGATTATTGAATTCGACATTGAAAAACGAGACGACAAATTGAATTTATTTGAATATTATTTACAATTAACGCTAATTATTATAGTAACAGAACATAACCTTCTGCGACAGTATTGGATTTCAGCCTCCGTGACTTTTCGCTAATTCTCTTTCGATTGCATATCCGAGAATAATCGATACTTGCGGTTTTATAACGGTACAAAGCTGACTTGTCATTGGCTGAACACATGTAAGCTGAGTTATCATTGGCTGAAGACCTGTACTTTAATGAGTATGTGTACTTTAATGACATGCATTAAAGGACTGGTACCAGGTGTATAATTAGTACATTTCGGCATGGTCGAGCATAAAAGCTATTATGATAGTAGGAAAAATTTCTTGCTAGTTATATTATGATTAAAAGATGGGAGTTTCCATGTAAGACAATCAGCAATGCATAATTAGTATTAGTATTTATTTATTTAATCTGGTAGAGATAAGGCCGTCAGGCCTTCTCTGCCCCTCTACCAGGGGATTACAACTACAATATGAAGAATAAAATTACTATTAATATTAAATTTACAATTACAATTCAATAAAAATTAAAGTACGAGAAGATTACCTGATTAATGAAGGCTAGACATTTTATCATAGAAGTTTAGAACAAAGAATATTTTTGTATTTACTGAATTACAAATTAAACCTAGAATAACAAAATTCTATAGTGATGGAATTAGTACCGGATATTGAAATATTTTGTGATAGATTAAGAGAACTATTTACAAGAAACCATGTCTGAACGAGTCTCAATTACTGACCAAGTGCCTAGTAAATTTGTGTTTGAATTCAATTTTCAATAATCTGAAAGGATAAATGAAAATCGCAGATGATTAAAATGGCTACTACAAATCAACAGCGGGCACAATGTGTTTTTGGTATGCTAAATTTGAGAGTGTTAAAAGAATTCAAAGGGAATTTCGACGTGAGTATGGTGTGCCTAATGTACCTAAATACGATTCCATAATGTTATGGTATCGAACATTTGTAAAAATAAGTTTTGTGTTAAAAATAACATGCAAGAGGTCGCAGGCTAAACCCAGTACGAGAAGCAGCTATCTCTTGGCTTGGTCCCCAAACTCCCCAGATCTAACCCCTCCTGACTTCTTCGTGTGGAGTTTTGTTAAAGACATTGTCTATTCACAGAAACCCAGGAACATTGATGATCTGAGAGTAAAAATTACTCAAGCTTTTCAACAAATCACCCCTCTTATGTTACAACGGACATGGGCTGAATTGCATCACCGTTATGAGTTGTGCAGGGTGCGCAATGGGGGTCATGTTGAGCTCTGAGGAATCTCCCATCTTTCAGTGCTGTATGCACAAAGTTTCAACAAATAAAGTTCAATAGTAAATGTTTTACGGTGGTTTTATTTTATCCATACCCAAACGGATAATAATAATAATAATAATAATAATAATAATAATAATAATAATAATAATAATAATAATAATAATAATAATAATAATAATAATCAAATCTCGGTCATTTTATGGGCAATTTTTGTGATTTTTATGTTACCAACTTCGGAGCCCTAATGATTAGTTATAAAAATTAATTATTAAATCCTGGATACGATTTCAGAAGTAATTGCGGGTATATCATGTAAATACACAGCATTACAACATTTACTAAAATAAGCGATTGTAGAGTAATTTATTTTAACATACATATTATTATAATAATGATGGGACAGACATCAAGCCAATGAATTCATCATATTATTTTTTTTTTACTAAGTAGAGGTATGCAATGGAAGTCATTCCGACAGTTCTTTCGTCGTCACAAGACGTTATCAGTTCCCTCGTATTAGAGAAACGGAAACAGTACAATCAAGCAATTTTATGTAGCTATCAAGAACGGTCATGTGGAAGGTTTTTAATAGACAGGGTAACCAGCGAATAGGGATTATAAAGAATGGACACTTCGCGTCGGTACCTTTGATGTAGCTGGACTGATTTCAATGACCTTCAAGCCAGCTAGAGCGTGAGATTCTGCTTTCTCCCTAGAGTTGGCGCTGGCATCACACCAGCTAGCAGTCGACACAGGAGAAATATAACACATATAATTAATACATCTAGGTACATTATGTACTCAAATAAAATAAATTAGATCCATAAAATAATAAATCCGTCATTACCTGTAATGTCTAGACTCTAGAGTTCCTTTATAACGAGAGTTGAGACGTTGATCCCAACAACAATTAAAATATATAATGATTTGATAGCACTGAAAATGGAAAAACAAAACTTCTATGAGAAGTAAAACCATATACCTATATTATATTATATACAAATATTAAACGAATTTGATACATAATTTTATAATGTATTATATTATTTTATAATATAATTTATTATATTTGAAACATAAAAATTATAATTACAACTAGTTCGTCACTGAGAAATAAGGAAAAGCTGTTAAATTGAATGTAGCCTATTTGAAGCAAAGCGTTACTGGATTATGCAATAAGGTAGGCGATGTTTGAATCCTGTGTCTCAACTCTATTTTCATTTAGTATCTTAGCCTGTGTTCGATTACACTAACCTCTAGCGCTTGAAAGTCGAACTAAACGCTGGCGCACAGAGAAACAAAACACAGGAAAATTCGCTCAGTGTCCTTTCTTTACAATCCCTATTCGCTGGGGTAACTTTGTACTGGTACTCTGAGTTTCGTAGAATGATGCAATTTCTTAAGTCTCATGCAAAATATTATTAGGTTGATAAATTCGAAGCGTTTTTGTTTCTCATCATAACACTGCGTTGTTAAGAGACTGTTTATCGTTTGTCATTTGTTTATTTGAAGTGTTGTGCTTGTAAATACGCCTTGATTTTTTTTCGGATTTGAAGAAAAATGGTACTATTTGTGAGTTAAAGAAGATGGTCAAGTGAAAAAAAACAACACTTCCGACGTGTTCTTTTTTTTATTTTAGTTGGTTATTTAACAACGCTGTGTCAACTACTAGGTTAGGCCTATTTAGCGTCGATGAGATTGGTGATAGCGAGATGATGCTTGGACAGATGAGGCCGATGATTCGCGGGAATCGAACACGCGCCCGGACGCAACTTCAAACCGGTAGGCAAGCGCCTTAACCGTCTGAGCCACCCCGGTGGCTCCGACGTATTCTTCTATTTGAGTTTAATGGAGGAGCAAGCGCAGCGGAACCGGCTCGAAACATTTCTGTCGTATACGGGGAGAATAGCATCGGAGAAAGCACTGCAAGAAAATGGTTCTGTGATTTCAAAGCGGGCCACTTTGACGTTGAGTGATTCGACACGTTCAAAAAGACTATCGAATTTTGATGAAGACTTTCTGAACGCCTTAATCCATGATGATCCACATCAATCCACCCGAAAATTGTCAGAAGTGATGAATTGTGACCAGTCAACCATCGTGCGACATTTATATCCCATGGGCGAGGTTCAAAATTCGGGTGTATTGTCACCGCACCGACAACCATGTCATTCTCACGAAGATGTAGGATATATTATACCTTTTATTTTCTGCAGCTGTGATGCCACGGTCGTAAATTATAATTTAGAGAAGGTCATGTTTATCAGTTGTCATTCTTATGTTCAGTATTGTCTGAAGTGTAGGTCTGGCATAGTGCTTATCCCTCTTTACGCGTCTCCCTGTACATCTAATTCTAACAGGCAGGTGGAAATTTATTTTTTAATTATTTTATTTAGTAGGTTATTTTACGACGCTTTATCAACATCTTAGGTCATTTAGCGTCTGAATGAGAAGGTGATAATGCCGGTGAAATGAGTCCGGAGTCCAACACCGAAAGTTACTTATTTGCTCATATTGGGTTGAAGGAAAACCCCGGAAAAAACCTCAACCAGATAACTTGCCCCGATGAATCGAACTGCTTAACCTGGTTTGGCATAGTGACGTGCTAACCGTTACTCCATCTAATTGTGGACTAGGTGGAAATACCTCACAAAATGGGCTGAAGGGAAAAGTATTACGGAATACTAAAATTCCTGCACACGTTCTCTGCACTTAAGTATCTTTTTAATCAGCCTTCCTACAAGCACGAATGTTCAAAGTTAGTTCAACTGAACATGGAATTAGGAGTGTGAGTAAATATCACAGTCTGATAGATTCCTCACAATGGTTAATGGAAGGGAATGCACCGTATTGTCTTTACGGTTCATGAAGTTATGAACAATTATCTCTGGAATGCTGGTTTGTTTACTAGTTTAGCCAATTACGACACTGCAAAGCACGCGGAATTACTTTGTACCATGATCCAGAAAACAATATATATTACCGCTTAGATACTTGTCCATTAACTTTTCAATTCACCTGAAAACATGTAATTAAAATATCGGACATCCTTAAAGACTAGAAGTTCTGTTACTGTAATGTTAGCCATCTGATACTGAAGGAAAAAATGGGAGTTTAAAGCTACAGTACATCAATTATTCATAGATTTTAAAAAGGCATATGACTCGGTTAAGAGAGAAGTTTTATATTAATATTCTTATTGAAACTGGTATTCCCAAGAAGCTAGTTCGATTAATTAAAATGTGTCTCAGTGAACCCTACAGGAGAATCCGTATAGGCCAGTTTCTCTCTGACACTTTTCCAATTCATTGCGGGCTAAAGCAAGGAGATGCACTATCACCTTTGCTTTTTAACTTCGCTCTAGAATATGTCATGATGAAAATCCAGGAAAACAGAGAGGATTTGGAATTGAATGAGTTACATCAACTGCTTGTTTAGCCTTTGAAAATGTTTAAAAATTAAAATACCTTGGAGCAACAGTAAGAAATATAAACAACACTCGAGAGGAAATTAAACGAAGAATAAATATGGAAAATCATAAAAATCTCACAAGGATTAGGCCTTCTGGCCTGTTCCACCTCAGGTGAGCTGGTCTTTCCATCACTTCTTCGGCCTTCCAAGGTCTCTCTTCCCGTTAGGTCTGTAAGCATAGTGCAGATTTCCCCATCCATCTCTTAAGGGCAATCGCTCAGTATTATACAAGTTTACGCTCTTATTTATTATAAATTAAATGATACTAAGTTACTTACTTACTTATTGGCTTTTAAGAAACCCGGAGGTTCATTGTCGCCCTCACATAAGCCCGCCATCGGTCCCTATCCTGTGCAAAATTAATCCACTCTCTAACATCATATCCCACCTCCCTCAAATCCATTTTAATATTATCCTCTCACCTACGTCTCTGCCTCCCCAAAGGTCGTTTTTCCTCCGGCCTCCCAACTAACACTCTATATGCATTTCTGGATTCGCCCATACGTGCTACATGCCCTGCCCATCTCGAACGTCTGGATTTAATGTTCCTAAGTATGTCAGGTGAAGAATACAATGCGTGAAGTTCTGCGTTGTGTAACTTTCTCCATTCTCCTGTAACCCTATCCCTCTTAGCCCCAAATATTTTCCTAAGAACCTTATTTTCAAACACCTTTAATCTCTGTTCCTCTCTCAAAGTGAGAGTCCAAGTTTTACAACCATACAGAACAACCGGCAATATAACTGTTTTATATATTCTAACTTTCACTGTCCTTCTGCTATATGAAAAAAATATTTTTACGATTAAAAAAAATTATTTATATTTTTGTTTTAAAAATTCAGTTCACTGTGCAGTGATGAAAAGTTTCCCACAAAACTAAAAAACTATCCAACATTCTGTGATGAAATATTTTTTGTGTAGTTATGCATGTCATATCTACAATATGATGCAAGATCACTTTTCTACCTTTGATAGATTGTCTCATAAAAATAAATTCATTTAAAAATGATCAAATATCAGTACTTTCTTCTAACACAAAATAAAAGAAATACTTATTTATTGAGGAATGTAGCTGAAAAAACTATGATCTTGTAAACATGAGTTTCAGCAATAAAATAAGAGAGAGAGAGAGAACATGAAAAAGTTAACAAGTTTATGAGTTATGAGGGAAACGCTTCATCACTGCACAGTAAACTGCCACCATTATGAATTTTGAAAAAAGAAATATAAATAATTTTTTAAATCGTAAAAAAATATATATATATATATATATATTTTTTTCATATAGCAGAAGGATAGTTGTTTTACACATGCTAATTTTCATTATTTTACAAGATACAGTAATGGAGGAAATAAATGTTCAATATTTCCAAAAATTTTACTGTTGTAAGCTATACCTAACCCCTTAAGGGGAATGGCTCAGTATTATACAAGTTTGCAATATTATTTATTGTAAATTAAATTATACCAAGTTATACAAAATAATTATAAATATAATTTTGACACGCACAGAAAACCAACAAGCGGGAGAACGTAATCAATTGCAGCATATCACATAATATAGCCCTACGACAGATTGTGCCGCATGGAACGCTCCTGCCATCTAACGGTAAAACTTCGCATAAGATATCCCCACAATCTAGTATATACAGTCACGAAGCTTGAGTTGTGAGGGTGCTAGGAACAACAGACTGTGCCGGTACTATATCGCATTGTCTGTAATGAGGCGATATTAGCGATCCTGGTGGTTAGCAACTATCTATGGATGCATATTTACTACGTATTGAGCTTCGTGACTGTATATACTAGACTGCGGTATCCCTATAGTTTCTTTTCTCATTCTCCTTGTCATTGTTGTTGTGTATTCATCTTTCCTGTGGTAGAGTTTATATAGGCCTACTGTAAATTGAATGGTAAGTCTGTATAGCTCAATTGATGAAATGTATATGCTGTAAATTGTATAGTAGCGAAAATTGTCATTGTCATTCATCTTCAATTTACTACGTGTATAGCTCAACTGATGAATTGTTTATGATTATAAATTTTAATTACTTGATATTAATTGCACAAATTTAACTCTTAATGAAACTATGATAATTTGTATTGTATATATTTGTATAGTTTTGGCAAAACTGATGATTTTTATTTTATATTTTTAAATTGAATAGTAATCTTTAGCTCTATTGATAAATTGTTTGTGTTTGTAATTTATAAGTTTTTGCATGATATGTATTATCAATTTTATATATCACAACTGGTTGAATTGTTTATGCCTTAAATTTAATTAACTTGACATATTATACACATAGCTCAACTGATAAATGATCGTTTGCGTTTGTAAATTTAATAATATGATTGGCTATGTATTGTATACTTTTAGTAGAGCCATCGATGTAGCTAGTCGGCAGACTCGCTGGGCTCTGATAGCTGCGTTCGGGCTTGGGATCCCACTTTGGTCTTTGGTTTCTTCCGAGGTTTTTCCACAGCCGTGGGACTGAAGCCGGATGGTCTATATTCATCTTTCCGAGTCCTTGGCATCAACTCCTATTGATTAGATTGTTTGATTTGATTACCTGGTTGTTTTGAGGTTTTCCCCAAACCAAGAGGCAAATGCCGGGTAATATTTTGCGAACCTTGACCTCACCTCATCTCACTACATGTCGCCAAAATATTGTAAAAAATTGCACAAAATTGTAAAATTTGTAGAAAATTACTAAATTGTAAAACTATAAAAATTAGTAAAAATTGTAATTGTAATATTGTAAAATTTTGACTTGTTCCACATCTTAAAGCTTCATTGCTCATGTAAGATCTATGGAATATAATAAATGAATGAATTTAATTCTTAAATCAACTTAATCTAACGATTAAATACCAAGAAAAAGGACGTTTCATGCAATCCAATGCATTTCATAAATGTTTTGTCATTTATTACTTATAATTTAAATTTCATAATAATAAATGTGTGCTATTTACATTACACAATTCATTCCGTTATGCGCAGAAACAATTAGACCAATGAAACCAGCCTTCTGCTGTAATTGCACTCATCTCCAGTCCAAACCAGTTGCCAGGAATTACAGGTTATGCCGTCAGCGCTTAGCGTACTGTATATACGACCATCCTCCTACCACACAGAACATAACAAAGACCGACTATTTAAACGTCTGGATCAGAAGAGCAGAAATTTATCACAGAGCTATTGTATGGCTGGATGAATTCTGCATACAATACGCATATACAGAACATGTTATGAGTGACTTCGTTTTGTTTGTCAGTCCATATGCAAGAGAAACCTTGGCTCTTACTGAGTGTATTCTTAACGAGGAAGGGTTTTCAGCTTTATTTCTTTTTTTTTTACTTGGTTATTTAACGACGCTGTATCAACTACGAGGTTATTTACCGTCGATAGGATTGGTGATCGCGAGATGGTATTTGGAGAGATGAGGCCGAGGATTCGTCACAGATTACCTGACATTTGCCTTATGAAACTAACATCTGTCCATTCCTATTATTATCATTAATTTCTCTAAATAGATTTACAAAACCTCTAATGGCAATTACATTAATATTCTCATTATAGAAATATATTTTAGATTTATATATATATTTTCTCCCTGTAACAATACAGACAGCCTTGTACAAATTATTAGACTAAAACGTTTTCTTGGAAACATAGTATAATTCGTCATATCAACTATCAGTATAATTCGGAGAGTGTCTATTGTTGTAAATATGATTGTTTACATCTTCTAGTATTTTTACAATGGTTAAGTATATTTTTTTAATGGCTATGTTGGTATACTTGCGTTTTAATTATATACTGCAGAAAGATATTCTCGTTTTGGCCTGCAAGAAGTCCGGACATGAACGAAATTGAAAATCTGTGATTTATACTGAAGAAAAAAAGTGAACAAAAAGAGACTTACTTTAAAACATGAACTCATTTAAGCACCGTCTGATATCTTAAATGATGCTGATATTCAAAGAAAGTGTCAAACTTTGGTTTCCAGCATCCCTGACAAAATCAACGTGTTAATAAAGAATGAGGGAATGTTCACAAAATATTTAACTACAAGACTAAATTTTCTGTTCATTATTTCTGCACTAAAAATTCATTTTTGTTCATTATTTCTCGATAAATAGCTATTTTGCACATATAATTAATTTTTAATAATTTGTCCCTGTCTGTAGTTCTAGTAAGCTTATATTAAATTAATTTTCATCATTTTACTAGCTGTCTCAAACCTCAAATTAATTATAAGTGATTGAATTAAATTAGCTCATAAATAAAGTTGCTACTTTACCTTATAGGTTTATCTATATTTAAATAAATGTGTAGTCTACTAGTCGTTAACTTAACTGAAGAATATTGCTGGAGAACCTTTTAAGTGAAGTGTAAATATTCGTAATTTAAATATGTATTGTATTGATTAAGGCTGGTTGAGTGGAAGAGAAGGCCTTATGGCCTTAACTCTGCCAGCGAAAATAAAACATTATTATTATTATTATTATTATTATTACGGTTGGGGAAAACCTCGGAAAACACCAATCAGGTAATCAGCCACAGCGGGAATCGAACCTGCGCCCGAACGCAACTCCGGATCGGCAGGCAAGCGCCTTATCCGACAGGAGCTACCCCGGTGGCTAGCTTTATTTCTACTTTCCTTCTTTTAGGCCTACATTTTAAATTCTTCACTGTTACAGTATTTCATTTCTTCATTTTTAGTTAGATCTGCCGTATTACAATGTGGTTTGGAGACTGATTTAAGTTCTATTTACGATATTCAGCCTTTTGTCCCAATCTGTTTCTACTCTTGTGATAATTTAAAGAGAGCGCCATACAGCCAACAACCAGCTCATTTACCTCGATTGACCAATGAGAATCTGATAATTATTTTAACGCCGTTAGGTTATTTTACGACGCTTTATCAACAGCTCAGGTTATTTAGCGTCTGAATGAGATGAAGGTGATAATGCCGGTGAAATGAGTCCGGGGTCCAGCACCGAAAGTTACCCAGCATTTGCTTGTATTGGGTTGAGGGAAAACCCCGGAAAAAACCTCAACCAGGTAACTTGCCCCGACCGGGAATCGAACCCGGGCCACCTGCTTTCGCGGCCAGACGTGCTAGCCGTTACTCCACGGGTGTGGACTTTAACGCCGTAATGTAACATTCGAGAATACAAAATTAATTTTTAAATTTTGAATTATTAACAAAAATAACGAATACATCTCTGCGGTTGATCCCAGGATTCATTGCCTGCTTTTGGAATTCTGCTCTTTGGCGGTGAACTTCAACAGTAATTTTATTGCACCACTTAAGAGACTTTCTTTTCACGAGATAAACGCACATTATTTAAGGCTTATACCTAGACCGTACCAGTTTCAAGGAATTGCATACGAATAAATATAGAAATGAAGATAATTTTTTCCAAGTTTCCTAGCAATATTAAGCAATAGCAATTAAGTTGAGGGATACTTTGTTCATAATTTTAAATTTATGTAGTTTTATAACATTTCAGTGATTCCATTAGGGGAGAGTTGAATAGTATCGGACATCGGGTAATATCGGACAGTGATGCTCTTTTCATCCACCACCAGATGGTAGTACCCTAGATCATATATGTAACAGATAGCTCATCCCTATGTTAAAATTGGCAGCACTTTGAAGAGAACAACCGCCAGGATCGCCACCCGTCCGTCGTAAACGAACACGAGATGGCAGTACAGTCGCTAATGCAATTCAAATGGAAATTATGACGTGACTCCTTATGTAACAACTAGATGGCAGCATAGTAAACTTGACAAAAGTTGTTAACGTCAAAGCCTATAAGGCCGAGCTATCTGGGTATATATGATCTAGGGTAGTACCTAAGTGACATTTCTGTATGCGACATCTAAACATTGCTACTACTATCTGGTGGTAGATGAAGAAATATCACTGTCCGATATTACCCGATGTCCGATACTACATCCAACTCTCCCCTATGTTTAAATTACCAGCTTTAACGTAGCAGCAGCAGCAATAATAATAATAATAATAATAGTAATAATAATAATAATAATAGTAATAATTATTATTATTATTATTATTATTATTTATTTACTAATATTTAATGTGCTGTACAATAGCCAGGGGCCAATAATAATAGTTCAGCACATGATAATTTCATAACAAAAACATTCATAATGATAGAAATTACAATGAAAGTACATAGAAATCATTATTAAAATAAGTAATTGAAAATGAAAAGATGGGATCATATAAATGAATATAATACAAATTATATAAAAGATAACGAGAATGATATTATAATGCATATCTAAACAAAAGACATAAATTAATAACTGACATAAAACTCCAAAAGTATATAGGATACTACACATTAAATGGATCCAAGTTCAATCCATGCAAATTGGTATATTTTATATATCTGCAGATCGGAGATAGAGATTTTGAATTTCTATTGTAAAAAAAAATTTATGAAATCTTAAACCCTTAGCAGGAATACGAAGACAGAGCGCTTAAGAAGGATTCACAGTCAATATCACCCTTAATGACTTCACAAAAAAATAAATAATCAAGATCCTGACGTCTGGCAAATAAACTACAGCAGTTAAAATATTCGCAGTTAACCTCATATTTATAATCATCGGAATTAGGTAAAAATCTATAAGATATAGATAAATTCTCTTTGAATATTCTCCAATTTAGCCGCGTCAGTGGAAGTAATGGAGTTCCATGCAACAGATGCATATTCAAGCTTGGATCTGACCAACGTATGGTATAGAATTAATAGACACATAGGCGTAGAAAAAGAATAAGTTATAGATCTAATTAGACCAAGCATTCTTAATTAATGGGCATAAATATATTGCACATGATCATGGAAATATAATTTAGAATCAAGTGAGACACCAAGATATCTAACACAATCTTTTCTAGTAATTATGACATTATTAACCCTTAAATTCACAAAGTATCCTATAGGATACAACAGGTTAATATATGCTATAATTTTAATAGACTAGAAAAAATTGGTAGGAAAATTAAATAACCAAAATTACACAAGAGAGAAGGATTTGATTAAATTATCAGTCCTCCAGTGAGAGTGACCACAAGGATCCTGAATACAGAACAGTGTTATGTTTTTTAAGTCGATTAATTAAAAAAACTAAATACTAAAATATGGACATTGCGATAGTTGTTTTCTTTACAGTCCGACACGGTTTAATAAATTAGTGTGAGAAATGAAGTTTTGCCAATTTAAGAGTTAAGAGAATAATACCATGCCCGGTAGGCCAAATTCAATGTTATACGCAAGTAAAAAAGTCCGAGGTTTGGGAATTTTTTGTGCAAAGTGGGAGGCCAGCATTCAACATTACATAATCGTCTTCACCGTATTAATTATATGCATCTTAACTTTGTAAGGAACCTGCACCTTGAACAGCAACTGAGTCTACGTAGACTAAACATCAATAAGTCTTCTATTGCTCCCAACACTAAAGGTCGACAATTGAGGGAGATATTGCGGAACAGAAGTTTTGAATCATGGTGTAAATTACCTCATAAGGGCAAAGGTGTTATCCTGTATTCTGAGTGCCCCAAGGCAAATTCCTGGATGTCATCAAAAGCAAATTTATCAATTTCAGAATACATTGATGCAATTAAAATGTCCAGCAATCTATCTGCGGTTAGATCTGTGCCAGGCAGAAGTTTCAACACAACCCGTTGTCGCCATCCCGGCTGCAACGAGATGGAAACTCTTGGTCACGTGTTGGGGTTCTGTCGAAAAACGGAGCTGCTGGACAACAATCGACACCATAAGGCCAGGACCGGTATTGCTGATGTCCTCAAGCGTCGTGGATGGGAAGTATACGAGGAGATCCACTGCGTTTCATCCTTAGATTCGAACAAAGAGCAGATATTGTAGCCATCCACAGGACTCAATCTAAGGGATTAGTTCTTGATCCTACAATCCGGTTTGAGAGGGATGCCCTGCAGGCACAACACGTTGATGAGGAGAAGAAATTCATTTACGAGTCCTGCAACCCTTATCTAAGTGAGAAATATAACCTTCCCACTAGTCAGTGGAGTGTTTCTGGTCTTTTGTTTGGTGCACGTGGCACACTCCCTAAATTCACATGTGATATTTTGAAAGAACTCGGACTCCGATTTTTTGAAATTCAAAAAATGCTGTTGAATATTCTTAAGGATTCAATCCAAATATTACATTACCATTTATATTTTGGCCATTGATGATTCTGTTGGGTTTGCATTTCTCTGAATTTTTTACTAAACAATTCCTGTCTTTCTAAATTATTCTGTAGTGCTTTTATTCTGGATCTTTATGGTCACCCTCATTGAGGGAAGATTATTTTCTTTAAATGTTTATATATTATTATTATGCTATAACCTCTTTAACTGTAAATTTAATAACATGAAACTGAAAATTTGAAACACTTTGAACAATACAGTATATAAAAACTTTACAAGAGAAAGAGTTCGTCCAAAGGGCTGGACTCGGGAAGAGTACCCAAAACGCTCATTGCATTTCCGCGTTGAATAAAATATTTGGAAAGTATTTTTCCGTGACAAGAAAATAGCAAAAGTTTTGGATTGATTAATTTTCATTCCATTTTCAACAGTGCAACAGAAAAAAAAAATATTTATCTAAAGATATTTCAGTATTTAGACATTTTCATGAATTTCGAAAGAAAAAAAAATATTTTTAGAAAACTGAACGCGAAGAAACGAAACTCCATATGGGCTTTGTAACCATTCAGTGAGGAACTGAAAAATATAAACAGTTTCTCTATAGCAAAATGGTTGCATGATATTCAATTACAAAACCTATTTAGATTCAGTGAAACAAACGACAGGGATAGGATCACAATGACGATTTTGTGCACTGATAAGCCTTCCGCAGAAAGTAACAGCGCCTATCACAAACGAACCAGGACATCTGAAGGGAGAAACTTAAACATATGGAAAATCTGACGTCATAATCAGGAATACAACACAGGATCTCCGAATACAAATCAGGAGAGGCCTGAATGTGACAGTTGAAACACGATGCCACAGTATGACGTAATCGTAATGAGAAGATATTCAAAGTCGGGGTCAACAACCGTGTGCATCCAGTTGTTCAACCCATGCACACGATTTTTGTGCAAATAAAACATTGGAAACGAGCACGTAACCCGCGGGCCGTGCATGACTGGCTGCTTGATCTACACCCCCGTGCCGCCGCATCCCACTTATCTGCATCACCTCGCTGAACTTCTGCAAACGTCACACTTCGTTATTCTATGTAACACCTTCGTATATACTGTAGCCTATGTGTGTTGCCAGGAATATGATAAATGGAAGGTTACTACAGACCATAATTAACGAAAATTTTGCAGAAATGTCACCACTACTATCTTCTTTTTCTTCTTTTAGATAGAAGAACTGGGGCCATAGTTCCTTTTTGTCCTCGCTCTTATCGGGAATACGCATAACCACACGACTATACGTCTCTTTTGAATGTCCCTTCATTTTAACGTAAGACCTCATCTTGTCTCGTTTTAATATGAAATTAATTACATGTAATCTATACTAATAATAAATCTGTAGCCGAAATAATTTTCGATTTTCCAAAAATAATTGTCCTAATTAATAATCGCTTTTTGAAAATGTCTGTCTGTCTGTCTATATTTGTTACCCTTTCCGATTTGAACGGAGATGAAAAGAAATAAATATAACTTAGATTTTGCTATATGGCATTTTTATTTGATTATAAGGGGGCCTGAATTAAATAAACCGAAATACACTTATTATTGATTTTTGTGAAAAATGTTACAAACAAAAGTTTCTTTTAAAATAACAAGTTTTTTCCTTAAAAAATGTTGATAGGATTGATATTTAAAGATAAATGAGTTTTAAAATTAAAATAACTGTCATCAAGGCCGTGTAATGAATTAAAAAACAAATGACTTCGTCATTTGGACAGCAACAATAACTGGAAGATGGTCCTGGAACGGAACAAATATGGTAATTAATTATTATTTCCACGATACATTCTATAATTCAAATTTATGAATTGAGGACAGGTAAGATTAAAATAGCTTCTTATGCACAAACAACTTGATAGGGTATATTCCTGTATTTCGTTTATCCAGAGAATTAACGAACCACAAGAGTTTTGATTTAGTATGCAGTAATAATATGTTAGCTTAGCATTCCATTATTTTATAATCAAATTTTAACCATGCTCAATTGAATCGTGTTAAAATACATAAAATACATATGCATTAAATGCCATGCAAAAAAATTGGGTAATGAGCCAAGCAGATTATGTTGCGCTGTTGTAAAATAAAATTTGTTCCTTCTGAGATTCAATGTTAACAAATTAAAAACTTACTTATTGTACATCCGTTATCGATTTTTTATATAATATAATATAATATAATATAATATAATATAATATAATATAATATAATATAATATAATATAATATAATATGAACAAAAGTTATTTGAAGGGTTCAGGAACCATAGCGGCCCAAGCGCCATTTACTGTTATGAAAACAAGGGTTAAAATGATTCAATGGAAACATATAGCAATTAAAATGTATCATTAAATTTGATATGTGTCTTCATTAAAGATCGTAATACAAATTAAGAAACATGTTAAAGGAATTGTCATTGCACCAAATGAGTGTCTTTGGACCAAAATGATCGCATTCTAATTATTTGGATGCAATTTAAATTAAGTAACTTATTAAACGATTTATTCTTCTATCAAACACGAATGTTCCCTGGATCAAACGTCCTATTTTAATTATGTAATTACTTTTATATGTATTTCTAACCGGTGCAGCGGAGCGCACGGGTACGGCTAGTAATAATTAAAACTATCGTGTTCCTTTGAAGAGAATATATCCACATTCACTTGATCAAAACTATACAATTTTCCAGAGTTAAAACGTTAAAAGTGTTGAAATTAAAAAAAAAAAGGTACCGTCATTTCCCATAACTATGGTCCTGGAACACAAATATGGTCCACGATACATTCATTCAAATTATGTACTCCATAACGTAGTACCTCGTTTATCCATATTTTTGCTGTAGTGTAGTTTGTAATCAAGTTACTGCAGCTATCTACGAACAGTTTATGTTACTTCTACAATGTTCTTTGAATGATTGTATCGTGAACAATAGTTGTGTTCCAGGGCCATAGTTATGTGAAATGACGGTAATGTATCTTTCTGCGAGATCGTGCGTATTTGCTTGTTTTCAGCACAGAACCAATAAAGTGTGAAATACCACATTCAGTATTCCCAAATTAACAATTTTCTTTTTAAATTCATTTTTGCTTTAGGCTTTTAACATATTATTTTTAGAGACGTCTACTAATCCACGAAACTTATTGCATTCCTGATACAAGTAACATTAAGGAAGCCGTGAAAAAATCAACAAGATTCCAGATGCCGATGTTATTACTGCAATATGTTATATAAATAATATTGTTAAAATATTAAAATGAAAAATAAATCATTACATAACCTTACCGTTTGTTTTAAATTCGCATTTATAGACTGGGGGAAAAGAAAGACGTATATCACGGCCTGCTGGAGTATAGTAAACACAGAAAACATTTTATAGCAACAATGTTGAAGAAAGATATTTTGGTTTTCCGAAGTTGCCGTCATTAAACAGAAACCAACATAGAGATTTCATTGCAACTAATTAGAAATTCGTCTTTCAGGTATGTAATAAACGATCTTCGCACAAAATAATGTACGATACACGAGCGGTACGTTTGTTTTCATGTTCTCGGAAATTAAAAAAGCTCAACTGTTTCGCTTTTTCAATCTTTTCCTCGAACATGAAAACGTCAACATACCGCTCTTGTAACGTATATATTACTATTATGACAGACGGACTCCGTTTCAACACCGGTGTAGTGCCATCTTTATTTTCCTTCTAACTACTACTGTTCTGGCTGGTCTTGATTTCCGATGTTTGCTTTCCTCAAGTATACAATAGAAACAGAACATAACCAAACTATAAACTTCTTAGACAACACTATAACCAAAACAAACAAAAACAAAATTTAAGATATAGGGTAAAGTTGGTGATATTGTGATACAAGTAATATTGTGATAGTTCTTTTTGAGAATTTATTACAGCTTTACTGAGCGAGGGAAGGACCGGTTTTGTGCAGAAACTTGTCCACGAACATTTCCTTAATACGTTGACGCAAAAACCCGATCTTCCTCTCGATCAGTAAAATTGTAAAATATTCTCATAAATAACTATCACAATATTACTCATATCACAATTTACCAACCTTTACCCTACAGGAAACCCAGTACAACCACAACACACATACACAATTCATCAAACAATCCCATAAAACGTAAACATGCAGCTTTCCGTACAATAACATACAAATTAATTAATATACCAATAAACAATGGCAACTACACTGAAAAACTAAATACAATAAAATATATAGCACAATACTACGGATACAACCCTAGCATAATAGACACACTAATAAAAAAGGCAAAAGCAAAAACATAACAAACCAACACAAACATCACACGAGAATAAATACATGACATTAACATATCACAATACCAATACATACAAAATTCAAACTCCATTCAGGAAACTCATATACAACGTAGCATAAAACAAATAACACAATACAGAAATATCTAAAATAATCAAATGAAACAAAGAAATAAATACAATTCAACCGGGTTTACAAATTAAAATGCAATAGCTGTCCAAATTTTTACATAGGACAGACTGGAAGATCATTCAAAATAAGATACAATGAACACATTAAAGAAATAACTAAACCATACATAACATCAAATTACGCAGAACATATTGCTAACAACAATCACAACTACAAAAACATAGAAACTGGTATGGAAACACTACACGTCACACCAAAACGTCCACTGTTAAACATATTAGAACAATACGAAATATACAATACAAGCACACAATAACACACCCACAGCATATACTTAATACACAATTACAATTCAATACACATACATTATTCGATCTCATAATGTACGACACACAAACAACCATCCCTCCCACCATAAGAGCAACACACCCCCAACCCTACCACCGACGAAAGCAAAAGCCGGAAATCAAGACCAGCTGGAGCAGCAATAATTCGAAGGACATTGAAGATGGCAACACACCGGTGTTGAAACGGGAACCTATGTCATAAAGGTACATTACCTTTAATACTTTTAACGTTTTAACTCTAGAAAGTTTTATAAAGGATATATGATCATACTTCAGAGAGATTAAGATAATGTTTAGATATGTTAAGAGAGGGATAGGATAAACTGAACGGTGGAACTTGTTCCGCTTTTAGCTTCTGTTGTCTTATCACATTTCTGGCTAAAAATTATAGCGCCCCTAATTATAAACCAACATTTAACATTCTAAAGTAGCACGACAGAATAGCCAGGCGTGCAGCATGACAAAGTCCACACAGAACAAACGCGACAAGAACACAGATATGTTTGCACCTTCTTAAAGAAAATCGAAACAGGGTCAAAGTAGCGACTTAGATTACAAATGTCAACAGATTTACCGAAGATTTACCTAAGATCCAGGATACCGGAGTCTGCAGCAACATAAAAAGAGAACGTGTTGCAAACGGAGTATGACGAAGGTTATGGTTCTTGTTACCACACAAATCATTATGAACCTTCACTCATTCCGTCCTCATTCTAGTGGAGAGAATGAAACAATATCACTCACAAGAGGTGGATCTTCCTCGTCACCGTTAAAACACACTGCAAACACGAAATAAGGACACAAATTATGTTTCTACAGGAGGGATACAGCATTAAGTTACAGGAGGACTCCTAAAGCCTTGGTTTTTCTGAACCGTCGCGATACATGGGATGTCAGAGGCCCGCCTCGCACAAATCCGGACTACACGAGAGGTAGCGAGTGGATTCTATAGCTACGAGGTACGGAATCTGCGCATTCAGTCGTAATATTTTAATATTTTCAAAATGGAGCTGGGAAACACGATTCTTTTTCAAGAGTCTATTCCAACGATTCAATCAGACATTACGAATGATTCTATCACGGTTCACTCACAACTTTTCATAGTCTATGATTCCAAGTATTCTTTTGAATCGTAAATGAACTCACATAACTCTACCCTTTGCCTCGGTAACACCAAAGGTCCCTTTACCTCAGGTCTCCCAACTAACACTCTATATACATTTTTGGATTTACCCATACCTGCTAGATTCTTTGCCGATCTCAAACGTCTGGATTTAATGTTCCTAATTATGTCAAGTGAAGAATACAATGCGTGCAGTTCTGCATTGTATAACTTTTTCCATTCTCCTGTAACTTCATCTTAGCCCCAAATATTTTCCTAAGAACCTTATTCTCAAACACCCTTAGTCTCTGTTCCTCCCTCAAAGTGAGAGTACAAGTTTCACAAACATACAGAACAACCGGTAATATAACTGTTTTATAAATTCTAACTTTCAGCATCTTTGAGACCAGACTGGATGATAAAAGCTTCTCAACCGAATAATAGCAGGCATTTCGCATATTTATTCTGTTTTTAATTTCCTCTCGAGTGTCATTTATATTTGTTACTGTTGCTCTTGTACATTTGAATTTTCTACTTCTTCAAAGAATAAATTAAGAAATTTTCATATTTCCATTTCCTACTTTGTCCTGATCACGAGACATAATCATATACTTTGGCTTTCCGGGATTTACTTCCAAACCTATCTCTTTACTTGCTTCCAGTAAAATTCCCGTGTTTTCCCTAATCGTTTGTGGATTTTCTCCTAACATATTCACGTCATCCGCATAAACGAGCAGTTGATGTAACCCGTTCAATTCCAAACCCTGTCTGTTATCCTGGACTTACTTAATGGCATATTCTAGAGTAAAGTTAAAAAGTAAAAGTGATAGTGCAACTCCTTGCTTTAGCCCGCAGTGAACTGAAAAAACATCAGACGGAAACTGACCTGTAGGGACTGTGCTGTACGTTTCACTGAGACACATTTTAATTAATTTAGCTAGCTACTTGGGAATACCAAATTCAATAAGAATATTATAAAAATTTGGTCTCTTAACCGAGTTATATGCCTTTTCGAAATCTATTAAAAGCCATGGAAATGAATTTTTATGGGAAACAACCTTGGAGCAATGGTCACATTACTTACTTACTTACTGGCTTTTAAGGAACCCGGAGGTTCATTGCCGCCCTCACATAAGCCCGCCATTGATCCCTATCCTGAGCAAGATTAATCCAGTCTCTACCATCATATCCCACCTCCCTCAAATCCATTTTAATATTATCTTCCCATCTACGTCTCGGCCTCCCCAAAGGTCTTTTTCCCTCCGGCCTCCCAACTAACACTCTATATGCATTTCTGGATTCGCCCATACGTGCTACATGCCCTGCCCATCTCAAACGTCTGGATTTAATGTTCCTCATTATGTTAGGTGAAGAATACAATATGTGCATTGTATTGTATAACTTTTCCATTCTCCTGTAACTTCATCCCTCTTAGCCCCAAATATTTTCCTAAGAACCTTATTCTCAAACACTCTTAATTTCTGTTCCTCTCTCAAATTGCGAGTCCAAGTTTCACAACCATACAGAACAACCGGTAATATAACTGTTTTATAAATTCTAACATTCAGATTTTTTTACAGCAGACTAATGACAAAAGCTTCTCAACCGAATAATAACAGGCATTTCCCATATTTATTCTGCATTTAATTTCCTCCCGAGTGCCATTTATATTTGTTACTGTTTCTCCAAGATATTTGAATTTTTCCACCTCTTCGAAGGATAAATCTCCAATTTTTATGGTTCCATTTCGTACAATATTCTGGTCACGAGACATAATCATATACTTAGTCTTTTTGGGATTTACTTCCAACCCTATCCCTTTACTTGCTTCAAGTAGAATTTCCGTGTTTTCCCTAATCGTTTGTGGAAATGGTCACATTAAAAACAAAAAAACTTACGACTAATATTGGGAACAGACTATGATATTGTGTGTTATTGGTAGCTATGTAATTCAGTGTACCGTAAATTATTAAATTAATAGTTCAGTACGTGTTTGGATATTAATTCAGAAATATATATTCAGTTTATAACCAATTAACAAAAACGTTTTGTAATGACTATCGATAGTATCGACAGTTTTGATTATAACTATCGATTGTAGAAACTACAGTCGATTGTATAATGATACTATTGCAAGTGGCTACCGCCAATCTCTACTTTCACGTAGGTCCATCATAAATCTAAGAAACAGGCCCCTCAACTTTACTTCCTTCCCGGACATAAAATCATGCTGAGGACTTTAACGCTCTTTAAAATCCATCCTTGGTGGAGAAGAATAACTGGAGGAAGGTCAGTCAACACAGAACTGCCATTATTGCAGTGTGTCACCTGATGGAAGTATGACATTCATCTGTGCCTGGTCAAAGTTCAGTGATCTGGTGTGATAGCCGGTGGAGGGGGGGGGAGAGCGTGAGCGAGCTTTGATTTGCTTTCTTTCTTCAGTATAATAGGATTCTTTTTTCTCCGTAATGGCATCCGTTGGGCGAACAATGGCAGTTCTTAACGGTAGATTGTTTGACAAATCTGCTCATAATCTGGAACGGCGTGGGAGGGCTTGGTGACAGCCCCTGCTTTCCATCGGACCGCTTTCCGCTCTGATTTGCGGTCTGCGTCATGGTTGATCCAGCCACCACAGCTATAGGAAATGGTTTCTCTTTTACGTCAAAACTATGCACGCTCAACCATCCTCAATTTTAATGCCGCTTCCACGTGAAATATTTGTGCATATATCGGCAATGTATTATTATTATTATTATTATTATTATTATTATTATTATTATTATTATTATTATTATTATTATTATTATTATTATTATTATTATTACTAGCCGTACCCGTGCGCTCCGCTGCACCCGTTAGAAATAAATATAAAGTAATTACATAATTAAAATAGGACGTTTGATCCAGGGAACATTCGTGTTTGATAGAAGGATAAATCGTTTAATAAGTTACTTAATTTAAATTGTATTTAAATTATTAAAATGGGATCATTTTCATCCAGAGAGCACTCATTTGGTGCAATAACAATTCCTTTATGTTTCTTAATTGTTATTACATGCAACCATAGTTTAATGAATGTACAAAATAGCCTATTAAGTTTTCTGTGTATAAGAAGTTATTTTAATCTTACCTGTCCTCGATTCACTCAGAAGTTACTGTGATAACATTATAGCATTATGTCCATCTAGAGAAACTACACTTTCCAATGGTGAAAATACAATTAATTAGACCAATCGGTTAATTTAACATCCGTTATTACTTCATACAAAGACAGAAACATAATCTGTAGGCTATCTTTCATAGCTTTCGATTGTTGCTGTCCAAGGCCCCTTATAGACGAAGTCATTTGTTTTTTAATTCATTACACGGCCTTAGATGACAGTTATTTTAATTTTAAAACTCATTTATCTCATTAAATATCAGTCCTATCAAAATATTTCAAGGAATAAAACTTATCGGAAATTAGTTTTAAAGAAACTTTTGTTATGTAACATTTTTCACAAAAATCAATAATAAACGAGATATTTCGATTTATTTAATTCAGGCCCCCTTATAACCCCCCTTTTAAATAATGTATTTTGAATGCCATATAGCCTAAAATCTAAGTTACAACGAACTTAATTTATATTCCAATTTTCATCGATATCCGTTCAGCCATTATCGCGTGAAAAGGTAACAAACATACAGGCAGACATACAAACAAAAATTTCAAAAATGCGATTTTCGGTTTCAGGGTGGTTAATTATATATGTTAGGACCAATTATTTTTGGAAAATCGAAAATTACCAGAAAAATTTCGGCTACAGATTTATTATTAGTATTGATTATTATTAGTATTGATTATTATTATTATTATTATTATTATTATTATTATTATTATTATTACTATTGCTTTACATATTACTAGGTTTTATGTGAGAAAAAATTTATAAATGCTTCAGTAAATTAAGAAACGTTTGTACAGCATGGTATTTAGCTAATCACTACTGACTTATGTATTGTTAATACAGGGACATCATTTTATTTTTACTTCAATTTTTATTGTACCTGAGATTCTGAATGTACTTCACTCCCACCCCTTCTACTAATGAAGTTCCAACTCCACACAGAGCCAAGACAGCAGATAGTAAGCAGTACTGAGTTACTGAGTATAGTACGTTCCAGAAATATGTTCGCGTTTTCCAGTGACGAAAGAGCTTTCAATATTGAATCATATTTTCGCACAGGTACTGTCCGTTTGCCTACGTCGCATCCCGATTTCCCCCACCTGCTTCTGCTCGCCCCTCTGTAAAAGCTGGGCTGTCTTAGCTCTTTTCTGAAAACATTAATTTCTCTTAGGAATTGGACGTTTACGTAATATTATACAGCTGTTTAATTTAACTTAAATAAAAGAGCCTCGTTAAGTAATTAACTGTCACGTGATTTCCTCCCTTTCTACAATCATGCGGCATAACCACTTGGACGGACAGTAGATAGCATGTCTGAGTAATTTTATATTTTCGGGTCGGGCAGAAGTGAAGATTGAATTAACAGTACGTAGAGTAGGTATAGAATTATTTCAACATGAGTTACTAGTACGAAGGACGAAACTGGCAATTGGAATTAGATGCAATAATCTATAGTGCGATAATATGCACAAAAGAACTGAAGCCTGTATCGAAATGAACGGCCACCATTTTCAAAATTGTGTTTAAATATTCATATTATGATTATTTTCAATTTAAATCTTTCTATATATTGTACGCTAATGTGCTGTAGACAGTATAATATACACCGCATAATGAATACGTTCGCATGGATAACTCACATCGTGAGTAAAAACACTTATTCTTAATACAGTACTGTACTTTCATTAAAGAAAAATCTAATGAAAATTATCAAACTCAAAATCGCGATATTTCCTAGTTTACGTAAATGGATGAATTACTTTTCTTCCTTCCTATACCTAGTAGAGTGATTTGTGTTTTACGCCAGTATCATCGAACTCCAGTCTTGGAGGGGGGAGCAAGCGGTGTTTCCGGTTCTCTAAAGGTATAGACAGGTTAATATTAAAAATGTTGGTAAAAATAAAATGATGTCCCTGTACTTACTTACTGGCTTTTAGGGAACCTGGAGGTTCATTACCGCCCTCACATAAGCCCGCCATTGGTCCCTAACCTAAGCAAGATTAATCCACTCTCTACCATCATATCCCATCTCCCTCAAACCCATTTTTTATTATCTTTCCATCTACGTCTCGGCCTCCCCAAAGGTCTTTTTCCCTCCGGCCTTTCGACCTTATGATGGAAAGTTCATAGTTTCCTTAGAAAAAAATGTTTTCTGTTTTCCTCCAAATGTTTAACACCTTTTTTTCGGTAACTATTACGAGTAGGATAGTGATTTTTGTCCATATCGATAGAAAATCTAATAAAGAATTATTTATCCCTCTGGTGTGTTTCAATAACGCGGGCGGTTTTCGTGTAAATTTAATTTAAAAACTACTAATTTCAAGCTACCGAACGATGCAACCTTATTGCAACGTTGTAGCCAGAGAGGAAAGTGGGAGGTAGTTCTCGTAGGGAGATCGACCTGAGTTCGTTGAC
Source organism: Periplaneta americana (assembly GCA_025594305.2). Taxonomy (NCBI): domain Eukaryota; kingdom Metazoa; phylum Arthropoda; class Insecta; order Blattodea; family Blattidae; genus Periplaneta; species Periplaneta americana. Next base: position 27,206,649 of record JAJSOF020000009.1, read on the forward strand.
ATCTTGCATCTGTATTACTAGAAGAAAGCGGACTGTGTTAGCGGCGATGTTACCAGATTACTGAAACTTCCAACTTCATTTAATCACAAAACGTATATAGTTTTTTTTAATTCATTTAAGTATACCCTATTGTCCCTTTCAATCTGCAGGATTATTTGACTTCCACCCTGTATATTTAGTAATTATGTAGCCTAATGCTAATTCGTTGCAAGCATTTAAGAAAAAGTGACTTTTTATCGGTTATTTAACATTGTAATCAACTGCGAGTTTGTGCAGTGTCTGTGAAATTGGTGATAGCCGGTGATATTTTGACGAAATGAGACTTTGCACGTACAGCTGGGAAAAACCTCGGAAAAAATGACCAGGTAAAGCAAAAGAAACAGCGAAGAAACAAAAATAACTTACATAGACTTAGCTAATCTCAAAAACTATTATGAACTATTAAACAAGCAATGTAAACAGATGCAAATCTAGTTTTTACGTAGAAGTTCCCTGTGAAGCAGGTTTGAATAATTTCAAGAGAAAAATAGTTCGGAGGCCGGCTATCAATGTTATGTTTTATTTAACGACGCTCGCAACTGCAGAGGTTATATCAGCGTCGCCGGATGTGCCGGAATTTTGTCCCGCAGTTCTTTTACATGCCAGTAAATCTACTGATATGAGCCTGTCGCATTTAAGCACACTTAAATGCCATCGACCTGGCCCGGGTATCAATCCCGGGACCCTTCGCTTAGCGCACGAATGCTATACCGACTGAGCTACCCCAGGAACTATACACGACACCGTCACAATTCTTCCCTTTACATTCACACAACTCGAATGGGCTGACAAGACGCCAGAAACCAAACTTTGAGTGCACACAATACTGTGTGCCTTAAATTGTGGCTTTCTGTTACGTACCTACAGTGTGGAATGAAAATTATTCAGTGTAAACAGAAATAAATTTTAAACATTAAAAGAAATTAAAGAATGCCAAAAAAAATCCCTCATGTTGCAATACTGCTTACTACAAGCTATTCCAGTCAACGACAAGATCGAACCCGAGCCCATAGAATGTTGTGCCCGTGCTCCAGCAGTACGTCGCCAGAGGGCAAACTTTTTCTATTTATGCATGAGTTCTTTATAAAGGCTGTTGAGCTCATCACCATGGCAATGCGAAATGTAAGACAATACTTCAATGTGTTCGCTCTGATTGCAAACAACACAACCGCAATGTTTATATTGAGATGAAATTGAACCCGTTCCGAAGGGTCCTTGAAACTACTAACAGTGCGTTTATATGAGAGCTGAACCTTTTTGCACTCCAAAACAGTATGTTTCAATGCTGCGTCACTTTCATATATTGCCACACGATTAGCTGATGTACCCGATTTTCATACCGTAACACTCATGGAAACATCGATCAGAAGTATCTTTTTACAAACATGTACCGATACAGCAGTTTGCTTTTGTGGAGAGTATTTCACTATTCACTCATATGAAGCCTGAAGAGAAGTTCTACTAATACAGACGTGGACAAATTATTAGAAAAATTGAACATTTTTATTATATATTTTTACAAAATATGATTCTTCAATTTAGACTACAGTTGTCACTTTTGTGTATTTCCAAATTATTAGCAAAATTGAAGATTAGTGTTGCATATTTTTCAAAATTTAACTACTCAATTTGGACTACATATGATGTTTTTGCATATTTACAAATTATTAGCAAAACTGAAGATTTTTATTGTATATTTTTACAAAATTCGATTCTTCAATTTGGACTACAGCTGACATTTTGGATATTTCCAAATTATTAGCAAAACTTAAGATTTTTGTTTTATATTTTTACAAAATTTGACTCTTCAATGCAGTTGACATTTTTGCTAATTTACAAATTATTAGCAAAATCGAAGATTTTTATTATATATTTTTACAAAACTTGACTCCTCAATTTGAACTACAGTTGACATTTTTGCATATTTCTGTCTACTGTAATGATGGAAATATCCAAAATTGTCAACTGTAGTCTAAATTGAAAAGTCAAATTTTGTAAACAAAATATCATAAAAATCGTCAATTTTGTTAATAATTTGTCCACGTCTGTATATAGACAGGTGCAGTGCTTTCATAACAGGGATATCTTATGCAAAGTTTTACCGTTAGATGGCAGGAGCGTTCCATACGGCACATGTTGTAGGGCTATATTGTGTCATATGCTGCAGCTGATTACGTTCTCCCGCTTGTTGGTTTTCTGTGCGTGTCAAAATTATATTTACAATTATTTTGTATAACCTAGTGTAATTTAATATAATTGAGTATTTTCTTACCTCATAATTTAATTTAATTTACAATAAATAATAGCGTAAACTTGTATAATACTGAGCGATGGATAGGAAATCTGCAGTACCAATGTAGAATATCGATACGAGTAAATTGAATATTCATGAACCTAAACGAGAACTTTGAGAACGAGATGCACGAATAAAATAGTACATTATGCAACGAGCCTATAATGATAGTAATTAAGAATCGAGTATGGATATTTATGAAACGAGCGCAAGCGAGTTTCACAATTTTCATACGAGCTTCTTAATTACCATTATAGGCGAGTTTCATACGACTTTTTATGCTCGACCATATTTCTAACTTGAAATTACCGGTATTCAGATGTTTACATTTTATTTGTATCTGACAAGATCGGAAGCGACCTTGTTCTAGGTCGTGAATTGTGAGATGTGCGCAGACGCGAAAGTATTGATTTTTTCCGAGGAACAATAATGTCATTGACCTTGACGTAGTCCCGTTAAACTTGATAATATTATAACCTTGATTATTGAATTCGACATTGAAAAACGAGATGACAAATTGAATTTATTTGAATATCATTTACAATTAACGCTAATTATTATAGTAACAGAACATAACCTTCTGCGACAGTATTGGATTTCCAGCCTCCGTGACTTTTCGCTAATTCTCTTTCGATTGCATATCCGAGAATAATCGATACTTGCGGTTTTATAACGGTACAAAGCTGACTTGTCATTGGCTGAACACATGTAAGCTGAGTTATCATTGGCTGAAGACCTGTACTTTAATGAGTAGGTGTACTTTAATGACATGCATTAAAAGACTGCTACCAGGTGTATAATTAGTACATTTCGGCATGGTCGAGCATAAATAAATAAATAAAATAGGAACTTTGTCGAAAGTAAATATTACCTCATTAATCAATAGTATTGTGAGTACCGTACGCTAAAAACAGGATACGCAGCTACCAATGTGTGTTTTTATAGGGAGGGACTATCGAGATTGAATTCCTCTTATTTTTTTTCCTCTAGTTGCAGAAAGAGTAACTGCAATGTTTGATACGATGATATAATATGATCGCAGTAGTATCACGATTATTCCTTTGTTTTGTAGGTTAAGAACAAGCAGTTTTGAATACTACGCAGGACGATTTTGAAAATTCAAAGTAAAAACATGGTTTTAATAATTAGTCTACAGCACATTAAAAACATTATTCACGAAATGGCTTTCACTATCGTGGATAATTAACATCTCAGTTAATCGAGAGTTTACTGCAGGCGTAAAACTTCGGAGACTCCTAGAAATACTGAATATAATATAAGCTAACTTAACTTGCTGCGAGGTTGCATATGTTTTTATTAATATACTTTTCCCTCTTCCAAAATGAAACTGTAGCCAGCAATTCCTTACTTGAAGTAGTTATTTTTGTTTAATTGCTAACACTTTCGAGGCGCAATTTCATTAGTTAAATTTTTAAGGTTCAAAGCACATATTCAGAATATTTCGGGATCTGAATTAAGACAAAAGGCTTTCCCTGGTTTTACATTTAGGAATACAACAAAAATTTGCCATTTTGAGTTGTTTTTAAGATTATTTAAATCGGTCCATACAGAAAGGGCTTCAGTCACAAATTTAAAAAAACGAGATATAGATGGAAATCATATCTTTATGGGTGGCTCCATCGGCCTGTGCAGAAAGGTATTCAGTCCAATGCTTGGAAAGATTGAAACTGAAGCGTCAGGCTCAGAGTTCTATGCAGAAAGGAATAGAGTAGGCATTTACAGAATGTTTTCTTTAGTTTTCTCAAAACTAGGTCTAATGGACTAAAGCCCTTTCTGTATGGAGTGATTCATTTAATGTACTATGTAAATCCTCAATGTTTATATACCGGAAAACAAATGCACACGCAAAGCGCATCCCTCAAAGCATACGCGCATTATCTATTGGTGCTAGTTCAGGATATCCCTATTCAAAGAACATGAAATGCACTACACACAATAAATTATATGAAAGTGGAATATAGGTTTTCAGAGCGGATAACTCATGTTGTATGTAACAAAAAAGTGTAATATCATATTGGTGGAAAGTTCATACTTTTCTCAGAAAAAAAAAGTCTTCTCATTCCGTAACTATTGAGAATAGTATCGTAATTTTTCTCCATATCGATAGAAAATCGAACAAAGAATCCTTTATCCCTCTGGCTTATTTCAATAGCGTGGACGGTTTTCGTGTCAATTTAATTTTAAAACCACTAATTTCAAGCCTTGAACAATCCGACCAGACAAAGTTGTACACATAGAGGGAGATGGAAAGTAATTCACCTAGGAAGACAGACCAGAGTTCGTTGACCTTTTACATCTGTATTAGGAGAAGAAAGTGCAGTGTGTTAGCGGCGATGTTGCCAGACTGCTAAAACTTCCAACTCAATTTTCTAATTAACCGTGCACTTAATCAAGAAACGTAATATAGGTTTTCTATTCATGTAAGTGTACTCTAACGATTCTTTCAATCTGCAAAATTATTACACTTCCACCCTGTGTATGTAGACATCACCCAGAGAAGAGCGGGTTTTCTTACTTAAACTCTCGATGCACGCTTTCCGTGCTAGAAATTTACGCAATAAAAGAAAAAAAAATGCCTGAATCAGGAAGCTTTTGTAAAGATTCGTATTAAAGTCTTTCTTTTTAATTTCCTCTTTTTCAACTTAAACTGATTTAGTTATTTATATTTCAATAATAGTTCTTTGTATCCCATGCTGTTACCTACATTAGGCCTATGAGAAGTAGGAATTTATCCTAGAACTTATATTTTTGAGCAAATGTGATCGTTTATATTTGTAATACTTCAGTTATTGTAAATAATAATAATAATAATAATAATAATAATAATAATAATAATTTATTTCTTGATATTTATGTTCTGGATTTCGGTATTGGACCCCGGACTCATTTCACCGGCATTATCATCTTCATCTCATTCAGACGCTAAATAACCTGAGTTGTTGATAAAGCGTCGTAAAATAACCTACTAAAATAAAAAAAAATGTGCTGGACAACAGCCACTGCCAATAAAGGTCCAAAACAGTGATACAATTAACACAATAAAATGAACAACTATGGTACAAATTAAATAATTGAGATAACAAAATTAAGAACATAGATTACAATGATTAATTTACAAGAAATAATACTATAATATTTTATGCAAAGGAGTTGATTCTTACAAAAGTATTACCAATTTGCGTATAAGGATTATGCAAATAACATTAGCAAAGACATTGCCATGTTCTAATCTATATATATAATTTGAACTGGTAATAGAAATTACGGGAAAACGGCTGAACGGATTTTAATGAGTGACCCCTCATTTTCATGCCTGGCATCTAAAGTTTTTCGGAAAAGTAGTAGTTTTCAGTGAAATGTCAATTTTCCTACATCATTTTCCTATTTTCCAAAATCCATCTGTTGTCAGTTTTGAGTACTAATTTTATTCAATCACGGCCGACTTGATTGAATTTCAGAACAAAACACACACTGCAACAAACAATAGGCTATTACACGAAGGCCATGACCTGCAGGATTGCCGACATATTTAGAGCTCAATTCAATTTATTATTAAAAGCTGATTCTGCAGTGTATAATTTTCTGAGTACAGCTGTGTATTGGATATTCAAATCTACGAAACTTGAGGTGGTTTGATGACATTGTTACCATTAGAAATTAAATATTATTATAGTTAATATCATGATGCGTCTATTTTTTATTAATTGTACATAATATTGATGCTATATTGATGACATGAAAGTGAAACGTTTTGAGGTTATGTAAGTAAATGTAGAGAATATCTTAATTTAGATCTTCATTTCTATAATTTACTGAGTGACTGCTATATACAACTACAAAACTTAAGAAAGATAATAATATCGTTATTAAAAATCAAATATTTTTATATTTATTAAACCAGTGGGGTTGCATCTTTTTCATATACTTAATGGCGGTGTAGTGTAGATATTGATATGTGTCATTGTCTTCAGTGTTGACTGTGAAAAGCGCAAAAATTACAGTTCCTAAGGAAAGATAAAAGGTATTACTTACTGATAAAATAAGAGGCCTAGAAAATTTTGTAGTCTCCAGATCATTTCAGCAAGATCTCTTAGTAGGATAAAATGATTTTACGCTCTATATTTCAAGTTCTACATGTAGCAGCTATACGAAAATGCTATTGTTCGAAAGCTTAGCAAACCTGACATTTTTTAACTTTTGCCTACAATCCACAATGACCTGAAATTGCTACTGCTATTGTCCTGACATTGATACTTGCGTTTTAGCATTGAAACTCAAAAAATGAAGTTGGATAGGTTCAAGAAAAAGTATTTGGACTAAAAAAAATCCATTCAGAGGGAGTATGTTTCATTATTATGGAAGCAAATAACTACCAAAAAGACCGTATTCTTCATTGAAAATAAATCTGAAAAATTTCTATTTGAACGTCTAACGAACTTAGTTTGCAGCAGTATTTGCTGCACAAGCCACTAGTACGTCTACATGTAAGTTAGCATGTTTAATACATCTGGAGACCGGCGAGGAAGGTTTAGAATTTCTAATATAGAAGAGTTTGTGATGTCTCATGTCCTTCATAGGAATACGAAGGCTGACACTGTTTAAGAAAGATTGGCAATTAATGTTACCATTTAGGACCTTACATAAGAATAAGTAATCGAGATCATGACGTCTGGCATACAGGCTTCGACATTTAAAGTGCTCACATTTTTATCATAGTTATACCCAGAGTTATTAGGCAGAAATCTGTACGAACATAATGAAATAAATTTCCTTTGAATATTTTTAAGTTTTGCCGAATCAGAACCAGTAATAGAGTTCCAAACTACAGATGTATATTCGAGTTTCGATTTCATTAATGTATAGTCATCATCATCATCATCATCATCATCATCATCATCATCATCATCATCATCATCATCACAATCATCATCATCATGGCATAAGCCTTGTGGCTCGTTCCGTCTTCAAGAAAACTGAAACCATCTCATCCGTGGCCTGCCGACATTTCTTCTACCTACAGGTTTATACTTATTTATTATTTGTGGTGTACGATCTTCATCCATTCTTTGTATATGATCTTGCCATCTTTGTCTGTATTCAATGATTGTTTCATTTAGACTCTGAATTTCCAATTCTTTTCTAATATCTTCATTTCTCTTTTTATCTATGAGTCTATAACCTGCCACCTGTCTCTAAAAAAATTTCATCTCAGCGGCGGTATTTTCTTCTGTTGTGAGATAGTCAGGACCCAACTTTCACACCCATAAAGCAAGGTTGGGATCGCCATTACTTTGTAAAGTTTTAACAATTACAATTTTTAAAAGTTCTTTTTATTGTACCACATAGTGTTTGGAATTTGTTTAATTTATTTTGCACATCTCATTGCCGGTATATGACACAATGTAACCAAGATAATTAAAATAACTTTGTTGTTGGATGGGCTTATTATTTATGCAAATTTTTGCCTTAACAGATCTCTTCCTTTAAGAGCCATTATTTTCGTTTTTTCATATGAGATTTGAAGATTATATTCACTTGTAATATTATTTAATTCATGTATGGCTCTTTGTTAAACAGTTATATTACCGGTTGTTCTGTATGGTTGTGAAACTTGGACTCTCACTTTGAGAGAGGAACAAAGATTAAGGGTGTTTGAGAATAAGGTTCTTAGGAAATATTTGGGGCTAAGAGGGATGAAGTTACAGGAGTTTCTTTGTCATTTATTCAAACACTGATTCGGACTGAAATGGAGAAAGTTACACAGTTTCTTTGCAGAGCTGCACGCATTGTATACTTCACCTGACATAATTAGAACATAAAATCCAGACGTTTGAGATGGGAAGGACATATAGGTAAGGCGAATCCAGAAATGCATATAGAGTGTTAGTTGGGAGGCCGGAGGAAAAAGACCTTTGGGAGCCGAGACGTAGATGGGAAGATAATATTAAAAGTTTGAGGGAGGTAGGATATGATGGTAGAGACTGGATTAATCTTGCTACAGGATAGGGACCAATGGCGGGCTTATGTGAGGGCGGCAATGAACCTCCGGGTTCCTTAAAAGCCAGTAAGTAAGTATGGCTCTTTGTAAATTATCTTCCGAATCTTCAATTCAGATCTGGTCGTCAGCAAACAACAGTGTATCAATGTTTCTCCCTTTTATTTTAAAATGTGTTGTAAGCATAGTCTGCCATTAATGTATAGTATAGTATTAAAAGAGAGTCAGGTGTTGAAAAAGAATAAGTAATTGACCCAATTATTCCTAACATTCTTATTGCATGGTTATAAATATAATCAATATGGTTGTGAAAAAAAAATAATGTTATGCAAAAGTAGAACCGTGCGATTAATTATTTGGCAAATCTCAAAACGCAATCCACAACTGAAAAGAAGAGTGGTAGATTATCGACACATTGATGACTTATGTAGATGAAATCAGGAAAAGTTCGAAGATGAGAATTTTAAAAGATCATAAACGTAAGAGCGTACTTTAGCTAGAGAAAATGTTAACGTGTTTAGGATGAAGAAAATCAGGAATACACGCATACATTCAATGCAGTACAAAGATAAATGGATAACGCATAATAAACGTCAACAACTGGATTGTTACCGTCCATTTCGTCTTCACTCGTAGGATTATGAATCAATATTGACATTCACAGGCTGTGAGATTTTCTAATCACGTGGTCACCCTTCCATAAGGACCTAATTAAGTCTTAAGTCAAGACATCAGCAAGAAACAAAAACAAGGTTCATGTCGGAAAAAAATAGATCCTCAATTTCCTACGGGGATCAAATCTCGGAATTCTCCATGTACAGGCGAATACATTAATATTATTTAATTATTTATTTATTTAAATCCACCACCAACAGAAGCAGGCTTCCAATTACAGGTGGGTTACATAGATACATACACAAAATACATAATAAGAAAAAAACAAAACAAACGAGAATTATTTAAAAACTAGAGTAAAAACATTATAATACACTTCTTCATAATTTAAATATCTAAGGAAATACAATTCTTTTTAATATTGTATGAAAATTTTCAACTGTTAAACTGAAATCTAATTGAGAATCACAGTTTAAAGACAGAGAGTTGTAAGTATTAGGTACACATAACAAACAATGGAGAGTTCTTGAAGAAAACAGTTCTAGGAATGGGAATAATAAAAGGTTGCCTATAACGTAATTCTGTTCTTTTTACATTGAATTGAAGGAATTGAAGAAAATCACAATTATTCAATACACCGTTAACAGTCTTATAGAGTAAAATTTGACTATTTATTAATAGTCGAGATTTTAAAGTTTTATAATTAAATTCAAAAAGTAACTGATTATATGAAATTTGCTTGTCATAAGACGACACGTGATGTTTTTTAAAATATAAATAACGTAAAAATCTTTTCTGTATCCTTTCTATTTGCATCTGATGGGACTGGAACTGAGGTGACCATATTACAGACGCATACTCTAGCTTACTCCTAACTTACAACTTGAATAACATCTGATGATGATGATGATGATGATGATGATGATGATGATGATGATGATGATGAAATGTTGTAAAACAATGAAAATCTGATTCTGGTTGCATCCAAACCACTCAACGGTAATGAAATGGTCTATCATAGCAACAGGAGTTTCTGAAACAATTGCAATTCAGGTTACACCCTGTTCCTGGAAGTTAGACCTCACGCAATTATATCTAATGGGTTATCTTAACACGTTCGCCTGCAGGCAAGCGTAACGCCCCGCAAAGTCGGTGTTTTCTTGTCTTGTCTAATCTAAAAACTTGTTAATTTCATCCTTAATTAAACCATTCCTTTTAACAACAATCTTCCACCGGTACAGGGCTGGCTCAAAAGAATTTTTTAACTTTCCCAAGATGAAGACGGAGAAAAATATGTACGTGAGATTTAAAGTTCACCCACAACTCGAAAGGAATTCCTACGCGGAATTATATACAGATATAATTGTTCATTTAGCCATGCTTTTCATCTACAGAACTCGCAGCGGTATATCGGCTAATTCACAGTTCCACATCAAGGGGCGCCGGGTTGGGCCGAGTGCTGAACTAAGTGGCTTTGTAACAGACTTTCCCAAGCACTTCCAGTTTCTTTGTCATTTTTATTCAAACACTGATTCGGAACTATTTATAACTCCCGCAGAACAACCTCTATACAGAAGTATTTTTCAGAAATATTTGTTTACGGTGTAAGATATAGGTAAGGCTCTAAATTTAAATATTTTAATGTTTTATTTTCAAAAGGAAAATATTTTACAAGTTTTATGGGCATTGAATCTAAGTGGTCTTGGCTAAATTGGACTTTTACTACGACCGAAATATTGATAATGAGAATATGAAGCAAATGAAATGTTATAAAACACAAAACAAGGACTACAAAAACAGAAATTGGCCACATAAAAATAGCGAAGATTATGACTGCTGTACAGGAAGGCTGCACAAGTCTGGACAAACTGAAAATTATCGTCATCCATTTTCAAATAATTTATATAATTTTTCAAGTGTTTGCATTGTGCCTACTTTTAGTGAGTTTTGATGGATACTTTTCTTGTCACGTCTTGCAATCCATGGAACCCATAGACGTTTTCTTTTCTATTTATTTTCAGCAATGGGCTATGCATATTTTATACTTTGAACTAACTGTAGTCGGTCTGGGTAGCGCAGTCAGTAGAGTGCTGACCTTTGACCGCGTCAATGCTCTACCGACTGAGCTACCCAGGAACTCTACCAGACCCCGGCTCAATTATTCCCTTTATATCCACAGACCTCAAGTGGGTTGACAAGACGTCAGAGACCCAGCATTGAGTGCACACCAAGCTCTTTTTGACTTAAATTTGTGGTATCCTGTTAACGAACAGTGACGTATCTATATATATATAATTTGAACTGGTAATGGAAATTACGGGAAAACGGCTGAACAGATTTTAACAAATGACCCCTCATTTTGAAGCTTGGAACCCAAAGTTTTTCAGAAAAATAATAGTTTTGAGTGAAAAGTCAATTTTCCTACATAATTTTCCTATTTACCAAAATCCATCTTTCGTCAGTTTTGAGAACTAATTAATTGCATTTCACAATAAAACAAAACACATACTACAATAAACAATACACCATTACATGAAGGCCATGACCTACAGGATTGCTGACATAGAGTTCAGATGGCTGAGATTCTTTCACACCATAATGCCAATATGTCGATGTGTAATTTTTTGATAATGTATAAAAAATAATTTACAGGTCTGATTCTCTGGTTTGTAGTTTTCCGAGTACAGCTGTGTATTGGATATTAAGAACTACAAAACTTAAGAATGTTTGATGACATTATTACCTTTAAAGATGAAATATTATAGTTAATGCAACACATAATGCTATACTGATGCCTTTTGGGGCTTTTGCTGGGATTAGACAGAGAAAGAATATTTTATATTAGATCTTCATTTCTATAAAGGAAGTAAACTACATATATATGTTACTGAAAACTATAAAACTTACGTAAAGTAACAATATTGTTATTAAAAATGAAATACTTTTATAGTTATTAATCTTAGTAGTGTGGGTCTTTTTCATATACTATGTATGTAATGGCAGTGTGATATAGATATTTACATGTCTGATTCTCTAACTTTCCTTAGTAGTAATTGAGTCATGCTTCCTATTTTGGCTGCGTGTTTAAACTACATCAAAATTAATTTAATATTTCTTTGGTTTAATCGATTAGATTTGTGATCGCTGCCAAGCATATTTTGTTGTAGGGAAAACAGCATGCCATTTCACTTCTTGCTACCGTGATGAGTAAGTTTATTTCCCGCAACCAGCAACGAATGAAACACAAACTGATAACGATTTACGATGGACAATTTTATTTAGGGCGCATATAAGATTCTACAACTTGACATATCATTCGCCTCATTTTCCGCATCTCAGCAATAGAGAACAACAGCCTATATTACAGAAAATATGGGATAACATTCATTATTACACAAATTAATCCAGCAATATTTGGTAGTTCAGTATTGTCTGAAGGAAGCGCAAAAATTACAATTCCTAAGAAAAGACCAAAAGGTATTACTTAGTGATAAAATAAGAGGCCTACAAGATTTTGTAGTCTGTTCTTGATCACCTAACCAAGATCTCTTAGTGGTAAAAGGGTGATTCTGCCCTCTACATTTCAAAGTCTACATGCAGCAGCTTTACCATGATGCTAAGTCTTTTGTTCAAATAACAAACCTACAATCCGTAATGTCCTGAAATAGCTACTACATTACTCCCATATGAAAAACTCCCTGACCGTCCTTGTCACTTGCGATTTCGCATTGAAACTCAAGAACTGAAGACGGATAGGTTCAAGGAAAAGTATTTGGCATAAAAAAATTCAAAGGGAGTATGTTTCACTATTATGGAAGCAAATAACTTTCAAAATATCTGCTAATCTTCATTGAAAATAAATCTGAACAATTTTTATTTGAACTTCTTATGGACTCAGTTTGCAGTATTTGCTGCACAAGCCACTAGTATTATAGAAATCTGTGTAACAGGAAACCACAAATTTAAGTCACATAGTCACAGAGTTTCTGGGCAGCTCAGTCGGTAGAGCGTTGGTGTGCTCAGTCAAACGTCCCGGGTTCAATACCCGGCCCCGGAGCTATTACCACTGCATTCTACCTACTATTTTTCCAATCGTTCACTCCAGGATATAAACACGACTTTTTCCTACTTGCCGTACTTAGTATTCCATTTACTCTAGGAATGTAAACCAGCCTAAGCCCAGCTGTCGGTATGTGTTAGGATCGAATTCGGACTCTCTCGTGAGACAATGATAGCTGTCTGACTTCTGAGTGAACCTTGAATTCTATGTTAGAGAGTGTGTAGTCATATTATTTCGAAAGAGCTTTGATTTACAATTCTCTGACTCACTTATACTAGAGTTGCTATAGTAACGATAGTTAAAAAAAAAAAAAAAAAAAAAAAGACTACATCATTGTATGAATAACAGTGAGTGGTAAATACGGATTTGCTTAGTGTACATACATTTGCACGAGGTCACACGGTAGCTATAGTAACACTTCCTGTTTGATGACAAGACACACTTTCTACCCATATAGTGGCAGCGCATTACAATGGGGGTGACATACACAAGGGAAATAGTGCCATTAGACATAAAGTGCTTGCGTAATACTTTCCATTCTAATTTTTTTTTGTCGTGTATAAAAAATTAAAAGCAGTAGCTATTAATTTCATGTCCATTTCTCACCACGCCTTGAGCATTTCCTGTGTTTGACGGTGCATGAAATTAGGTTCTAAGAATACGTCCTTACCAGAAATCGATCTCACAGTATTCAACTAGCAGCAACAAGGAATATTAAATAGTTGTGATTTTATGCAAAGCAGACCCCTATGCTAAATATTAGTAGGGTAAATGTAGATAATATTGTGATACTAATAATATTATGATAGTTCTTTTTGAGAATTTTTTCACAATTTTACTGAGCGAGAGGAAGATCGGTTTTTTTTGCGTCAACGTATTAAGGGTATGTTCGTGGACAAGATTCTGCACAAAACCGGTCCTTCTCTCGCTCAGTAAAATTGTAATAAATTCTCAAAAAATACTATCATAATATTATTAGTATCACAATTTTACCAACCTTTACCCTATAACCAGATAAAATCCGCTTCAGTTCATCTTGCTTGAAGAGGCCCACTAGATCTCTGAACAACCTTTTTCAGGATTTATTTCTGCCCTATTTCTCCATTTGATAACAGACAACAGAGGACACGATTTTCGTTACATAGGTTTGACACAACGTTCAGTTTTCACTTAAAGCAACAGTCAGCACCTTCAAGGCCTTAAAACAATCAAATGTTAGCAGAATTTCAACCTACACCGGGACTCACTATACTCCAAGTATTATGTGAAGGATCGGCTCGGGTAGAGTACTGGCCTTCTGTTCCCGAGGTTGAGAGTTCGATACCGGCCCAGGTCGATGACATTTAAATGTGCTTAAATGCGACAGGCTCATGTCAGTAGATTTACTAGCATGTAAATGAACTCATGTGGAACAAAATTCCGGCACACCGGCGGCGCTAATAATAATAATAATAATAATAATAATAATAATAATAATAATAATAATAATAATAATAATTTTATTTTCTCTGGCACAGTTCAAGGCTATCTGGGCTTCTCTTCCACTCAACCAGGATCAAAGCACATACAGAAAAATACATACCGGTATGCAAGTATTAACTTAAAAATAATACTTACTTACTGGCTTTTAAGGACCCCGGAGGTTCATTGCCGCCCTCGCATAAGCCCGCCATAGGTCCCTATCCTGAGCAAGATTAATCCATTCTCTGTCATCATATTTCATCTCCCTCAAATCCATTTTAATATTATCTTCCCATCTACGTCTCTCGGCCTCACCAAAGGTCTTTTTCCCTCAGGCCTCCCAACTAATACTCTATATGCATTTCTGGATTCGCTCATATGTGCTACATGCCCTGCCCATCTCAAACGTCTGGATTTAATGTTCCTAATTATGTCAGGTAAAGAATACAATGCGTGTAGTTCTGTGTTATGTAACTTCATCCCTCTTAGCTCCAGATATTTTTCTAAGCACCTTATTCTCAAACACCCTTAACCTATGTTCCTCTCTCAAAGTGAGAGTCCAAGTTTCACAAGCATATAGAACAACCGGGGTAATATAACTGTTTTATAAACTCTAGCTTTCAGATTTTTTTACAACAGACTGGATGATAAAAGCTTCTCAACCGAATAATAACAGGCATATCCCATATTTATTGTGTTTTATTTCCTCCCGAGTATCATTTATATTTGTTACTGTTGCTCCCAGGTATTTGAATTTTTCCACCTCTTCAAAGGACAAATTTGCAATTTTTATATTTCCATTTCGTAAAATACTCTCGTCACGAGACATAATCATATACTTTGTCTTTTCAGGATTTACTTCCAAACTTATTTCTTTACTTGCTTCAAGTAAAATTCCCTTGTTTTCCCTAATCGTTTGTCGATTTTCTCCTAACATATTTCCGTCATCCACATAGACAAGAAGCTGATGTAACCCGTTCAATTCCAAACCCTCTCTGTTATCCTGGACTTTCCTAATGGCATACTCTAGAGAGCAAAGTTAAAAAGTAAAGGTGATAGTGCATCTCCTTGCTTTACATAGCCACATTGACTTTTATATATAAGATATACATCTGGGCTCTAATCACAATACAATTCTGAACAATAAACACATCCACATTGATCGCACAGTAACGGGTAACAAGTTGGGAATTCTAATCTGTTCCTCAAATATGGAACCATGCCAACTGCATGCAGTTGCTCTGCCGTGTGATAGTAACTTCGTACAATAATACATGGTATGTATCAATGATATCTCACTTGGATGCACAGTGGTGTGAACATTTTAACATTGCGAAACAAATTAAAAAAAATAGGAGTGAAGGATAAAATTTGATGTAGTAGTAACAGTAATTGCGGTGGTGGTAGCAGTAGCATCAGCGGTAATAGGGGTATAGCATGAATTGCTTTGTGACACTAGCAATCGTTGAAGACGACGTGGACGTAGAAAATAGTAATATGCGTTACAAGAGCCGTATGTTGAAGTTTTCATGTTCGAGGAAAAGTTTGAAAAAGCGAAACGTGTTTGAGCTTTTTTAATTTCCGAGAATTGAAAGAAAACATACCGCTCGTGTATCGTACATTATTTTGTGCGAAGATCGTTTATTACATACCTGAAAGAGGAATTTCTAATTAGTTGCAATGAAATCTCCATCTTGGTTTCTGTTCACTGACGGAAAATTTGCAAAACAAAAATACCTATCTTCAACATTGTTGCTTTAAAATGTTTTCTGTGTTTACTATACTCCAGCAGGCCGTGATATACGTCTGTCTTTTTTTTTCCCCCAGTCTATGATGAGTCTGGAATCTTGTTGATTTCTTCACGGCTTCCTTAATGTTACTTGCATCACGAATGCAGTAACTTTAGTGGAGTTGTAGAGTTTACTTGATTTTTGAAAATATTTAAAAACAATAATTAACAGTGCAATTTAGGTGAAATTGCAGTGGTAAGTTTACAATTTATAATTATTACTATACTGAACGTCTCTAAAAATAATATGTTAAAAGCCTAAAGCAGTAAAATCAATATGTCACTTAAGCGGTAAGAAGAGGGAAATTGTTATGTGTGATAGGTTGGGAATACTGAATGTGGAATTTTAGACTTCCCGCGGATTGGTTTTGTGCGGAAACCAAGCAAATACGCACGATCTCGCACAAATGAAATTTTACTTTAAGGCAACACCTTCGAAACATTAAATACAAAACAACTATATGTTGAACACCAAATAAAAAGTGTTAGAATCTTAAATTTGAAATCTTTGTTAGAGAGGTGTACCCATTGGTTTAAAAAGAGAAAAGAACTAAGAAAATGTACTACGAGAATAATAGTATGTGGTTAATGACAATAATACACAAATGATTAGAATTACAGAACTGTACTTGATCTGTCGTGATCTAAGACATCCCGCCTAGGACTCGCTTTATGGAATGCGCGCTGGTTCGAGTCCTCATGGGGGAATAAATTTTCTCATGTAATTTCGGCCAGTGTATGGAACCGGTGCCCACCCAGCATCGTGATGCACTTGGGGAGCTACGATAGGTAGCGAAATTCGGTTTCAAAACCAGCTATAACGGCTGGGGGGATGAGCTGGGCTGTACTAACCATACGATACCTCCATTCTGGTTTGATGATCGTCCACCTCTGCTTCGGCATGTGGACGTGAGGCCAGCAGCCGGCTGGTCGGTCATGGTCCTTCATGGGCTGTCGTATCTCGGATTATTATTATTATTACTATTACCTGTGAGATTTCAGTATGGTGTGAACTCTCCAATCAGACCCTCTACGCGTCATGGCATGGAATTTTTATTTTATTTTATTGGGTTATTTTACGACGCTATATCAACATCTAGGTTATTTAGCGTCTGAATGATATGAAGGTGATAATGCCGGTGAAATGAGTCCGGGGTCCAGCACCGAAAGTTACCCAGCATTTGCTCCTATTGGGTTGAGGGAAAACCCCGGAAAAAACCTCAACCAGGTAACTTGCCTCGACCGGGATTCGAACCCGGGCCACCTGGTTTCGCAGCCAGACGCGCTGACCGTTACTCCACAGGTGTGGACGGCATGGAATCAAAGTGGGCGTGGATATGTACCTGGGGGAATCTCTCTCCACGCAGTTTGTATGTGAGTCCATATAACGTCAAGAGTGGGTGCATTTTAAAGCTATCCACTTGCTCTACTGCCTCATTTACAATTCGCAAGTTTAATTATTATTTATATCCATCTGAAGAGTGATTAGTGTAATATGTAGCTAGTCGGTGATGTATGTGATAGAGGGGGGGAAAGAAACGGGCTTCCCTAGCAATTATCTCTTGGCTTAGTTGCCTCATATGTAGTGCCTTGTTGGTATCACTTATGAGTAGGGGTCGGATGTTGGTGACCTAAAAATCTACTTAAAATGATCATTAAAATGCCCTTAAACTAATGGAAAAATGGCATAAAATTAAAAGAAAATGACATTTAAATATTATTCACCGTACTCGCACCACAACTTCTTAAAAATTAGTCACCTTGTTTCAATGACTGCCCTGCAAATCTCGGAGAGAGGAGGCAACTTCCTGGTATTTGGCTAAGGTGAAGGAAAGGAACATGCAACAAAATAGAGTTTTTAAGGAAAAACTATAGATTTTAATGAGGGCTTACAGGAGTGGTCCATGTCACTGCCTTCATTCTCCGTCTCCTCCTTCCGCGCTTTACTTTTGTTACCAGATCTTCCAGATGAGGGAGTGTGAATTACAAAACAAATTGTGGACGCAGCGTGCATTCTTGCAATCTTTGTGTTAAAAATACTGTCTACTGCAGTAGACATCCCTTCCAAACCACGCCCTGTTCAGGACACGGTGAAAGTTTCCCCCCTTCTAACAAATTCTAAAGACACTCTCGTACCGACAAAAGAACAGTAGCGGTCAAAGCCCTCACTTAAACTAAGCTGTTGTCCATTTTATATTACTTCTGTTGTGTGAAGTGAAGTCTTCAGTGGAATGAGGGATGGACTTTAGAGTTTGTTCCAAACTATAGAAGTCAAACTTCACTGTTATTCACTTATTCAGAAGGAAATTACTACTGACCTATTTGCTTAGAAAATGATTTAACAGACCCATTGGTAAAGAAGAAAGTAAAATGCATTCCAAATGATCTAAAAGTTCTTCAAAGTATTAAAAATGACCAAAAATGCCGAAAGAAATATAAAAATGACCTATGAGTTGAAAAACTCAAAAAATGCAAAATAATAAATTATTTTTTACGTTGATATTAACATAGAAAGGATTTCTGTATTAAGAGGCAACGTCCTAATGTGAAAAATAGGATGACTTTTCAACAACATCTGCTCCCTATTTACGAGGTTCAGACCAGTGTTCGGACAGTTGATTAAACAACAAACAACTAAATCATCAGAATATAATAAAATATTTAAAATATAATGTTTAATGATAATAATTGCATCATCATCAACGTGACTGGCAGCACAGGAGGTGTGCACTCATGACCTACTGGCAGCAGACCGGTGATCTCGTTCTTGGTATTACTTGTGAGTGCGTCATCCAGCAGACGTGAGCTCACCGGTACAGTCTACCTACACAACAGCCTGCTGCTGCTGCTTCCTTGTGCACCGTCATTTATTTCAACGTTGCTTTTTACTCTGCACTCCCACACAAGGTAACTTCCCCGTTCAGGTACTCGTCTGCCTAGATCTCGACTGCCAGTCTTTTTACTTCAGATCATTTTCAACGAAGTAATGTTATAATTAATCTCAGCAGCAGGGAGACGTTTTGTTCTTAAACACTGTTATGCTGTAGCAATTATTACATAAGTATCTCGCATAATTTATTGGGCCAGACAGTTTTAAATCTTCTTCAACGCTGTCAATATATGTGTCAACAAAAATCTGACAGGATAAGCAAAAACCAGAATTTAATAAGGTAGTTGAACGTCTAATATTTATACACGCAACTGAAACCAGGCCAGCTCTCGAACGAAACCTTATAGTGAAGAATACATTTTTGTATCACTCAGGTCACGATTGATTCCCTATCTGCCTTAAGCTAAGCTATGTCTTGCAAGCTGTTGCCGGGACAAAGACATGCTTGTTTACAATTTTTATTTCCGGTATAAATTTGTGCTGATAAGAACGATTATGTGAATTTAATATCGCAATATAGGACTATTGTTTCACTTCAGAATGGTCTCGTGGTAGCTGCAGCAGAAAGCTAATAACAAAACTGTGTCACGTGCATTTGTTTATAAAGAGTGATTCACTAAAAGCGTGCAAAAATTAAACAGGAAATAGGAGACATTCTACTAAACATTTTGAGATAGGAACTTAATGTATGCGAAGTCAGATTAAGGGGTTAGGATCTTAAACATGTATATCGCTATCATTTACTATTTTCCATATTATTTCCATATTATTTATAATTATTATGTACCATATGCTATGGCCAAAGATCTGTGGGTCGTCCTGCTAAGAGATGGCGTGAAAATTTTATGTGAGACCGTAACAGGCCTTGTGGCCTAACACTTGTCAGGCAGACGAAGAAGATATTATACCAGAGTCAACCGTAAGTAATGTCATTAATTTCAGAGAGTTATTCTTTGAGATATTTCAAACAAAAAAACACATTTAATACAATAAATTCGTTTTTGCTTCCTTTTAGAGGTAAAAATTGTTTTATATGTACGATGACCAGATTCACATCGATAAACAGAGGACACAAAGCTTAAAAATGGAAGACATTGTTCGAAAAAAAGAGGACAGAAAATATGTACTTAGATTTAGGCTTAAGCCTATTTTATACTTTAAAGTACGTTAATATCTGTTATATTACAGTGCAGAATTAGGCTTATATCATACTTAAAAGTATGTTAATATATATTTTATTACTAAATAATTATGATAAAAATAATAATGATTTTACAGGTAGCTACATATGAAAGCCAAGGAAACTATATTATCAAAATACATATCTACATTAGCACATCGATCTCTCGATTTACTAGCTACCTGTGAGCAACGACCATAACAAGGAGGAGCAAAGCGAGTTATGATCATTGGCAAAGAGTATTCTGTCGATGTTGCTGCCACCTACAGCCAAATTACTTGAAAAATGCGTCAAATCAGATAATTTCAAAATATCAGGCATAGCCTACAAGTTACGAAAAGGATATTTCTTGACATTTTAAAAATCCGCCGGACCCCGGACAAAGGCCTAAAAAGAAGGACATGTCCGAATAAAAACATGACATCCGGTCACCCTATTTATATGAAACATTTCATATCGTTGATGAGAGAGAGAAAGCAGAATATCTGCATGGAAATATCAAATGTACTTCGGTACATCAAAATAAACAAAATAAATAAATATTTCATATCGTGTTTTGAGACATTCATTAATTTAATTCCCAATATGCTCAGCGAATTTAAGACAGCAGTGTATTATGATAATAAGTGATTGAAAGAATTTTAGTTTTGTCCTTTAAATGTGCAGAAATTTGATCCAAACATATGTAAAATTTTAAAATTCCTTTTCAGAAGAAAAGTTACATTTGTCCAGTTCAAATTTCTGCACATTCCTTTATTTATTTATTTATTTATTTACTTATTTATTAATTAATTTTTACTGCATTTTCTTGAGATATATATATATATATATATATATATATATATATATATTCTAGGAAATAAAATTAATTTGTATTAACGCTGTATCAGATTCGCTTTTTATAATGAATTAACAACTCTTAAATGCCCGTTCACTTATGATCGATTTATTACTGTCTTTGACTTATATGCGGAACCCGAAACACGTAAAGTGAAGTGGGTAGGCAATGGATACATACATACATACATACATACATACATACATACATACATACATACTCCTTGACTTTCTTGTTCCATTTCAGTAGTATTCAATTTTTTTGCTAACGTACCTCCAAAATATATTTTTACTCCAAACTGCATTGCAATTATATAAGAATTAACGAAAGACTATGATTAATGTTGTACTAAAAATAAATTATTATTATTATTATTATTATTATTATTATTATTATTATTATTATTATACAGCAGTTATTGATGCAATAATAATAGTAATGATTTACGGAAAATGGTATTCAAGCAAGGAAAACAAGCTAGGACAGATAGGCAGATCATTTCAAACACGTTCCAAAGAACACATCACAGCCATAAAAATTACAAAACACTTCCACATACTCAGAACACATCACAAATCTTAACCACACCTACAGTGACATAAACACAGACATGGAAATTCTACATATTCAACCAAAAAGCCAGAAAATAAACACACTAGAATAATACGAAATATACAGACACACAAAAACACATCCAAATGAAATTCTCAACACACAACTCAATTTCAGTACACACACACTTTGACTCCACATTACATTACACAAACACACCTTCACAGGAAACGCAAACAAAATGCGCCAAGACCAACACCAATTAGTTCTGAAGATGGCCCATAAAAGGCTGAAACTAGTCAACCATGTACAGTAGTGGCAAAAACAACAGACCGATCCTTGTAGCTGATTTCAGAGCCTTGTTCACTCCAGAGCACGACAGGCTGGTAACTAAGACTTTCGTGGTTCGAATCCTGCCTGGGAAGGAAACTTTTTTTTTTGTTCCTTATTCAAATTCATTCCCAATACTTTTCGATTGCTGGTAAAATTCATGTTCTGGGAATAATATGTTAATTAAGTAGTAAAATATCGCTGCAATCTAAAAGTATTGGGAATAAATTTGAATAAGGAACAAAAAAAGTTTCCTTCCCAGGCAGGATTCGAACCACTTCTATCGTGCTCTGGAGTAAACAAGGCTCTGAAATCGGCTACAAGTGTCGGTCCGACTTTTTTTGTCACTACTGTACTATAATATTTAACATTCGAAAGCTATATAATACATATTCCGAAGTGATATAGTGTTAAAAGTTGTGCAATCAAGATGTATAGAAAAATAGGAGTTGATACTGCAAAATAAGCTTTAATATAACGCAATAAATTAATTATCAACAAGTATAAGAGAATAAATAATATCTGAGCATTTTTACATACGTAATCAGTGGGATTCGCTATAGATTACCTGATATTCGCCTTACGTTTGGGGAAAGCCTCGGAAAAAACACAACCAGCCCAAGCGGGAATCGAACCCACGTCAGAGTGCAACTCCTGATCGGCAGACAAGCGCCTTAGCCGACTGAGCTACGCCGGTAGCCTGTTAATCTTAAAACTGATGATAGAATGTTATAAATAGTGGTATCATTGCTAAAGTTCATCAATACAAATGCTAAGTACGAATAGCTTAGATATTATCCAACACTAGCAATGAATTTGAATCATAGTCTTCCCTACGATCTTTTCATCAATTCGTCGAATTAATTTCCTCGTAATATACCTGCATATAGTAGGAAGCTAAGTTCCTATGTGATTGCATCTCTGCTTCTTTCAGTACCCTTTCCGCTGCTTGAATATTCTTTTATTGTCTCTTCGCCTTGACCCACATTTCGCTTCCGTAATTTGACATAGGAATTGCAAGTGTTGTAAAATTTAAAACATTGCATTGTCTTGCAAAATACTTGTAAAATTCAACACGTCCTATCTGAGAGAACTGAAATGGTTGTATGAACACCCTAGCCAATTTATAAGGTACCATAAAATTCACTTCGTGAGAATTCACGACACAATGCTGCTTCAAATAGGTTAAGGTTCGAAAATACAGGCGGTTTCACTCTACTTGTTATTGGCCTTCCCACAGCTGATGAACGGGGCAATGACATATTTAATCAAGAAATTTGGAAGGACTTGAATTCAAACATTTGCTATGCCACAGGCTAAATTCCTTACTGAGAATCCTTAGCTTCAGTTTACCACAAATTATTATTATTTAATACGAGCATAAATATGGTTACAAGAATACCATGCAAGTCAAGAATAGCTACAGTAGAAGGTGCAATCAATATATTTCCAAACTTATATTTATTGTATCGTTAAACATACATCCACGTGTTGTTAAAGATCGTTGCTTTCATGCCTGTTGAGTAAGTCTATCAAACAGCGTCAGATTGTCTTTTAAGAACTGAGCTTCTACACGTGATTTTGTGCAAACATGTTCAAGAACCTATTGTGATTTTTCCTGGAATCTCTTATACGCCTTATAGCCAGTCTTCTTCTATGTCTTTCAAGTAATGCATTTAGTACAGATTCCAGGCGTTTCCCTAGTTCTAAATAACTTGTCCGTTTCTTATGTCCTGTGTGTTGCCTACATTCAGGGCAGTCCGGAAATATATTGATTGCCCTTTGTACCTCCAAGTGTTGGCAAAGTGTGAATGAAGAGAAATTCTTTCATATATTTTGATACGATATGAATTGGATGTAGTCAGGTAAGAAATAGTTTGAGAATTTTTCTGAAATTACAAGCATTTGAGAGGAATTACAGTAAATCAGTTACTTATAGAAGATTCTACAGGGTGACTCACGAGGAAAGGTAACAAATTTAGAATACGATATCTTAGGCCATTTTGAGTGAAAAAGTTTAATGTTAGAGCACTGGTTATTTTGATTCCTGACGTGTAGATTTGGTTCCATTTTAAAATAATTTCACTTATATCAATATTAAATAAAATTGGTGGTAGTGGACAACCTTGTCGAACTCCATTATTAACTAATTTTCTTTCGGATATACAGTTATTTATTTTTCAAGCCTCAAAAAAGCAGTATAAGGATAGATGATGATGATGATGATGATGATGATGATGATGATGATAATAATAATAATACATAAGTGTTCTACCCCCGAGGCAAACCCAGCATTCTCCAATCTTCTATCTTCTGCCTTCCTCTTAGTCTCCGCATATGATCCATATACTTATCTTAATGTTGTCCATCATCTGACATCATCTTCTGCTCCGAACTATACCATTCCTTCCAGTGCATCCTTCAGTTTCGTCTCAGCCAGCGACCCAACCAAGCCCTTTTTCTCTTCCTGATCAGTTTCAGCATCATTCTTTCTTCATCCACTCTTTCCAACGCAGCAACATTTCTTTTTCTGTCTGTCCATTTCACACGCTTCATTCTTTTACATATTCACATTTCAAATGCTGCTATTCGCTTCTCTTCGTTTATCCCCCCCCCCTCTCTCTCTCTGAATGTATTCTTTTTGTAATTATGTTCTTTTCTCCTTTACCATTTATTTGTTTATTTACTTACTAGTCGTACCCGTGCGCTCCGCTGCACCCGTTAGAAATAAATATAAAGTAATTACATAATTAAAATAGGACATTTGATCCAGGGAACATTCGTGTTTGATAGAAGGATAATTGGTTTAATATGTTACTTAATTTAAATTGCATCCAAATAATTAAAATGCGATCATTTTGGTCCAGAGACCACTCATTTGGTGCAATGACAATTCCTGTAACATGTTTCTAATTTTTATTACATGCAACCATAGTTTAATGAACATTGACATCATTTAGATTTAATGTGTATACTTTGTTTTACTTGTTATAGGTTTCCATTGAATTATGGTAATAACTTAATTTTAACCCTTGTTTTCCACGTATTCAGTAAATGGCGTTTGGCGCACTATGGTTCTGAACCCTTCAAATAACTTAAATTATATTATATAATATTACATTACATATATTATATCAGAAGTTACTGTAATAACATTATAGCATTATGTCCATCTAGAGAAACTACACTTTCCAATGGTGAAATAATAATTAATTATACAAATCGGTTAATTTAGCTTCCGATATTACTTCATACAAACATAGCTTTCGATTGTTGCTGTCCAAAGCCCCTTATAGACGAAGTCATTTGTTTTTTATTTCATTATACGGCCTTAGATGGCAGTTATTTTAATTTTAAAACTCATTTATCTCATTAAATATCAGTCCTATCAAACTTTTTCAAGGAATAAAACTTATCGCAAATTATTTTTAAAGAAACTTTTGTTATGTAACATTTTTCACAAAAATCAATAATAAGCGAGATATTTCGATTTATTTAATTCAGGCCCCCTTATAACCCCCCTTTTAAATGTATTTTGAATGCCATATAGCCTGAAATTTAAGTTACAACGAACATAATTTATATTCCAATTTTCATCGAAATCCGTTCATCCATTATCCCGTGAAAAGGTAACAAACATACAGACAGACATACAAACAAAAATTTCAAAAAAGCGATTTTCGGTTTGAGGGTGGTTAATTATATATGTTAGGACCAATTATTTTTGGAAAATCGAAAAGTACAAGAAAAATTTCGGCTACAGATTTATTATTAGTATAGATTTATTTCGCTTTCTTTTCTTTCATTTCTTTTCTCTTTTCTCCCCTCTTTCTTTCGTTTGTATCCTTTTTACTTCTTTCCTCACATCGTTTCTCTTTTACTCCTCTCTCTTTTTTTCTTCTCTCTATCTCTGCATATGTCTTCTCGCCCTTCCTGTTTTATTTACTTACTTACTTACAAATGGCTTTTAAGGAACCCGAAGGTTCATTGCCGCCCTCACATAAGCCCGCCATCGGCCCCTATCCTGTGCAAGATTAAGCCAGTCTCTATCATCATACCCCACCTCCCTCAAATCCATTTTAATATTATCCTCCCATCTACGTCTCGGCCTCCCTAAAGGTCTTTTTCCCTCCGGTCTCCCAACTAACACTCTATATGCATTTCTGGATTCGCCCATACGTGCTACATGCCCT
Organism: Periplaneta americana; assembly: GCA_025594305.2. Lineage (NCBI taxonomy): Eukaryota > Metazoa > Arthropoda > Insecta > Blattodea > Blattidae > Periplaneta > Periplaneta americana. The sequence continues at coordinate 27,232,905 of JAJSOF020000009.1, forward strand.
GCCCATCTCAAACGTCTGGATTTCAAGTTCCTAATTATGTCAGGTGAAGAATACAATGCATGCAGTTCTGTGTTATGTAACTTTCTCCATTCTCCTGTAACTTCATCCCGCTTAGCCCCAAATATTTTCCTAAGCACCTTATTCTCAAACACCCTTAACCTATGTTCCTCTCTCAGAGTGAGAGTCCAAGTTTCACAACCATATAGAAGAACCGGTAATATAACTGTTTTATAAATTCTAACTTTCAGATTTTGGACAGCAGACTGGATGATAAGAGCTTCTCAACCGAATAATAACACGCATTTCCCATATTTATTCTGCGTTTAATTTCCTCCAGAGTGTCATTTATATTTGTTACTGTTGCTCCAAGATATTTGAATTTTTCCACCTCTTCGAAGGATAAATCTCCAATATTTATATTTCCATTTCCCTGTTTTATTTATGTATTTATTTTATTTTCACAAATAAAACCCGATCACTCTGTTGAATCAAATCTCTAACATAAAAAATTAGCCTTAGCTACAATGAACGAGAAAGATTGATTCCACTATCAAAGCTGACGTCTCGACAAGCAGAGCTCGTTCATTAATCCGGTGAGTTGTGTAACTGGTTATAGAACTCCTGTTACGGGATCATTACACTGCACTCCGCTTGGCGCTGGCGTCGCCAGACAACCATGACTCACGAGAAACGAGGCAGATAAAAGAAAACCGATAACCATGGTAACAGCATGGCGACAATGTTTAAGAGAAATGAGAAACACAAAGGCGCAATCAACACATTCGCTGTTAACATTTCTCAAAGGCGACCACAACAGTTGACTAGCGCGTAACAGTTTCCATCTACTTTGCATACTTCAAAGACGATGCAGCAATTTGCTGCAAATATGGCGACTGTTCTTTACTTTCATTTAAGTATGAATTGTCACATTGCACGCATGATACAATAATGACGTTAAGCGTTGTTAATATGGCTCAATTTTTTAGAAGTAATTAGACATTTCAATCCAGTATAAAATGCATAAATAATGACCTTCAAAAGCCAAATAGGCCTACAGCAATACAAATAACTTACCTCACCCATGAAGTAGATGTGAAAGTAGGATTTCGCACTTTATTTACTACAATGGATTCATGCTCATCGATTTACGTAGAAACAGTTGGCGACACTGACTAAACAAAATAACGACCATGCGATAAATTGAAGTGATAAATCAAGCTGCAGAAATTATCGCGATGTACGACTGATTTCTTGGAATTCAAAATTTCATTACACTTCATTGGCCGAAAATGGAATGACGTCATATAAACGAAATAGTATTAATTACTTTTTTACTCTATAAATATTGAAACATGTTTTTTATTTTGTGTTGTTTATGTTTCTTAATAAAAAATTAATGTACGTTAATAAGAAGGTTTTGTTTCAATTTGTAAATCATTTCGCGAGCTCCCTCAGATCTTTACAGGAACCCTCAGGTGATCGCAACCCACACTATTGGAACGCAGTATTTTATAACACTTTTATACCTAATCTAATCAATAGTCATAAAGTATCTCCCCTCCTTTCATAGGCGATATATGAAAAGTACTATGAAAGAAAATGGGTAAATTTGTGCTGCTTGATTAGACATTATTAATTATGCAAGAAAACAACAATTTTTCACTTCTTTCACTTTTGTTTAAGGCAGGCGTAGCGAAAATGTAACTCACGAGCACATTGTGGCTCGCAATGATAGCTGTGCATGTCTCTTGCTCCCCCAACCCCCACCCTCTCACTCACTGGAGTCAAACTCCGTTCCATTTGTATTTGTCTCTGACCTGCGAGTGGCGTATCGTTGCAATGTCTCTCTAGAAACCATGTACCTCTACAAAAACCAAAGTTCCAAGTAGGATGGGAGGACGCATTTTTTTGCTGCCAATATGAATGAGAATATTAAATGTCTGATTTGTTCACAAGTATTACGAGGAAAACGGTTGTATAACATAAAAGAGCATTATACTACATGTTACTCATGAAACATTAAAAGGTTAAGTATTATTATTATTATTATTATTATTATTATTATTATTATTATTATTATTATTATTATTTCGATCCTTTTTCAGCAGATGTACGAATAATGCGGTTAGGTCTTGAATTTAAACTCACAGATTTACTAATAATAAATCTGTAGCCGAAATTTTTCTGGTAATTTTTGATTTTCCAAAAATAATTGGTCCTAACATATATAATTAACCACCCTGAAACCGAAAATTGCATTTTTGAAATTGTTGTTTGTATGTCTGTCTGTATGTTTGTTACCTTTTCACGCGATAATGGCTGAACCGATTTATATGAAAATTGGAATATAAATTAAGTTCGTTGTAACTTAGATTTTAGGCTATTGGCATTCAAAATACTTTATTTAAAAGGGGGTTATAAGGGGGCCTGAATTAAATAAATCGAAATATCTCGCTTATTATTGATTTTTTTGAAAAATGTTACATAACACACGTTTCTTTAAAAATGATTTCCGATAAGTTTTATTCTTTACAAAATTTTGATAGGACTGATATTTAATGAGATAAATGAGTTTTAAAATTAAAATAACGCCATCTATGACGGTGCAATGAATTAAGAACAAATGACTTCGTCTATAAGGGCTTGGACAGCAACAATCGAAACAGGGGCCTTGGACATCAACAATCGAAAGCTATTAAACATAGCCTACAGAGAATGTTTCTGTGTTTCTATGAAGTAATATCAGAAGCTAAAGATTTGTATAATTAATTATTATTTCACCATTGGAAAGTGTAGTTTCTCTAGATGGACATAATGCTATAATGTTATTACAGTAACGTCTGAGTAAATCGAGGACAGGTAAGATTAAAATAGCTTCTTATGCACAGAAAATTTGATAGGCTATTTTGTACATTCGTTTTCTGTATTTCTTAAAATAATATTTATGTACGCTCATTTTAATGTCAGAGAATTAACGAACAACGAGAGTGTATTGATTTAGTATGCAGTAATAGTACGTTAGCTTAGCAATCCATTATTTTATAATTCAAATTTTAACTATGCTCAATTGAATCGTGTTAAAATAAATAAAATATATACGCAATAAATGCAATGCAAAAAAAATTGGGTAATGAGCGAAGCAGATTATCTTGCGCTGTTGTAAAAGTTCCCTGGATCAAACGTCCTATTTTAATTATGTACTTACTTTATATTTATTTCTAACAGGTGCAGCGGAGCGCACGGGTAGTGTTACAATGAAAGCTAGATGTAAGGACTTGACAAATGTTGAACTTTTCAAACCTTTGCCAAAAAATAAATATCCGAAGCTTCGTTCTTTTGTTTGCTCTGTTGACGACATGTGCGCTGGAACTTACGTTTGTGAAAAATTATTTTCAACACTGAAAATAGTAAAAATACCTTCGTGATCAACTACGACTGGCAGTAAGTGACATAATTGCTGATTCTGAAACTCTGTCACAGAGACATTCTGAAGGCAGTTAATTTTAGGTTGTGATAATGTGTCCTATGTTTTCTGGTTCATTTCTTTCTTCGTTACAAGCATTAAACACTAGTTTATAACCTTATACTGTGTGCAATTATATTTAAGTGCATGACGTAAGAAAAATGAAAATCCGTTAATAAGTCAGACAGTTGCTTCACTTCCCCTTCGGGTGTCCGCCTCCCTCCATAGGTGCTATGCACGTTGCAGGTTACACAGTGGCTCGGCGCACGATTACATTTCGCCACCGCTGGTTTAAGGCAACCAGTTCAACTAATTATTTGCATGTAAAAATTATGACCTTTCATTAACATTTTTCCTTACTAGATGAAAACGTAAAATAAAACAAAATCACAATATTTACTATGGAGCTAAAATAATTGATACGCAGAGCTAGAAATAAGTCACAATCGTGGACACTACTTCTTGCAACAATCTGTACATTTACAGCCACAGGGATGGTAATAAGAGCGGTCATACAACTTGGGATTCCATAGCAACGGAAGGAAAGCTCCTCCTCAGCTATGACAGATGACTGCTGGAAGAGGATTCCGTGCCAATTAGTTCACTACCAAGCCGCTTGAAGGGCTGTCTCACACAAGCTGTATTTCCGTTCCTATTTCTACTATCTATGAATAGACTACGTAATTGCCCGGAGACTGAATTTAATGCACATTCTAATCCTCGAAATCCACTTAAAGAGCTTTTAGGTAGTAAATACGAGTATAAATAACAATTAATTGAGTAACTTACATGTAACCACAATTTATGTATTACGTAATGTTGGAATACGGATAGCATATTAGCCACAAAATTACATTATTCTTACGCACTTATCACGGCAATTATTACAAATCACGCCACTCTTATAAATTCTTTAAGACTGTACATTAGATGCAAAACTGAACTATAAAGAATCAAGTTGCTAAAAGTCGTGTTATTTGTAACAATTTTATTGTTGTGATAAGTGCATAAGAATAATGTAATTCTGTAGTTAAAAATTGATGAACATTTCTGTACGAAGCAACTATGGAATTGACAATACATTCTTAGCTTCAGAATACTAGCTAATTAAGGGGTTAAGTACAGCTTAAAGGAGTAAAATTTTGGAAATATTAAAACTTGTTTTCCTCCTCTTGCACAATAATGAAAATAGGTTGTGTATAAAACACTGTCCTTCTGCTATACGATAAAAATATTTTTACGATTTAAAAAAATTATTTAGACTTTTTTTTTTTTTCAAAATTCAAAATTCACTGTGCAGTGATGAAGCGTTTCCTCATAACTCAAAAAGTATCCAATATTCTGTGATGAAATATTTTGTGTGTATTTATGCATGTCATATCTACAATATGATGCAAAATCACTTCTCTACCTTTGATAGATTGTCTAATAAAAAATAAATTAATTTTAAAAATTGTCAAAAATCAGTATTTTCTTCTAATACAAAATAAAAATGATATTATTTGTTAAGGAATGTAGTTGAAAGAGCAGGATATTGTAAACACGAGTTTCAACAATAAAATAAAAGAGAGAGAACATGAAAAAGTTAACAAGTTTATGAGTTATGAGGGAAACGCTTCATTACTGCACAGTGAACTACCACCGTTTTGAATTTTGAAAAAAAAAAAAATTGTAAATCGACAGTGTTTTACCCATAACAATTTTCATTATTGTTCAAGATTCAGTAATGGAGGAAAAAAAATGTCGAATATGTCCAAAAATTTTATTGCTGTAAGCTGTACCTAAACCTTTAAAGAAATGATACTTCTGAATAGTTCATTCTCTAATTGTAATATTCTTATACCTTTAAAACTAAAGAAAAAAAGGTATTTACAAAAAAATTCAAATTAGTTTAACTCTAAACGTATTGAGAATAGGGCCCATGTTTATATGACACTTTTTGTTCACAGTATCTTCGGAAATAAGTTCCGTAAGTGGCGGTATTCTCGCGAATCACCCTGTATAATATAATGTTAACACAGTAATAATTTTGTATGTCAATCAATCAGGACAATTTATGAAAAAAGAAAGGAAATAACTACAAAAAAATATGAAGTTACAGAATACAAATTATACAGTATAACTTAATATAAAAGGTAAAAGGTAACCCCGTAACATGCCATGAAGGCACTTGGGGAGCATGGAGGTAGAGCCCCATGCTTTCCATGACTTCGGCACTAGAATGAGGTGGTGTGGTCGGCACCACGCTCTGACCGCCTTTTACCCCTGGGAAAGACCCGGTACTCAATTTTATAGGAGGGTGATGAACTTCGGGGCCGTTCTGAAAGTTTGGCAACGAGAAAAAAATCCTGTCACCACCTGGGATCGAACCCCGGACCTTCCAGTCCGTAGCCAGCTGCTCTACCAACTGAGCTACTTAATATAGGCTGATTAATGGCAGGACACTTTCACATGGAGATGAAACAGCCACTGGTCTTAATCCAAGAAGAAGAAGAAGAAGAAGAAGATTGGTAGATAATTGCATGCTCGCTGGAAGAAAGGGAGGAGCAAGAGATTTAGAAAAGGAGGAATAAAAGAAAGGAGAAAAAACAAAGAAGGGAAAAGAAGCACAATGAAGGATATGAAGAATAAGAAAGAAAGGGGAAATGATAAAACACCAAAGAAACAAATAAGCAAGCATATAAGTAAGAAAGTTTTGCATAGGAAGGTAGGGAAATGCAACGCTTATGTATTGAATTCTCCTACCTAGAAGTGGTTTGGCTAGTGTCTAGTGAAACATATTATTCTCGGTTGAATGCAACACTGCACTGAACTGCCCAGACTTACCCTTTCCAGGCAACGGCCACTCGTGCCATTCAGCAGATCACGATTGTCAATGACCCCTAAAAGGTCAGTGTCGACCCCACCAGTCTCCCGTGTTCAAGGTTGAAATTATCACCAACACAAAGTTGACCTTACTCAGTCGGTATACAAACTAGCAGCGAGTAAACAGTATATCACTCCTTTGTCCTGCGGTATGGAGAAGCGATAGTGCTTGTTACGACGACAAAGCAAGCCGCCATATTTTGTATTCTTATAGAGACCTGGGGATGTTTGTTTCTCAAACCGCGGCTTAGTGCACAAAGCTGTTGTGGACAGTTTTATGAAAAGAAATCGGCTTTCCACCACTTATTCCGCCACTGATCCGTAACACTGCATTATGTCATAGTATATTAATAGCTTCTGTAGTTGAAAAAGAAAATTAAAATAAATATTATTACTTTGGAAAACATATATAATCTTTCGCGTGTTAAATTTTTTTATGTTACCTTGTTACATGTTTCGACCTGCTATTGGCCATCATCAGATCTGGTCGTTGTGGTCTTGGCGCCTTTTGTTTTGTTTCCTGTGGGGGTGTGTTTGTGTAGTGTAATGTGGAGTCAAAGAGTGTGTGTGTTCTGAAAATGAGTTGTGTGTTGAGAATTTCATTTGGATGTGTTTTTGTGTGTCTGTATATTTCATATTGTTCTAGTGTGTTCAGTTTCTGGCTTTTTGGTTGGATGTGTAGAATTTCCATGTCTGTGTTGATGTCTCTGTATGTGTGATTAGCATTTGTGATGTGTTCTGTATATGTGGAGATGTTTTGTAATTTTGTTATGGCTGTGATGTGTTCTTTGTAACGTGTTTGAAATGATCTGCCTGTCTGTCCTATGCAGAAGTTGTTGCAGGTGTTACATTTGAGTTTGTAAACGCCTGTGTGGTTGTATTTGTTTGTTTGTTTGTGTTGTATGTCTGTTGAAAAGTTTTTGTACAGTATTATTTATTCTGTATGCGATGTTGTAATTTAATTTCTTGAATGAAGTTGCAATCTTGTGTGTGTTCTTGTTTTCGTTTGTTGTTTTACGATCCCATAAGTTTTCTTATCCGTCAAGACCCGACAAATACTAATTTATGCATAAAATATAGTTGAAAATTAATATATTTTAACGCTTAAATTCTTATTCTTCTTTCCTTTAGTTTAACCTCTTCCTTTAAGGTTCATTTACACGACCCACGCCACCCGGGCCTTACAGGGCCGCGATCTGTCGGGAGAGGAATTAATCTATGGATCACATACATACTTTTTTGACCACACAAGGACATGGAGGGCCTCCCCGGATGAGGGATCAGCTCAATGCCAGGGCCACCTCCGATACAACACAAACATTTAAGACATTACACAGCATTCACTCACACTATGAAAGGATTATGGGAAGAATCGCCATCCATGGCCGGACTTTCAAGAGGTACAATCCCGGCATTTGCCTGGAAATAACTGAGGAAACCATGAAAAACCTCAGGATTGCCGGCCCCTGGGATCAAACCCCGGATCTCCCGAATGCACGCCGCTAGCCCACTCGGTTTAACGCTTAAATAATAGTGCTAAATACAATTTATTTTTGCTAGCTATAAATTAATAAAAAAATAACCTCTAGTGTGCTACAACAAATAATTCGTCACAAATGAGTAGAGACATAAACAAGTACAGCAAAATTTTGTAATGCAATAGAGCACTTGGAGAACTGACATGTGAGAGGTAAGTAAATACTAAGATTCATTCTGGCTGTGTGGTTGCAGGTAGGTTATGTTTAAAATATGACTGTCGTATGATACTGGTCAGGAGCTTCAAGAAGAAGATGAAAAAAAAAAAAAAAGAAAAACTTTTTTTTAACAAACATTAATATTTCGATTTATGACCAAATTGTTGTTACAGATAATTGACAGTGGTGGCGTTCCCAGGGAGTTTCTATGAGAGTTTTAATGTGTAACAGGTTTCTTCGAGTACTTCAGTTTTCTCTCGGATCATTTACTGCTCAGTTATTGCCATATCTGGTCCTTGAATAGCATCCATAGGCTCGAAGTAGCATTGAATAATTGCTATTATCCAGCGGGCCAGAGAATGTCTGACAGTTCCGTGATGTGGACAAGCACATGTCCTAAAATCCTCCCACAACTTAGAGAAATTGAGAGGAACGACTTCAACCAATCCGTGAAGACTATCGATTTAGACTGCAACGTGAACTTATGTCGGTTTGAATTTAGTGTATCAGCAAATATACGCAGAACCGGTAAAGTTAAGTGCTATTCGTGATAACTGTCATACAAGGTACAATCAATATTATATTTCCGAGCTGCACTTGTATTTACTGTACCGTTAAACATATATGCGTGTGTCACTGAAGATCATTGCTTCCATGCCTGTTGAGTCAGACTATCAAACAGCGTCAGGTGTTCGTCTTACAGTTGGGGAAAACCTCGGGAAAAACTCAATCGGGTATTAAGCCCACGCGGGAATCGAACCCACGCTCAAGCGCAGCTCCGCATCAGCAGTCAAACGTCCCTACCGAGTAAGCTACACCGGTGGCTGAGACATGTAAACAAATCGATTGTGGAGTAAGTATTTATCCTACGAGAAATTCGGTTTCTAATGTATTCACATTGCACCACTGTCCCAACATAGCCGTCTCTTCATTAACCTTTTTAGTTTAAGAGAAGAAAATAAATAATTAAATGAATAAATGAATGAATGAATCAATAAATAAATTAATAAAATAAATAATTAAAATAAAATAAATAACTAAGTAAATAAATAATTAATTAAATAAAATAAGTAATTAATTAAATAAATAAGTAAATTAGTACGTAAGCATATAAGTAAATAAATAAATAAATAAGTAAATAAATAATTAACTAACTAAATAAGTAAATAAATAAATTAAAGAAATAAATAATTAATTAAATAAAATAAATGAATGAATAAATAAATGAATGAATCAATAAATAAATAAAATAAATAAACAATTAAAATAAAATAAATAAATAAGTAAATAACTAAATAGCTAATTAATATATAACTAAATAAATAAATACATAAATCAATAAATAAATAAACAAATAAATAAACAAATAAGTAAATAGGTAAATAAGTAAATAAATAACTAAACAAGTAAATAAATAAATAAACAATTAAATAAATAATTAATTAAATGAATAAATGAATGAATCAATCAATAAATGAATTAATAAAGTAAAATAAATAATTAAAATAAAATTAATAAATAACTAAATAAGTAAATATGTAAAAATAAATAAAAAAGTAAGCAAGTAAACAAGTAAGTAAATAAGTAAGTAAATAAATGAATAAGTAAATAAATAACTAAATAAGTAAAATAAAAAATAAATAATTAATTAATTAAAGAAATAAATAATTAATTAAATGAATAAATGAATTAATTAATAAATAAATGAATGAATCAATAAATAAAATAAATAAATAAATAATTAAAATAAAAAAATAAATAAGTAAATAACTAAATAAATACATAAATATGTAAATAAATAAACAAACAAGTAAATAAAATAAATAAATAAAAATAAACAAATAAATAAATAAATTAAATAAATAATTAATTAAATGAATAAAAGAAAGAATCAATAAATAAATTAATAAAATAATATAAATAATTAAAATAAAATAAATAAATAAGTAAATAAATAAGTAAGTAAATAAGTAACTAAATAAGTAAATAAATAAGTAAATAAAAAGAAATATGAATAAATAAGTAAATACATAAATAAGTAAATAAATAAATAAATAAATAAAATAAATAAATAAATAAGTAAATAAGTAAATAAATAAATAATTAATTAAAGAAAGAAATAATTAATTAAATGAATAAATGAATGAATGAATAAATAAATGAATGAATGAATCAATCAATAAAAAAATAAATAAACAAATAAATAAATAAATAAGTAAGTAAATAAATAAATAAATAAATAAATAAATAAATAAATAAATAAATAAATAAATAAATAAATAAATAAAGAACGTCCACATGTGAGTAACGGTTAGCGCGTCTGGCCGCGAAACTAGGTGACATCTATTCGAGTCCCGGTTGGAGCAAGTTACCTGGTTCTGCTTTTTTCGGGGTTTCCCTCAACCCAATATGAGCGAATGCTGGGTAACTATCGTGCTGAACCCCGGACTCATTTCATGGGCATTATCACCTCCATTTCATTCAGACGCTAAATAACCTGAGATGTCGATACAGCGTCGTAAAATGATCCACTACAAATAGAATAAAGAAATGCACATTATTATTTTAGGCCTACAAATGCAGCGATTCTGCCTTCCTCCTTGCTTGATGTGGACTTTCACGGCCTGTGTGCACGTTAACTGCACAACTGCCTCTACCTTTAAGTGATTTATTATTACAACTCGCAATCATAGCTGTAAATACAAACTGATAACGACATTTTAAAATAAGGCCATCGCTGCGTAGTTATTACGCACCAGCGCAGTAATCATCCGTCATTCTGATGTCACGCCTTGGTTCACCGCGTACCATTTTGATACACGCACAAAATCGTGCTGTGTCGATGTTTGCTCCTTCCTTCATGCGTTTCTGAACGCACCTTGTTGTACTGTTATCTGTGAAATTGGTAAGTGCAGGGTAACTGGTACTGTTACAGCACCGTCCTTAGACCGTGACGCACAACTGGAGTGCAGGGTTTTTAAGTAAACAGCACTTTTTGCGCGTCCACTGTCAGCTCTTAACGTAAATGTTCTCAGCATTTTTTAAAAGAGTTACTTAACGACAATGTGTCAATTCTGAGGTTATCTAGCATCGATAGAATTGAAGGGTTGATAGTAAAAACCGGACAAGTCCAAAAATTCAAATTTTGAGCATAGTACAGTTGAAGAGTCCACTGCAAGAATGATGGATGTCATTTGGAATACATTTTTCAGGAGAAGCAATTGAAAGTTTGAAATGCTTAGCGCTCAAAGCTTAACTGTGATTTTCCGATCATTACTGCACAATGACTATCAGTATTAATGCCATATAACCAAAGCTCGGAACTTGGGGACTTGTGTCTTTGAACGTGGCTAAGCGACCGGACTTCAATGTCAACAAACCCCCGCTTCCAGCACAGAGGTACTATCAGGTCTGCTATAAAGGTGGTTCCTGGCTGGAACAACATATTGATAATATTATGGTAGGTTGAAACACGTAATTTTATAGCATATATATATATATATATAAATAAACGTGCAAAATATATCAAATTTACAGTTCTGCTCTGTACATTTTATTACAGTGTATGACTATATACATTAGAAGATTTTCGAATCCATAACTTCTTTGTCTGTTAGTTAAACATGATTTGAAACGAAAGAAGCTTATTTCCACGTCACATGAAGTGACGGGAGCAAACTTTATTTTTTTTTTTTTTTTTATTTTAACTAGCTAGCTAGTGAGTACAAATTAAATTTATAAAATAAAAATGTTTCTAGCCACTACCGTAAGAGCCAGGCTCATGTACGGTGTGGTCTTAGTCAATAATATAACATAAAATTTACAAGGACAGTTTACTAAATGCAGTAAGTAACTTAATTCAAACCAATAAATACAACACAAGAGCAAGAATAAAGGTGAAAGAGAAAAAGAGAAAATACACATTTAATACAAATTGACAATCCGACAGAAGCCAGTGATATTCAATAAAAACATGAACATAGTCGACAGAAATAAAAGGTAAAAAAAATATATTTGTTAATATTAGGGCCTATATATCATGGATAATTTTACAAATTTCTTTTTTAAAAGCTTCAATTTTAAAAAATTTCAAATTTGGAAAATGGTTTGTAATTTTATTATAAAGTCTTGAGCCGAAATAAAATACTGAATGTTTTCACTGTCACTGTTTTCTGTTCGATTTTCAGCAGTTTCTAGCTGATCTCGTATCAGAGAAAGATAAGCATCCTAAATTTTTCTCGAAAATAGTTTTCAATTTCTGTGTCACTACTAGGGAAGGTTCCACTACGAATTGATCCATGGCTACGGACAAATTTTCCACCGATTTAAGGGACTGCAATGTATTTCAATGAATGCCCGTTTCCAGTCTCTAGTTTGTGTGGCACAACTTACAAAATATAAACTCTCCACTCGAAGAAAATAATGTATCTCCTCAGAATTCCTTCACGAAATTCTGTACCTAAAATTTAAGAAATATATTTTCAAACGTATATAATACCCATTCGAATAATACGTATTTTCTAATTTCTCAAATATATGGTTTACCTCTAATTATCTGAATGTCATTGGCTTCGACACGACAGGGTTTCCTCGTCCCTCTTCCTGTCATTCGATGTGACCACGTTCTTAGTACACACGACTGTCCCTGAGCACTTGCAGGGTGAGCTTTGTGTACGTTGTACCTGTAACCTTACTCATGCACACGACACACAAGTCCCCAAGTTCCAAGCTTTGCATATAACTCTCTATGTACATTCTACAGGGACATCATTTTATTTTTACCAACATTTTTAATATTAACCTGGCTATACCTTTTTATTAACGATTGAAACAGGAAACACCGTTTCCTACCCTTTCCACGACGGAGTTCGATGATACTGGCGTAAAATACAAATCACTTTACTAGGTATAGGAGGGAAGAAAAGTGGTTCATCCATTTATGTAAACTAGGAAATATCGCAATTTTGAGTTTGATAATTTTCATTAGGTTTTTGTTTAATCAAAATACAGTACTGTATTAACACTTAGTGTTTTACACACGAATTGAGCTATCCATTCGGAAGCATTAATTATGCAGCGTATATTGTACTGTTACAGCACATTAGCGTACTATATAGAGAATAAAGTTAAATTGAAAAACAATTATAATATGGATGTTTAAACACATTTTAGAAAATGGTGGCCGTTCATTTCGATACAGGCTTCAGTTCTTTTGTGCATATTATCGCACTATAGACTATTGTACCTAATTCCAATTACCAGTTTCGTCCTTCGTACGAGTAACTCATGTTGAAATAATTCTGTACCTACTCTATAAAAGAGTACATTACGTACTGTAAATTCAATCTTCACTTCTGTCCGATCCGAAAAGATAAAATTACTCAGAAATGCTATCTACTGTCCGTTCAAGTGGTTTTGTCGCAGGGTTGTAGAAAGGGGGGGAGGAAATCACGTGACAGTTAATTACTTAAGGAGGCCCTTTTATTTAAGTTATTTTAAACACTTGAATAATATTACGTAGACGTCCAATTCCTAACAGAAATTAATGTTTTCAGATAAGAGCTAAGATAGCCCAGCTACTAGACTTTACAAAGGGGCGAACAGAAGCAGGTGGGGGAAACCGGGATGCGACATAGGGAAACGGACGACATTACCCGTACGAAAATATGATTCAATATTGAAAGCTCTTTCGTCACTGGAAAACGCGAACATATTTCTGAAACGTACTATACTCAGTAACTCAGTACTGCTTACGCGCCCTCGGCTCTGTGTCGTGAACGGTTGGAAGTTTACTAGTAGAAGGGGTGGGAGTGAAGTACATTCCAAAACTCAGGTAGACTACAATAAAAATTGAAGTAAAAATAAAATGATGTCCCTGTATATGTCTTAAGCTATGCATTGACAGTCTTGGTTTATTTTCGACAAAAAAGTGTCATCCATCATTCTTGCACTGGACTCTTCAGTTGTCTTCACTTCTTTAAATAATAAAAGTAATAAAAACCAATTTCATCTACACTAAACATTAAAATGCATAATTTTGATTGTTTCGATATGAATTTGAATTGTTCAGTTATTAATGAAGTTAATGAGGTTAAATACTTAGGTGTAATTATTGGTAATCATTTAAAATGGAATAATCATATTCATTATATTTGTAATAAATTACGTAAAACATTATATTACTTTGTTGTTATCAGAAATATTTTGTCAACTGTTTACGTATAATTTATTTAGCATTATTTCAATCTATATTTATGTGTGGTATTATAGGTTAGGGTGGAACTTATAAATCCAACCTTTATCCGTTAATTTTACTACTTAGATGAATCCGAGAATTCGCCATGGCTCACATTAGCTTTACAACAGGAAAAGATTGAGGAAAACACAACCAGGCTATCAGCTAAAGCTGGATTTGAGCCCACGTCCGAGCGCAGTCTTGATCAGTAGGCAAACACGTGAATAGAGGATCCGACGGATAGCACGATATTCGCTAGACCACCGAGGAGAAGATGGAAATAAGGACAAGACAAGAAACATAAAAGAAGAAATGATGAAAGAAAAATTTGAGAAACGAGGAAAGGAGAAAATAAGTAATGAGAAAAATAGGACAAAGGAAAAAGTGGGGAAGAAAAAAAACAGGGAACACAGAAAAATGTAGAAAACGGAAAGAAGATTACGGAAAAAAAGAAGAAACACGCGAAGAAACAAACTCTTAGAGGAAAGAAAAGGAATGGAATGACTGAGATAAGACAAAGACAATAGATAAACGTGCCGAAAGCATCTTCTCAGAGATCACAGAAGCAGAAAACTTTTACCGACATAAAAATAACGAAATCGATTTTCTGCCTCTTCATACTTCTTTTTCCCATTCCAGTTCTGGGTAACCAAGGCATTCTGCGACTACAAAAATTCATCTATCCATCAGTGAAATGGTCTTTCTATGTTTCGGGTTTATTTTGGTTTATAATGTAATAATTTCCTAGGTAAAAGGTTATTATACCGGACTCACCTCACCGGCTCTGTAAATGCATCAACTGTTACTCCAAAGCTACTTGAAACCACGCCCCTATTCGCCAGCTTGCCAGCTTCCGAACTAGTAAAGACTACAGTACACGCTTCATAAAAACAGTAACGAATCACTATACACGTATTAACCCTGCGGTTGCTGAATGGTCGGGCCTTTAGCCTATCAACACCTCGTACCAGTTCCACTACATCCCTACTGCCAGCTTCCTCCTGTGATAATCTCCTCCTGTAAGGGACGGGGAAGTGAGGCAGTGATGTTAGATGGAGATAAATTTCCCACATTCGAGAAAAATTGATGCCTCGGGGAAAAAGGGAAATCATTATCAAAAAGGGAATTTTTAGCATTTTCGGCAACATTTTCAGTTTCATTTAAAATTAATTTTCTTTGTTGTTTTTATTTAACATTTCCCAACTAATTTAGAGAATTAATATTAATACTGTGCAACGTTTCCGAATATTTATTGGAAACGCTGGTCCGATGAAAGAGAAACAGCAGTGAGAGATTCAGGGGAGGAATAATCGTCTTCAGTCATAGCTTGAGTCATCGCAATATCAGGTTTTTAATTGGTCTTTCATATATTGTGACTTGGGTGAGATATTCGGTGAATTACAGAACTCAAATACAGATTGTTACATTTTTTTACACTATGATTACATGGCACAGTCACTAGAGGCAGGTATTCTAGTGACCTTCATTTTTTATCTTCACAGATCACACCATGTACAGCGTGGCACACCGAAGTGGCGTACAAATTGAAAATTGGTCACAGTCCTGCCATCTATCCGCAATATGCGAAACTCGAATCACGCAAGTGTAATACATAGGCATTAGACACATACACACATGAGCTATTCGCTCTGAAAATCTACACGGTTATATCGGTAGTGTTTAGGTAAAAGCAGATGTCATAGAAATGAGTTTTGAGATAAATGAAAATTAAACTTCCGAACACAATTGCAAATAATTTTCTACACAAACAGAACCATATCAAATGCTAGTATTATTTGATCATTTCCACACCCATTAGAAGAATATAACTTGTGTATTCACCTGGGGAATCAGTTGCACAAAAAGTGACAACCCCATTTACCCGAACATCATCGACTTCACTTCCACTCTGTATTGTATCAGAGAACGTGGCGACCAAACAATTGGTCTCTCTCGCAGGTCGTAAATCACTCTCTCATGGTTTGCTCAGCTGTAGGAAAATAAGCTAAAGGATATTTATCTACTCAATCCTGAGTATTAGAAACATCAGTCATAACACGAAATGAACCTCGATACTTTAGATATAGAATAAACACTTTATTCCGTCAGTTCTATCATCACTTTCAAGGGATCCGGAATTTTCGTCACATATTACAATTTGCAACTGCAACATTTTGTCATCAATTTAATTTCCTCATCACTATTCGCCACCATAATTCCTCCCCCCCACTTCGTGTCGCTTCCCTTGATGATACCTATAAAAAATGATACGTAATATAAAACCTTCTAATTCATTGTGTTCATATTGTTCATTTTATTTCCAAAGATACATCGATTTTTTGGTTTCGAAATCTTCAAGTTACAGAATTCATTATGTGCATATTGTTCATTCCGTTTCCAAGGATAATTTGATTTTTTGGTTTCGAAATCAATTGACAGAAATCATTGTATGCATATTGTTCATTTCTTTTCCAAGGATACATTGGTTTTTTGGTTTCGAAATCTTCAAGTTACAGAATTAATTGTATGCATATTGTTCATTTCTTTTCCAAAGATACATCGATTTTTTGGTTTCGAAATCTTCAAGTTACAGAATTAATTGTATGCATATTGTTCATTTCATTTCCAAAGATACATCGATTTTTTGGTTTCGAAATCTTCAATTTACAGGATTCATTGTGTGCATATTGTTCATTTTATTTCCAAAGATACATTGATTTTTTTGGTTTCGAACTCTTCAATTTACAGGATTCATTGTGTGCATATTGTTCATTTTATTTCCAAAGATACATCGATTTTTTGGTTTCGAAATCTTCAAGTTACAGAATTCATTGTGTGCATATTGTTCATTTTATTTCCAAAGATACATTGATTTTTTGGTTTCGAAATCTTCAAGTTACAGAATTGACTGTGTGCATATTGTTCATTTCGTTTCCAAGGATACATTGATTTCCAAAGATTTTTTTGGTTTCGAAATCTTCAAGTTACAGAATTCATTGTGTGCATATTGTTCATTTCGTTTCCAAAGATACATTGATTTTTTTGGTTTCGAAATCTTCAATTTACAGGATTCATTGTGTGCATATTGTTCATTTTATTTCCAAGATACATCGATTTTTGGTTTCGAAATCTTCAATTTACAGGATTCATTGTGTGCATATTTTTCATTTCGTTTCCAAGGATACATTGATTTTTTGGTTTCAAAATCTTCAAGTTACAGGATTCATTGTGTGCATATTGTTCATTTCGTTTCCAAGGGTACATTGATTTTTTGGTTTCGAAATCTTCAATTTACAGGATTCATTGTGTACATATTGTTCATTTCGTTTCCAAGGATACATCGATTTTTTGCTTTCGAAATCTTCAAGTTACAGGATTCATTGTGTGCATATTGTTCATTTCGTTTCCAAGGATACATCGATTTTTTGCTTTCGAAATCTTCAAGTTACAGGATTCATTGTGTGCATATTGTTCATTTCGTTTCCAAGGATACATCGTTCATTTCGTTTTTTTTTGGTTTCGAAATCTTCAATTTACAGGATTCATTGTGTGCATATTTTCATTTCGTTTCAATTTACAGGATTACATTGCATATTTTTTTGGTTTCAAAATCTTCAAGTTACAGGATTCATTGTGTGCATATTGTTCATTTCGTTTCCAAGGATACATCTGATTTTTTTGGTTTCGAAATCTTCAAGTTACAGGATTCATTGTGTGCATATTGTTCATTTCGTTTCCAAGGATACATCGATTTTTTGCTTTCGAAATCTTCAATTTACAGGATTCATTGTGTGCATATTGTTCATTTCGTTTCGATTTTTTGGTTTCAAAATCTTCAAGTTACAGGATTCATTGTGTGCATATTGTTCATTTCGTTTCCAAGGATACATCGATTTTTTGGTTTCGAAATCTTCAATTTACAGGATTCATTGTGTGCATATTTTTCATTTCGTTTCAAGGATACATTGATTTTTTGGTTTCAAAATCTTCAAGTTACAGGATTCATTGTGTGCATATTGTTCATTTCGTTTCCAAGGATACATTGATTTTTGGTTTCAAAATCTTCAATTTACAGGATTCATTGTGTGCATATTGTTCTTTTTGAAATCTTCAATTTACAGGATTCATTTTGCAGGAAATCTTATTGATTCATTGTTCATATTGTTCATTTCGTTTCCAAGGATACATCGATTTTTGGTTTCGAAATCTTCAATTTACAGGATTCATTGTGTGCATATTGTTCTTTTCGTTTCCAAGGATACATTGATTTTTTTGGTTTCGAAATCTTCAATTTACAGGATTCATTGTGTGCATATTGTTCATTTCGTTTCCAAGGATACATCGATTTTTTGTTTCGAAATCTTCAATTTACAGGATTCATTGTGTGCATATTGTTCATTTCGTTTCCAAGGGTACATCGATTTTTTGGTTTCGAACTCTTCAATTTACAGGATTCATTGTGTGCATATTGTTCATTTCGTTTCCAAGGGTACATCGATTTTTTTGGTTTCGAACTCTTCAATTTACAGGATTCATTGTGTGCATATTGTTCATTTCGTTTCCAAGGGTACATCGATTTTTTGGTTTCGAACTCTTCAATTTACAGGATTCATTGTGTGCATATTGTTCATATTGTTCATTTCGTTTCCAAGGATAAATCGATTTTTTGTTTCGAAATCTTCAAGTTACAGGATTCATTGTGTGCATATTGTTCATTTCGTTTCCAAGGATACATTGATTTTTTTGTTTCGAAATCTTCAAGTTACAGAATTCATTGTGTGCATATTGTTCATTTCGTTTCCAAGGATACATTGATTTTTTTGGTTTCGAAATCTTCAAGTTACAGGATTCATTGTGTGCATATTGTTCATTTCGTTTCCAAGGATACATTGATTTTTCGGTTTAGAAATCTTCAATTTACAGGATTCATTGGTTTCAAAATCTTCAAGTTGGAATGGCGGAATCGATTCGTAAAAAGTAATAGAGCAAGAGATGTTAATCTATAATGGAAGAGAGATACAGAATTCCACGCATTGTCGATAGTATGAAGCCTATAGAACAGAATATACCATCCTTAGTTATCTACGTACCATTGGTCATAACTTCAGTGGAAATTTTGATTGAAACTCCATAAAAACAGGATGAATGTATGCAAGTTCAAAATCCATGTTAATACACAGCATTAAACTTATTATAGGCCTACAATGATGGCTTTTGGACTTACAATAAAACAGACTAAATGTAAGTCTCTGTAATATTTTGGTGACGAAATCCCCACAGTATATAAAAATGATGACAAAATGTATGTGATGATGAAATATCTTTGGTCACTAAAACGTGATGACAAAATGTATTTGATGACCAAAAACTAATGACGAAAAATAGGTGACAAACTATAAGTGACGAAATTTCCGGTTACGAAATGCCCTACAACCCACTTTCTAAAGCAGACGACTTAGTGATACTGACCCCTATAAGAAATTTCTCTTCAAAAGAATCGACACACTGTGTTCTTAGTGTCAAGAGGTACAGAGATGAGAGGTCAGACTGTGTTCTGCAAGCTTCAGACTGTTTCGCAATGCTCCCGATTAAATAGAAACTAGTGTGAGTGTTTGGCCTGTTCCCAAGCACAATCTATCAGGGGACAAGCCGATTCTATATTTACGACCAAACGAACTATGATATCGTGTCTGTAAATGCAAATGTAGCGTATGGACAACTGCAACATACGCGACAAAGTTGGTATGTTTTACACTTTTTCCAAAGTAATGCAAGAAATGTAAATACTTTCTAATTCGGGACTTTGAGTATTTTTCATGATTTTAAGTACCGGTACTGTATTGTGATAATAAGGTTTAGTTTTCATGTTACTATGAGGATAAAATTTCAGTTAATATGGTCCCATTCAGTACTGTAAATTAAATAATTTATGACAAAATAATATAACTCCCTCCCCCCAAAATTAAAAATCTAGAAATTAAAGAAAAAACTAACACATGGTTTCCATGACAAATATTTGGATGAAACAAACTGGTTTCCATGACAATATTTGGATGAAACAAACTGGTTTCCATGGTAATTTGTGAATGAAGCAATCTGGTTTCCATTATAGACAATTGAATGAAAAAAAGCGAATTGCCATGATAATATTGTGAATAATACAGGGATATCATTTTATTTTTATTGACATTTTAAATATTAACCTGGCTATATCTTTGGTTTAAAGGTCCAGAACCGTAAACACCGCTTCCTCACCCTTCCAAGACTGGAGTTCGATGATACTGGCGTAAAATACAAATCACTTTACTAGGTATAGGAGGGAAAAAAAGTAGTTAATCCATTTAATGTAAACTAGGAAATATTGCAATTTTGAGTTTGATAATTTTCATAAGGTTTTTGCTTAACCAAAATACAGTACTGTATTAAAAATAAGTGTCTTACTCACGAACTGAGCTATCCACTCGGACTTATTAATTATGCAGTGTATACTGTACTGTTACAGCACATTAGCGTACAATATAGAGAATGAAGTTAAATTGAAAAATAATCATAATATGGATATTTAAACACATTTTTGAAAATGGTGTGGCCGTTCATTTCGATACAGGCTTCAGTTCTTTTGTGCATATTATCGCACTATAGGCTATTGTACCTAATTCCAATTACCAGTTTCGTCGTTCGTACGAGTAACTCATGTTGAAATAATACTATATCTACTCTATAAGAGTACCTTACGTACTGTAAATTCAATCTTCACTTCTGTCCGATCCGAAAAGATAAAATTACTCAGACATGCTATCTACTGTCAGTCCAAGTGATTTTGTCGCAGGGTCGTGGAAAGGGGCGGGGGAATCACGTGACAGTTCATTACTTAACGAGGTACTTTTATTTAAGTTATTTTAAACAGTTGTATAATATTACGTAGAGTCCAATTCCTAAAATAAATTAATGTTTTCAGAAAACAGCTAAGATAGCCCAGCTACTTAGACTTTACAGACGGGCGAACAGAAGCAGGTGGGGGAAATCGGGATGCGACGTCGGCAAACGGACGAAAGTACCTGTGCGAAAATATGATTCAATATTGAAAGCTCTTTCGTCACTGGAAAACGCGAAGATATTTCTGGAACGTACTATACTCACTAACTCAGTACTGCATACGCGGCCTCGGTTCTGTGTGGAGGACGGTTGGGAGTTTACTAGTAGAGGGGGTGGGAGTGAAGTACATTCAAAAACTCAGGTACAATAAAATTTGAAGTAAAAATAAATGATGTCCCTGTATATACAGGGTGGAAGTGAAATAATCTTCCTGATTGAAAGGGACGACAGGGTTCTCTGAAATGAATAGAAAAACCTGTACCTGTATTACGTTTTGTGATTAAATGCACTGTTAATTAGAAAATTAAGTTTGAAGGTTCAGCAGTTCGGCAACATCGCCGCTAACACACCCTTCTCGTGATACAGATGTAAGAGGCCAAGGAATTCGGTGTGTCTCGCTAGGTGAGTTGTTCTCTGGCGCGACGTTGCAACCTACTCACATCGTGCAGTGGGTTGAAATTAAAGGTTTTAAAAATCAAAGTTACACGAAAACTGTCCATGCTATTGAAGTACGCCGGAGGGATAAATTATTTTTTATTAGTTTTCCTGTCAATATGGCCAAAAATCACGATCCTACTCACAATAGTTACCAAAGAGATTGTTAACCCATTTGAGAAAAAACATTTTTTTTCCCGAAAGAAAAAAAAAAAAGAAGTAATTTTTGTTACATGCAACATGAGCTATTCGCTTTGAAAACCTGCAAGGCTATTTCACTTCCACCCTGTACATATAGTATCGTAATAGCAAACTGGCATAAATATTGAATGTTCAAAGGGTTCTTAGGTAAGCTGAACATTAGGGGAGACTGTTGTACCTTTAGCATAGTGTACCTTTGAACATTTTTTGTTTTTTAATTTTTGCTGCTACCTAGAGGACTCAAACTGAAGTAGATTGTAGAGAAAGTCGCTAAGTAGCTCTGGTCGTAGTTTCAGTTTGATTTATTGCAAAGTGTGAGTTCCGTGGACAAAAGAAGTTTTTTAGTACCAAAAGTAAACATTTCGTTCATTGATGTATGTTTTCTAACACAAAACCAGATTGCATTTGTTAATATCTTTCAAGTACGGTGTGTTCCCTATCATCTGGTGAGTAATAACATATTTTAATTTCCATGATTTATTTGACTCTCTAGTTTTCGGAGCCATATTTGTTTAAACGTGCACCCTCTTGTACCTTTGAACACGAAACATCTTGTACCATGGAACATGTTCCAAATTACACGATACTATCGGTTTTTGTTTTTCTTTTATTTTAAGGCCATGTCACGAAGTAAGTCTGGAATTAAAGAGGTCCCCAATTGATTCGGATGTCTTGAAGAAAGCTGCTGAAGCAGTTATTGCTTCTCCAGGAAATAAAATCTCAATCAGAGAAGCCTGCTCTGGTTTATGATTGAAAATACATTTTAGATATGATTGTCAGTTTTTACAGCTATATTCCCACCTATATTCCATGTGTTCCAACTTACAAGAGAGTATGTTCCAAGGTACATGATCCTGTTGTACCTTTGAACACATTACATATCTCTTCATTTTATTTTTTCCATCCTTAATAGATCTATAAAACAGGAAAATACATACAGGAAGTTGTAAAGGAATCTTCAATAATTATTTCAAGCATTTTTTCATTTAAAAAATTTCATTTCCCAAAATTAAAAAAAAAATAAAATGTGAAAAGTGTTTAAAGGTACAACAGTCTCCCCTACCAATAAATTAATACCACTATAGGCTACTACATGGGTCCCGCGCAGTGGTGTCGTGGTCTAAGGCATCCTGCCTATGACTCGCGTTACGGAATGCGCGCTGGTTCGAGTCCTCATGGGGGAAGAAATTTTCTCATGAAATTTCGGCCAGTGTATGGGACCGGTGTCCACCCAGCATCGTGATGCACTTGGGGAGCTACGATAGGTAGCGAAATCCGGTTGCGAATACCAGCTATAACGGCTGAGAGGATCATCGTGCTAACCACACGATACCTCCATTCTAGTTGGATGATCGTCCACCTCTGCTTCGGCATGTGGGCGTGAGGCCAGCAGCCGGCTGGTCGGTCTAGGCCCTTCATGGGCTGTAGCGCCACGCATTATTATTATAATACCACATGGATATGCTAAAAAAATATAATTTTTTGGGTTATTTTACGACGCTGTATCAACATCTAGGTTATTTAGCGTCTGAATGATATGTAGGTGATAATGCCGGTGAAATGATTCCGGGGTCCAGCACCGAAAGTTACCCAGCATTTGCTCGTATTGGGTTGAGGGAAAACACCGGAAAAAACCTCAACCAGGTAACTTGCCCCGACCGGGATTCGAACCCGGGCCACCTGGTTTCGCGGCCAGACGTGCTGACCGTTAACTCCACAGGTGTGAACAAAAATATAATTAAATACTTTTGTCATGATGTGGATTCGGACTTACGACGAAAAGATTACAGAGCCAAAGCTCTTACGCTGAACACTTTACAGTGTTGCGGGCACTCGCCTATGTAAATATCTCAGGGGGCATTTCGAACTTA
The DNA here is from genome assembly GCA_025594305.2 of Periplaneta americana. Lineage (NCBI taxonomy): Eukaryota > Metazoa > Arthropoda > Insecta > Blattodea > Blattidae > Periplaneta > Periplaneta americana. The sequence goes on from JAJSOF020000009.1 coordinate 27,256,764, forward strand.
ATGTAACGGGCAGTTTATTGATATTTTAAGCTTTGTTACAATACAGAATGTACGAAACGGATGAATTACCCCTTATTAGTGCATATTTTGGAAACTATTAAGTCATGTATATTTTTTGTGAACTCAGCTGAGGCCTTCCCGCACATGAGCAAATCTTTTTTTTTTTTTAGATGGAAAAGTATAGTCTGTCTTCTTTTTTTTGGGGGGGGGGGCGGCACTGTATAACAGGAAATGTAAGCTTTTTCACACAACCCTAGCGTTGAAAAATTGGAGTACATTCTTTCTGCTTTTGTATGACTATCACGTTTTTATACTCATAAAAAATAAGAAAAAATGGAATCTCTGGTCTCTAGATGTTTTAATGCATCTTTCCACAACAGGTACAGTGAACGTCTGTCACCATGTTCGAAATGGAAGAACGGGGAAAGAAAGCAGTTCGTTCCGTGAAGAATATATGAAGGTTTAGAGCCACAGTGGGCCAAGCGCCACTTATTAAAACCGGAGAAAGCAAGGATTAAAGCTAAGTGAATACCTTAGTTTAAACCTTTGATGCACGCATTTGGGAGGGAAATAAAAAATTGTGTTTGCAATGAAATTAAACTTTTATTTGTCTAAGAGAAGTGCCTCAAATTTTAAAAACTTGAAAAACTTCCATTTTTTGACATAAAAAATGGGTGGTTTCATGGTAAAACCACTATGCAATACTGCAGAACACAATGCCTTCAGACTTATTGTGAATGATACAAAAGGAAACAGTTTCTGGTCTCATTAAGGCAAAGTGCCACTTCACATGTGTTGCAGGCCCATTTACTCCTGTGTGGTTGAATTTCAGTGCTACAATAAGCACAGCGTCTTGAAGATCCACGCACAGGCATATGTGCCACCTTGTCGAATCTTTTCTCATATGGGACAGTTGGCTTGAAGTGGTGCACGGATTTTAGTACTGTCTTCCTCTCTCTAGGTTTTGGAATATTAGCTGCGATCAAACCAACAACAGCCAATCTGAAATTCTTCAGAGTCTGTTCTCTACCTTTACCTCTCAACGAATAAGACATAAGTCACAGTGACATCAACAAAATGCCAAAAAATGCGGTGCCACTATTTTCTACATCTTCTATCAAACTCGTAGAAAAACTTGAACATATCAGCAACATAACCCATATGTTTGTTGTAGTCCTTCACGAGTTGTGGGCAAGCAATTTCAGTGGTTGTTCCATTTTCTCTTTCCTTGAAACAGTGGTAACAATAGATGGATCGTGGTAATTAGAAAGGAAAAGAATGGACCTTCTATCCTTCCACTTGAGCCAGGACACTCCAGCATATGACGTACGGCTATCACTCACCACGTTTCATATCGCGGTCTCTTCTTTCGTCGTGTGGTAAACCAATACGCCCATGTCTAACTGTACCACATGCATAGATATTTTGCTGCCTTAGAGATCATCAGATTCAAACTTGTGAAGAAGTTGTCAAAAACACTTTGTGACTGTCAGCAACCATCTCTTCCTTGTATGATGAATAAGCAGACACAAAAATGGAACATTTTGTTGGATATGGTAAGCATAACTACCCTATTCGCATGGTGGTTATGTTTTGAAACCACCACGTTATTTCTATATTGACGCCACTTGTGTCGACGAAATTACAATCTTGTTACTGAAATATGTTCTAAAAGACCGAAAGGCAAGTAATACTAAATAGAAACTTCCATAACTGTGATATTTTAGCATACAACTGAAATTAAAAAAAAAAATCACACCCTAACTATACACAACAACATCGGCCATCTTAGTGAACAGGCTGAGCAACACAAATATAGGGAAAATAAAATTCTTCTACAGTTATATACTAGGGATCAGTGAACGCAGCGCAGTAGTTTTGAAATAAAAACCAGCCTGTAAGCAGGCGGGAAACTCAAATTTAAAAGGTGGTTACGTACTGTAACCACTGCGCTTCAAAGGGTTAATGAAGATTAACAAATCATTTAGTTTTGATGTGTAGGCCTATACTTTATATTACTTGCTATATGTTTCCATTGAATTATGGTAATAACTTCATTTTAATCCTTGTTTTCTATGGTTTTGGTAAATGGCGCTTGGCCCACTATGGTTCTGAACCCTTCATATATTGTTGAATATTTTCACAAATGAGGACGTTTTATAACGATCACTTCGCAAATTAAAAAAAAAAAATGTAATACGGATAATTTACATTGTGTAACAAAGCAAACAAGAATGGTAGCTAGCACGTACAACATCATACTATTTAATATTCAATCACAACTTAAAGGGAGAATGTAGGTATGTTTGGTGACAAATCTCAATATTTATAACATTATAATCTGAAAAATCCAAGGATGATTAAAAACATTGTCTACTAATGTGCAAAATTGCATGAATCTACCTTAAATACATTCAGAGAAAAGGGTACATAAATTGCACCAATTTAACATGGCGGAGATAGGGACCTACCGATGCCTACATTCTCCCTTTAAAATTAAAAATAACTTTAAAATAAGTAGGCAGGATGATAAACTTAAAAATTGCAGTGCCTGCTGATATTTCAAGTTAACTGATTAAGATATTTTGTTAATGTAAGTACCATTTCACCAATGGAGTTTATGAATCCGTTGAATTTCAACCAATCAGAGCCCTCTATCACAGTAATATTGTCGATTTCATTATGTAGTTTTCATCTTGTCGCTGATGATAAGCATTTGTTTTCCGAATCAATGAGGAACACCATAACATAATGATCAATGACCTCAGAAACAAATCAACATCGATCTCACAGGTTATGTCAAATGAATTTATTTTTACGGAATGTCACTTCCATAATAAATAATTCGTACATTTCATTAAATTTCCATCATTATAAATGTCAATGTGTTTATAGTAAAATGAATATTTCCATTATTCCGTTGCGTTTCTGCTTCTTCGGAAAATGTTAAGTTTCTACCATAAATTCATAAAATTAAAGTGAAAAAAAAATCCTACTTGTTTAGTATCATCTCGATGTACGGCTGGTCGCCTATGCTTCGAATGTTCAGTGGGAGGTAGACTTACCTGCAACACAAACAGAAACAAAAATACGTTAGTCATACATTATAAACGTAATTCGCACAAAAAAAAACTTACAAATGAAGAGTATCCATAGAAAGTAGCTGACAAATACGTAACAGTGCGAAGGAAATGAGACTAGTTATATCGAAGACCCCAGTTCAAGTTCAGACGATACCACACATAGTGCATGGAATAAATTCATTATTGAGCGCTCATCAAGTAGAGAAAGAATTCTGATTCTGAAAATATGAATTTTCAAATTGAGAATACACATATTTTGGACATCCTTGACAATAAAGAACGGAACTTCTCTCGCTTCTAAAATATCTCATGGCGATCAAGAATTAGCTGAAGTATATGATTGATTGATCTATGTGTTTTATTTTTTTGTCGAGGGGCCTCCCTGGTCACGTGGTTATGACGGTAGATCACTATGACAACTCAGGGCACGCATGAGACCAGGGACATACACCCTGTCCCTATGGTTTTATTACGACGCATTATCAACTCCTATGGTTATCTAGCGTCTGAATGAAGCGAAGGTGATAATTCCAGCGAAATGAGTCCAGGGTCCAGCGCCGAAAGTTGCCCTGCATTTGCTCTTAATGGACTGAGGTAAAAATCCCAATAAAAACCTCAACCAAGTAACTTGTCCCAACCAGGATTTGAACGCGGGCCCACTCGTTCCACGGTATGGCATGCTAACCATTCCTCCACAGCGGTGGAGAACCCTTTGGTAAAGAGATAATTCCTACTTTATGGAAAGTTGTACTCGAGCTGAAGATGTTACTACTCTGTGCAGAAATGTAATATAAGAAAAATAACTATTACGTTGAATAATTGACCCATTCATTTCAAAATAAAGTCCTACGAATTTCACTCAATTCTCCTTGATTTGTCCGTAACAGCCAACTACACAGAGAAACTGGTATTGACACAATCAAACAGTTTATTCATTCACAAGCTAAAAAGTTCTATAACAACCTAGAAAATGTTCCAGGCGCCATCCATTACTCTCTCGGAAGGAAGTCCACATTTCCCACCAGAATCAAGAGCCGACTTCCAATGGACCTCATATTATAATCAAAATTTATCATCACACCAACCTATGTAAATAATTATTTATTAACAATTATATTTGTTATAGGCTGCCCTCAATTCAGTGTCACATATATTGTATTTATATATTTTAGAAATGATCTGTATAGCGCTAAATGCGCTGATAGATCAATAAATTATTAAAAAAAAAAGGGTTCATGGATATAAAAACCGACCGAGGACGATACATTTCTAAGGGGTTAATAATCTTTAAAAGGACTCTGTGGGAAGAGAGGTAAAGCTGTGAGATCCTTGTGGTAGATTTCCTGCGTAAGGGAGCTGTAGGCAAAATTTATCTGCCGTTTCTCATTCCTGTATAAAGCCAATACTGCTAGATATTCTCTACAATCATAACCTCACCTCCAAAGATAATCAATTCCGCCTTATGGGTTGGGTTCTCATAACCTCATAAATGGAAATCAACGTCAAGCTGGAGAAGTCCAAAATAATTATTTTTATCCATGATCATAACGAAAAACATGCCTTTACTAAATATTTTTGCGTTTGTAAAGTAGGCTTTTATTCAACATTACTTTATTCCACTAGTGAGATAAAGACTTTACCTCACAGTTTGAACTTTACCTCACAGTTCATTAGTATTTTCCTAGTACCTGGGCACACACGTATACTTTTCCATTCGGCTATTACTCAAGAAGTTAATATATTAGTTACTAGATGTCACTACCTCTACTTCTATATTACCATTTCTTAAATATACATACACTCAATCTTCTTCTCTTTTCTGTATCTACTACGTCGTAATTTGTGCATTGCATTCATATCTAATATTCATTTTTTTAAAGTTTGTTATAATTTACCTTTTGGGAGGCGAGGAAACTTGAACCTGCGAAGTTGCGTTTATAGAATTTTAAAACAACACGCGTTAGTCAACTGAGCTAAACAGACACGATTATTAATTACGTTTTAATATTCCTCTTAAGTTTACAGAAGTAAAATGTGAAATTAGTTTAATCACATTAGTCCCGTGAACACTTCTAAATAATCCCTGAAATTCAAAAAGACGAAAATACACGTTTAAAATGAAAATATATAGCCTATATTGAAATTATATAATTAATATAATTGTAATTATATAATTAATTATATAATTCATTCTAACCTATTTGATATTCCCCTCCCCCTTTCTTAACTGTAAGTGAGCACAAACGCTACTTAGGTGTATATTTTCTGACATTTTGCATATTCGATTCCCTAACCGTTTCAAATGTATATCATTTTACCTTTTAGGTGTGTTTCCAAATTATATGTAATACGCTTTGTCAAATCTGGCAATCTTTTCATAAGGGAAGCTAAATTTATATTATTTAATTTGTTATTTATCCAACGCCTTAGATACCATTCTTCACTAATCATGGCCTCCTACATCATAACCTACCTAGTACACGTATCGATTCTAAAATCCATGCCATGATATGTGATTATATGAGGACTTATTTTCAACTATATTCTTTTATAAAACAGAATTTTTCGTTATGGTCATGGATAAAATTATGTACGATACTTGTGAGCGTGATCTTTATTGCACTCGTGTATTAAAGATGCACTTACCTCACAAGTACCATAAATAACTAATATGACACTGGTAACCAGTTAAAGTAGGCCTACAACCAAATTAGTTTAATAACTTTATATACTGGCCTTAAAGAAGAAAAAAACATAGCATAATAGTTAAAAGGAAGATAGAATCTCTTACAATGCAATTAATCTTCAGTGACACATTTCGCAATCAATGCACTTGTACGATGACGTCACAGCTCCACAAGAAACCATCACGTCTTGAGTAATATGCGATGAGACTGAACTGGTCACCATAGCAACCATATTCGGACAAGCTGCGCTCGTACGAGGCCCTGATTCCATAAAGAGAAGCGAATGCCAATGCTATCTATAAATCATTTGTCCAATGCAACATTCCAGCATGCGGCGAGACTCTACGGAGTGGAAGCACGTGGATCCTTATCTATTCGTCATTGCCTGCATGCACAATTCGCTAACAAAGGAGCAGAGTAGGTCAACCACAGCAGTTTCACGGTAATGCCACATTTTGAGGCGATTGCCAATTATATTTTAAGTCAATTTTTCAGTATATTATTCAGGCAAGATGAAAGAGCGTTATGAAGTGTATGAATGAATATAACACGGAAATTTCAACTAATAAGTGGAAATCTGCCGTACAGTTTCTTCGTTAACCATAGATCTTATAGAAAAAGTTTGCGATCGAGCTTAGATTACCCGCGAAACACGTCATCTGCTAATTTATCTACACTCAGGTCATCTGAATACAAACTAGAGGGCAAAGAATCAATTGCTGGTATGAAATTAGGGATTTTTTTATTCCGAGTAGTAAAAGTGATTTAAAATCATATACACTATTTATTCTACAGGGACATCATTTTATTTTTACTTCAATTTTTATTGTACCTGAGTTTTTTAATGTACTTCACTCCCACCCCTTCTACCAATGAAGTTCAACCGTCCTCCACACAGATCCAAGATCGCATACACAATCATAGTAGCCTTACGATCATAATAAACAGTACGTTCCAAAAATATGTTCGCGTTTTCCGGTGACGAAAGAGCTTTCAATATTGCATCATTTTCGCACAGGTATTGTCGTCCATTTGCTACGTCGCATCCCGGTTTCCCCCACCTGCTTCTATTCGCCTCTCTGTAAACGCTAGTGGCTGGGCTGTCTTAGCTCTTTTCTGACAACATTAATTTCTGTTAAGAATTGGACGTCTAGGTAATATTATACCCATACAACTGTTTAAAATAACTTAAATAAAAGGGCCTCGTTAAGTAATTAACTGTCACGTGATTTCCCCCCTTTCTACGACCATGCGACATAACCACTTGGACGGACAGTAGATAGCATGTTTGAGTAATTTTATCTTTTCGGATCGGGCAGAAGTGAAGATTGAATTTACGTAATGTACTCTTTTACAGAGTAGGTACAGAATTATTTCAACATGAGTTACTAGTACGAAGGACGAAACTGGTAATTGGAATTACACACATTAGAAATGAAGCCTATATCGAAATGAACGGCCACCATTTTCAAAAATATGTTTAAATATCCATATTATGATTTTTTTTTCAATTTAACTTCATTCTCTATAGTGTACGCTACTGTACTGTAGATAGTATAATATACACTGCACAATGAATACGTCCGCATGGACAGCTCAATTCGTGAGTAAAAACAGTTATTGTTAATACAGTACTGTATTTTGATTAAACAAAAACCTAATGAAAATTATCAAACTCAAAAGCGTAGTATTTCCTAGTTTACGTAAATGGATGAACTACTTTTCTTCCCTCCTATACCTAGTAAAGTGGTTTGTATATTATACCAGTATCATCGAACTCCAGTCGTGGAAGGGGATAGCAAACTGTTATCAACCGTTGATCCAAACGTATAGCCAGGTTAAATATATAATTTATTTCAAGAAATAGTCTGCCCAGGCATCCTGGGTTGCCAAAAACACAGAATAACACACATATAAGAATAGTAATGATTACAGTAAGATAGATGAGTCAAATTGAAATGTGAACTAGGAGCTTAAGTTTAAGAAATAATAAATTTGTACATATATTTCTAACAATCACACACTAACGAATAGAAAAGGGGGGTATTATGATATTCCGTATAAATGATTTTTCAGAATTGCCACAGATCCTTTAATGGTTGAAGTAATTATTTTTGGAATGATGTCATGGATTCCAAATGTTTTGATAGTGTTTACAGTTGATCGTGGGATGGTGCCCCTCGCTCCGATCATTAAACCATGTACTTCCCAGGTGCCTTCCATCTGATATTTTTCTCGAAAATACGGAATAGTAGGCTCATAAATTTGTTGTTTTTCTTTGTTGACCTCGGATGGTTGGGTCTGGCTCATCTCAAATCTAACAGTTGGGTCCAGTATAAAGCCTTTACTATTAGTCTTGTCTAGAGCCACGATGTCCGCTCTTCTAATTCCGCCGCCTTCAGACGCAACGCAGTGCACCTCTTCATGGACCTCGAAGGATTTGTTTCTAAGGGCTTGTGCTATTAGTTTTCGGATGTTATGATGGCGTGAATTTCTCAGGAGTTCTCCATGCTGACAGGATCCTAGGACGTGTGCTAAGGTTTCAATCTCGTTGCAGTTAGAATGTTAGTAAAAATAAAATGATGTCCCTGTATTACAATAGCCCTTCTTGTCACATGCAAGTGTGGTGATAAGAGAATTATCTACAGTAATCTCACCAGAGGTTTTGATTTCTCTACAAAAAATAAAAACTCGAGTGAGATTTAATTGACTATTACACGATTAAAAATAAGTATATAAAGATTAGAAGAAATAAATATTCTAATACAATAAAATATTAATTGACCTACTAAAATACTGAACTGTCTTGAAAATGTATTATTGTACCATTTCATCATTAAAAACATTCCGCTAGATGGCAGTAGTGTGTTATGGTCAGCTGTTCTCTTGTCACCAGTTGTGCCAACTATACATTCTTGAACTCTATGTAGAATTATCTACAGTAATCTCACTAGAGGTTTTGATTTATCTACAGAAAATCAAAACTCCAGTGGGATTTGATTGACTATTACACGATTAAAAATGTATATAAAGATTAGAAGAAATAAGTACTCTAATAAAATAAAATATTAATTGACCTACTAAAATATTAAACTGTCTTGAAAATGTATTACTGTACCATTTCATCATTAAAACATTCCGCTAATGGCATTATTGTGTTATGGTCAACTGTTCTCTTGTCACCAGTGGTGTCAACTATAAAATTTCACAGAACTCTATGGACGATTAATAGTCAAGAAGGCTTTATTGATTCAGTTTCATTTTTATTAAACCGTTGCATTCCACTTCAATTATCAATATATATTAAACAATCTCTGATACGTGACTATCCATAATCTCATACAGCAGAAGCTATAACAGATGTTTTCTTTTCTCAATCGTACTATCAGGGACTGGAATGCTTTACCTGCAGACTTACTAAAAACTATAGTTACCAATAACCAAAAATATATTTAAAAATAGCCGTAAGGACTTTACTAATAGACGGTAGTATATTATGCATACTATTTAAAGGGTGTAATTGAGGTTTTATTTGAATTGTTGTATCAGTGAAGGACTGTGTTGTGCCAGTGAAGTTTTATAGTTCATAGTGATAGAGCAAAAAGTATTTGAACAGTGAAATGTTTTGAAGTGTTAGTGAAACCAGGATCGTATCAGTGAAATGTGTCGTAGTTCCAGTGCAGTGAGTGAGTTGACAGAGAAATGATTTGAAAATATGAAACAAACAATTGAAAACTACGTGACAACTTCTATGAGAACGAGTTTAATATTTAAAATTATAAAGCTGATTGTTGATATCGTGAAGACATGACAATATTATATTTGTAACTGTGCATTGTCGATCATTATTCATATTACACCAATAGTATTAAAGCACGATTATTAGCAGATTAAGCAGCGAAATAAATTACTTTTATTTACTACTGGTAGTAAAGTTAGTCATTGTTTCAAATATTTAAATTTCATACACATTACATTACAATTAGTTATAAAATTGCAAATAAACAAGAAATATTGCTTTAAAATGACAAAAAAGACATTTATTAGTAAGAAAGACCTTACGCGTTTTCAAAAGTTATCCACCCATCATAACCTAGACACACGATCACAACACTCCTCAATATTAGTTATATATAATGGAAGTAATATAATATAGTTGTATGAACACTTTTTAATGATTGAATGAAATTAATAAAATCTGTTAAAAACATACATGTTTCGGAGGAATGCTCCTCCATCTTCAGTAGTAGTACCACGACGCTGGTAACGATGTTCGACCGCGTAACGTAGCTTAAGGAAGCTTTCGACCGCGTAACGTAGCTTAAGGGGACACGCTACTGAGATTTCTAATCTCCACAATTTTGATTGTAAGTTTTTTAAATTTTTAAATCGAATAGATGTTGATGAGTTACATGTGCACAATTATTTTCAAAATTTTATGTTGAAAAATGTACTCGGAAAAAAAATAAAATATAAAAATTGTTCATAATTTTAGTAAACAAATATCTGGGTCTCATATAAAGATAATTTGTTTCTTAAAATTTTAAAATGATGTTAACACTACCTACAATGAAATGGTGCATGGGTTTGTTCCTAGTCAATACCGTTCACCGGTAAAAAAAAAAAAATAACTTTTACCATTGACCAAAATTGACGAAAACTCAGTAGCGTGTCCCCTTAAGTCGAACATCGTTACCAGCGTTGTGGTACTACCACTGAAGATGGAGGAGCATTCCTCCGAAACATGTATGGTTTTTAACCGATTATATTAATTTTATTCAATCATTAAAAAGTGTTCATACAACTGTATTATATTACTTTCATTATTATTACTCATGAACACTGTTGCATCTGACCTAACTTATGTAATCTCCTCAATATTATCCATTCCCTCCCACCCAACATCCTCATATTCATCTTCTTTCACTGTGGCTGTTCCTCGGCTTTGGAATTCCCTACCGAGTAAGGTCAGGGACTGTCAGACATCAAACCAATTTAAGAATAGACTAACGAAATATTTGTCTAACAATTCTTGTTAACAATAATGACTGCTTCAGGTTTCTCAATGTTTAATGGTTATATATATATTTATATATATATATATATATATATATATATAAAACAGAATAAATATTTCAATTATCTCATTATTACTATTATTATTATTATTATTATTATTATTATCAATATTTCTTACCAATGTTTATTATTGTCAGACTAACATTACTTATCCAACTTTCATTATTTACTTTCATGTTGTTTTATGGTCTAGATATTAATGTAATAACTATGTAACCAATTTTATTCTATTAGAATTAGAGTCTGGCTGAGCGGAAGAGAAGGCCTACTGGCCTTAGCTCTGCCAGATTAAATAACATAAATTATTAAAATTATTATTATTAAAGAGGCAAAATAAAAATTAACCCTATTACTTTGATTTACTCCAAATCACATTTATATCTATGCAAACAATGATTTACTTTCACACGGTAAAAAAGGCATTTTGCCAAACATCCGGCCTCTAACCATTACATACTTAATGCATTGCCAACCTATTCTCATTTAACGTACACACCGTACTTTTACTTTAAAAATAAACTAAATTAAATAATGAATACTATCAGAGGAAAAACGCCGTGCTTTGTAGGTGTGGAGTATGTAGATATTCTCTTCTAAAGCGTTTCTTTTTTTTTTCCAGGGAAGCAAACTTGGTTAGACTTTGTGTATGAACGCTGAAATGAAGTGCTGCTTTCAATTGTTTTTGTTTAATTAGTTTGGAACAGGGCGGAACGAGTGCATTTGTTTACCAGTACACGAGATAGCGGAAACTTTCCAATTTCTGCTGAAGCGACAGTCCGTTTATTGAGAACGAAACTGCAAATGGATATTGTTGCGCAATCCGCACGTCATCTGCGAAAGCGGGGAATTCCACAAGTGAAAAGGTAAATTCGAGCGGCCAGTCGTACTTCGATAATTGTTTTCAGAAAATTGTAAGAGGTCGCGTAACAAGACTTTAAGATCGCCCTGACTTCCACTATACTATTTTCGCTGTAAGAAAAATCCTAATGTAAACATAAGCACGTTGCTGTCATACCCGTGATTGGCTCCCAGTCGAAACACTCACATGGCGCAGGAAAATATAGTTCCTATTTGGAAACCATAATCTTATATTATTTGAAAATAAAAAATTGAATTCTAGTTGTTAAATACGATGAAATATATAACTCACTCATATGTAAAACGCTATGTAAAAGAAAAGCTACTTCTATATTTTGTTATGTACTATGAACGCGGATGAATACCAACAGTAATACCGAAGTAGTCTGTTCTTGTAACAAGCTGGTGTCACTTGAGCTCGTAGTTGTTCACGTAAGCACGCGGTACTGAAGTATGGCTTGTGTATCCTCAACTGTCCATTGTGAAGACATAAGACTTTAAAATAATTTAATTACAATGATTATAAAGTAAATGTTTCCTAAGCAAACGAATGCATAGTAGTGAGGTTAGGCCTACTTGACGAGTAACGGGAAATGTTTAAGATGAAACAGAATGTACAATAGTAGGCGGGAACACGTACTGAGAATCTATGGCGCCAAACAGCGGCCAATGAAGCCTCACTTCAGTCACGTGCTATTGTTTACATTAGGATTTTTGTTACAGCGAAAAGATTATATCTAACTTGTCATTTTATGAATCTTCGCTGCAGGGCAGCAATAAGGGGACTTCAGATCTTTGGTGAGCCTCCCATGAGTTAAACCACGCCACCATTCTTCGCCCCCACGACAACACAAATCTTGAAATGCAGGTACAGTGGTGGCAAAAAAAAAAAAAAAAAAAAAAAAAAGAACAGAACGACCCTTGTAGCTGATTTCAGAGCCTTGTTCACTCTAGAGCACGATAGACTGGTAACTACGACTATCGTGGTTCGAATCCTGCTTGGGAAGAAAAGTTTTTTTTTTGTTCCTTATTCAAATTTATTCCCAATACTTTTCGATTGCTGGTAAAATTCAGACCAAAGTGGCTGAAATGAAGTGAGGACTCGCCATAGACCATCCGGCTTCAGTTCCACGGCTGGGGAAAACTTCGGAAGAAACCATTCAATGAGACCAAACGGGGAATCCAACCTAAGCCCGAGCGCAGCACCGGATCTGCAGGCCAGCGAGTCTGCCGACTGAGCTACATCGATGGCTCTACTAAAAATTTTTATTTATTTTATTGGGTTATTTTACGACGCTGTATCAACATCTTGGGTTATTTAGCGTCTGAATGAAATGAAGGTGATAATGCCGGTGAAATGAGTCCGATGTCCAGCACCGATAGTTACCCAACATTTGCTCATACTGGGTTAAGGAAAACCCCGGAAAAAACCTCAACCAGGTAACTTGCCCCGACCGGGATTCGAATCCGGGCCACCTGGTTTCGCGGCCAGACGCGCTGACCGTTACTCCACAGGTGTGGCCTCTACTAAAAATATACAGTACATAGCCAATTATATTATTTAAATTTACAAACGCAAACGATTATTCATCAGTTGAGCTATAGCATATAATACAAAACAAATTATTCTTAAGTCTTCTCAAAAGTATGATGTAATGGGTGTATTTCAGTATAGTTTTATGTTAATAATAATATTTTCCCTAGCAACAAGTTTCTGTGTGGCAATACTAACTTTCAAAACCTAACAACAATATTCAAATGAAAAAATAATAGCTGTAAATACAAGAAAAAAACACGATCGTGCAAAATAGTAATATGCGTTACAAGAGCGGTATGTTGAAGTTTTCATGTTCGAGGAAAAGTTTGAAAAAGCGAAACGTAGTTGAGCTTTTTTAATTTCCGAGAATTGAAAGAAAACATACCGCTCGTGTATCTTACATTATTTTGTGCGAAAATCGTTTATTACATACCTGAAAGAGGAATTTCTAATTAGTTGCAATGAAATCTCCATCTTGGTTTCTGTTTAATGACGGCAAATTTGCAAAACAAAAATATCTATCTTCAACATTGTTGCTTTAAAATATTTTCTGTGTTTACTATATTCCAGCAGGCCGCGATATACGTCTGTCTTTTTTTCCCCCCAGTCTATGGAATCTTGTTGATTTTTTCACGGCTTCCTTAATGTTACTTGCATCACGAATGCAGTAACTTTAGTGGAGTTGTAGAGTTTACTTAATTTTTGCAAATATTTAAAAACAATAATTAACAGTGCAATTTAGGTGAAATTGCAGTGGTAAGTTTCCAATTTATAATTATTACTATATTGAACGTCTCTAAAAATAATATGTTAAAAGTCTAAAGCAGTAAAATCAGTATGTCCCTTAAGCGGTTAGAAGAGGGAAATTATTGTGTGTGTTAGGTTAGGAATACTGAATGTGGAATTTTAGACTTTCCGCGGATTGGTTTTGTGCGGAAACCAAGCAAATACGCACGATCTCGCACAAACGATTATTCATCAGTTGAGCTATAACATATAATACAAAACAAATTATTCTAAAGCCTTCGCAAAACTATGATGTAATGGTAACTAAATAACAATAAGTGCACTGTAATGGGTCTATTTCAGTATAGTTTTATGTTATGAAGAATGGTTTCCCTAGCAACAAGTTACTGTGTGGCAATACTAACTTTCAAGGCCTAACAACAATATTCAAATGAAAAACAATAGCTGTAAATACAACAAAAAACACGATCGTGCAAAAACGTATTTAGTAAAACACTTTATGAACTGTGCAAGGGAAAAAAATACACCATATAACAGCGTCAGTCGTGAAAACAAACAAATCCGATACATTCAGTCAAATCCTGGCCGCATGTGTCTAAAATTAAAAGCTCGGTCATCACTGATAGGGTCTGACTGCCCCATCTATTACCGAACTAACCACAGCAAACGCGCCTTCTAAACTAATGTAACTACGGTATTCATAGCCGCACATTGCATAGTACAAATTACGACAATCTATGGGGTCGGTAGCATGGACAAAAAACTCATCACATATACGGAATGGTTCATTCAGATTTAGAGCAGATGGAACACATTGCAGGATATCCGGTAGCTATGGCAACCAGCAATGTGGGCGACGGCATTCAGTCAGGCTGAATTTCGCGACTAATGAAACTTCTCACCTACGAATTCAACGCTACATCTACACAGACTACTTCACAATGAAAGTGTGAGAGTTCACATCATTTTCAATACTCTTGTCACTAGAGAGTTATTGAAATTTATATTTTCCCCGCCATTCATAAAATATTTTGATATGATACCTCTTGCACAAAAGGGGAGATCTATAACTGAAACTAGATTAATATATTTTAGTATTATTTGTATTTATCCTGGTAATAATGAACAGTTTGACTCGTAGACATTTTGTTTTTTGCAGCATTAACTCCCCATGATTGTACGAGAAGATTCGAAGAGAACGGCAGTTACGTAGACTTTCGGCTCCCCCTCCTACCAATAATGCATAACACAATGTCAATACGGCGGTTGCTGTCGTCTGCGATACAACGAACTTTTCTGTTGATTTTCGAGTTCGTCATTTTTTCCGGTTATTATATGCTTATCTAAGTTGTGTTAACTCTCGCTAGTGGTTTTATATTTTATTTTATGCTCGACCATGCCGAAATGTAGTACTTATACACCTGGTAGCAGTCCTTCAATGCATGTCATTAAAGTACACCTACTCATTAAAGTTCAGGTGTTCAGCCAATGACAAGTCAGCTTTGTACCGTTATATCGATTATTCTCGGATATGCAATCGAAAGACAATTAGCGAAAAGTCACGGAGGCCGGAAATCCAATACTGTCGCAGAAGGTAATGTTCTGTTACTATAATAATTAGCGTTAATTGTAAATAATATTCAAATAAATTCAATTTGTCATCTCGTTTTTCAATTCTAAATCAATTTCCAGGTTATATCAGAGTAATCTTCATCTTATTCTCTGCCAAGGTCAATTATATTCGGCCTCGGAAAAAATCAATACTTTCGCGTCTGCGCACATCTCACAATTCAGGTCAGTTCGCACATAACCATAAGAAGACCTAATTTTAAATAATTTCAAGTTAGAAATATGGTCGAGCATAAAAAGTCGTATGAAACTTGCCTATAATGGTAATTAAGACGCTCGTATGAAAATTATGAAACTCGCTTGCGCTCGTTTCATAAACAATCATACTTGCGTCTTAATTACTACCATTATAGGCTCGTTGCATAATGTACTATTATCCGTCTTAGTATTTATTTTATTATTGTAAATATTTTTGTTTTATCACTATTATTATTAATTATTATTATTATTATTATTATTATTATTATTATTATTATTATTATTATTAATGAATTATTTTGTATTACACAATCTTTGTATCATTTCTGTCACGATTATTCTATTATTATTATTATTATTATTGTTATTATTTCTATCAGCATTATTATTTAATCGCTGTAAAACTTATGTAGACTACTGAACTGTACCCGAGCACGAGCATATGCTCATTTCGGGTATCTAGTCATATGTATTCATTTCAAATGTAAATTGTAAATAAATTTGAATTTGAATTGTTATAACTAAAATCGAAACAAATAACGGATTGTGCACGAAAATTTATTACAGTATGAACTATAAAAAGGGGGGGGGGGGAAGAATGTTATTGAACACAGAATTGAAAAGGTGGAAATCTAAGAGCGCAAGATCGGGAGAATATGAGGGATTTGGAATCACCTCTCAAAAGTTCACGGATAGTTGCTTTTTAATGCATCACTAAACCCATCTGGCATATTATTTGTTACTGATGCTAGATAGGTTTATGCACTGGGAACATTATGGACAGACGGGAAATTGTTCTAATTCCGATGGAACTATTACAAATTAAATTTACACAAAACTGAAGATCATGAATGTTGCATTAGATTTTAATGAATGACGCATCATTTTGAAGCTTGGCATCCAAGGATTTTCAGAAAAATAGTAACTTTCAGTGAAGCGTTAGTTTTCCTACATAATTTTCCAATTTCCAAAAATCCATCTTTTGTCAGTTTTGAATACTAATTGCATTTCAGTACAAAACAAAACACACACTACAATAAATAGGCTATTACACGAAGGCCATGACTTGCAGGATTGCTGACATATTTAGAGCTCAAATTCAATTGGTTATTAAAAACTTCAAGACTTACTAAAAATTATTTGCAGGTCTGATTCTGCGGTGTGTAATTTTCTGACTACAGCTGTGTATTGCATATTAAAATCTACAAAACTTGAGGTGGTTTGACGACATTATTACCATTAGAAATGAAATATTATTATGGTTAATGCCATGATGTGAATATTTTTCATTAATTATACATATTAATGCTATATTGATATGAAAGTGAAAAGTTTTGGGGTTATGTACGTAGATGTAGAGAATATCTTAAATTAGATCTTCATTTCTATACTTTGCTGAGTGGCAAACTACAAAACTTAACGTAAGATAATAATATTGTTATTAAAAATAAATTATTTTTATAGTTATTAATCAAGTGGGATTGAGTCTTTTTCATATACGTAATGTCGGTGTGGTGTAGATATTTATATGCGTCATTTTCTTCGGTATTGGCTCGAGAGAGCGCAAAAATTGCAGTTCCTAAAGAAAGACCAAAAGGTATTACTGATAAAATAAGAAGCCTACAAAATTATGTAGCCTCCCGATCATTTCAGCAAGATCTCTTAGTAGGATAAAATGATTTTACCCTCTACATTTCAAGCTCTACATGCAGCAGCTATACCAAGATACTATGTCTATTGTTCGAAAGTATAGCAAATCTGACTTTTTTTTAACTTTCGCCTACAATCGACAATAGCTATTGCTTTACTTCCACATGAAAAATTCACTGATCGTCCTGACATTGTTACTTGCGTTTTCGCGTTGAAACTGAAAAACTGAAGGTAGACAGGTTCAAGAAAAAGTATTTGGCATAAAAATACCATTCAGAGGGAGTATGTTTCATTATTACGGAAGCAAATAACTTTCAAAGTGTCTGGTATTTTTCATTGAAAATAAATCTGAAAAATGTTTATTTGAAAGTCTAATGAGCTTAGTTTGCAGCATTTGCTGCACAAGCCACTAGTATCTACTATATTTTCAAATATTAATACAGGGACATTATTTTATTTTTACTTCAATTTTTATTGTACCTGCGTTTCTAAATGTACTTGACTCCCACCCCTTTCACTAATGTCCTTGCTAACGTCAGTCACTCAAACTTACGGCCGCTGTTGCTAGTAGTGAAATAAACAGTACAGAGTACACTGTGTTTCAGAAATATGTTGCGTTTTCTATAGAAGAAAGAGCTTATATTATTGAAGTTTATTTTCACACAAGTATGGTGTGTAGCATAACTGAATTTATCTGTGTGGACTGAACACAAGTGAAGATTAGAGTTACCGAAAGTACGGTACCCTATAATATGGCACAGTACTTATTTAAACAAGAGTTTTGTTTTACTGGTTGTAGGTATGAAGGACGCTGATGGAAACTGGAATTACAATATAACCGAATGTGAATAACAGTTTTTTTTTTTCACAATTTCCTGATTATATCATTACGGAATATTTTCGTAGAAATGTCATTAATCTGGTAGATAAATTTAGAGCAACAGAGTGTACAGAAAGGAAGAAAAGTGTAAGATGGCCAACAAAGGTGACAGAAGATGCTGTAGAAGATTATAGCGAAAGGATGCAGCTAGGTCCTAATAAGTCAGTCAAGAAGTTAGCTGTAGAAATTGGGGTTTCTTACGGAAGTGCTCACAAAATTCTCAGGAATAAATTAGGTTAGTAATATACTGAATAAAGTAGACATTACATAATATATATAACCGCCTGAAGACTTGAGTTTGTGAAAAAAAAAAATTGTTACTATTCTACTGTTTTTTGTTAAAATATTATAGAGTAATGACCAAACTGAAAATCGTAATACTATAGGCCTATTCCCCTGTAACATAAATGGATACACTACTTTTCTCTCCTCCTATAGCTAGTAAAATGATTTGTTTACATATTGCACTAGCAACTCCAAACTCCTGTAATGGAAGGGGGGATAACATTGGTTCCGAGTATAGCCAGGTTAATGTTAAAAATGTTAGTAAAAATAAAGTGATATCCCTGTATTAGATGATAGTCTCTCCTGATTTCGAAGATGTTTATCTATGCCTATATTTTCACACGGGCATATTCAATTTCAATAACGTCTTGAGTGTGGGTGGAGAAGAGAGAGAAGATTATTTACCGTCACAGTCGTCCGCGAAGTCAACATAGGGGCAGTCAATCACGTAACCCGCATCTATAATCCATTAGAACCACAGCCTTGGAGACCGATGAGCTTATAGATGATTTAAGAAAACGTGCTCTTACAGATCTAAAGGAAGGATAATCCTTACATGCCCCAGGAAAACATGGAGTTGTCAACAGTCTAATTAACGGTCGGAAGGTCCACCGCTGTGGAGTTACGGTTAGCAGGGCCCGGGTTCAAATCCTAACTGAGACAAGTTGCCTAGTTTTTTTTTTCTGAGGTTTTCCCTGAACCAACTGAAGCAAAATTGTTGGGTAACTTTCGGCGTTGACCTCGCAAACAGTTGCAAAATTATTAAACTAAATCATCATCTTCTTCTTCTTCTTCTCTTCTCTCTAGGCTTCCAGCCTGTTAATCCAGAGTATCTCTCCATCTACTTAATGGTCTTCCTGGGGATCTTCTTCCGGATGGGTAGTTATCCCTGGCGATTCTCGCAATTCTATCCTCTCCCATTCGAGAAACATGCTCATTCCATTGTTGTCTTCTTATTTGCGTCCATTCTCTAATTGGTTGTATTTTGCATTGTTCTCTGATCTGATCATTCCGTATGCGGTCCCTTCTTCTGATTCCTACAATTTTCCTTAAGGTTTTCATTTCTGTTGTGTCCAACATCTGTTTCGTTTTCGCTGTTTCAGGTCTTATTTCAACTGCATAAGTGAGAATAGGGCGCACCACGGTCTTGTAGATTCGAACCTTAGGTTCAAAGTGGAGATATTTATTTCTCCATATGGTGTCGTTCAAATATCCCGATACTCTATTTGCTTTAGTAACTTGGTTTAAAATTTCGTTTTGTAAAAGGCCTGAGCTTGATAACTGGAAGCCAAGATATTGAAAGCACATCACTTGTTCAATTATTTGTTTTTCCAATTCTAATTTGCATCGTATTGGGCTCTTACTTATGGCCATAGATTTTGTCTTTAGTGTAGATATTTTAAACCCATATTTTTTACAGCTGGTATTGAACTGATGTAACTACAATTAATTAACGAATTATTTTCGGAAGTATTTATTTTGTCCAATATTGCATTTAATTGTAACTACGCTTGACATTCCTGGAATACTGCAGTCCAAGTTTCAGTGACAGCGTCGTTATATGACTGTCTTATTTTTAAATATAAGATGAGAAAATGTAAATAACAACCAGAAGGAAATTAAAGGCAGAATAAATATGAGAAATATCTGCTATTATTCGGTTGAGAAGCTTTTGTCATCCAGTCTGCTTAAAAAAATGAAAGCTAGAATTTATAAAACAGTTATATTACAGTTTGGTCTGTATAGTTGTGAAACTTGGACTCTCACTTCGAGAAAGGAACAGAGGTTAAGACTGTTCGAGAATAAGGTGCTTGGCAACATATTTTGGGCTAAGAGGGATGAAGTTACAGAAGAATAGAGAAAGTTACACAACGCATTGTATTCTTCAACTAACATAATATTATAAATATTAAATCCTGACGTTTGAGTGGGCAGGCCATGTAGCATGTATGGTTGAATCCAGAAATGCGTATAGAATATTAGTTGCAATATCTGAGAGGAAAACATCTTTGAGGAGGCGGAGATGTAGATAGGAGGATAATATTAAAATGAATTTGAGGGAGTTGAGATATGACGCTAGGAACTGAATTGATCTTCCTCAGGATAGGGATTGATGACGGGCGAGGTTATGTGAGGGCGGTAATGAATCTCCGGGTTGTCTAAAAGCCATTTGTAAGTAATATGAGAAAATCATAGCCTCCTTGACAATTGGTATGGTGTAAGATCTTCCACTGTATCAGTGCTTTAGGTTTAGGCCATGTCAAATAGAAACAAACAAAAGCAGTATGCACGATGGTGATAAGATAACAAACGTAAAATTGATGATTTCTACAAATTTTCGTTTGAAAGTGCGAAAACACAAACCGTTAACAAACGCCGACTTGTGTTCACACTAAATCTCTATCGAGAGAATCTAAGGAAAATAACGCTATAGAGTGTACTAGTTAAAATATACTGAAATAAATTTATAAATAAAAAGTATCTGACTTATGGTAAGAAATTTTTTCGTGGTCACTTCGCAGATTACTTTAGAGATATCGTGTTAGATTACCCCCTTCACTTCTTTCTCATTTGCAGTAAAACTTTTAGAACTTTCACTTCGGTCATCTTGCGTGAAATGCTGGTACTTCTTTCTCTTCAGCAAAAACATAACATACAATATATTAGGATAAGATCTCGTGTCGCTCAAAACTAAATACTTCTAGTATTATACCTTGCATAATAGTTGTCTTATTTATAGCACTTTTCTTTCTCATGTGTGAGCTCTCCCATCTACTTTCGCTATCGTCCTTATTTTCTTGCTCTCCACCTCCGTTCCATCTCCTCTTCTCCCACTTCGCCTTATTTTCCTTTATTGTAAATACGTCACTCCTCTTTCCCTCTTTCGTCCTTCCTTATATTTTCATTTCCTTCTTCCTACTCTTCTCCATATGTTTTGCCTTTCTTTTTCCTCTCGTTTTATTTTTATTCCACTACATCTTCACCATTTACAGTCGTGGCCAAAAGTTTAGAGCACCCCTTCAAAAATTGATACTTTTTTAAATATAGCCTAATATTTATATGGCAAGTATTTCCTGAATATTTATTAGTACTAAAAATATATTAGTTCCAGCTGAAAATGTATTAAGTTTTAAAGTTTTATTTTCAAAAATGATTGTTTTAAAATATATTTTTGTGTTCTATAGTTTCTTACATTTTTCAGATAAATTGAATTTCTCAATAATATAAATTAATTTCAAAAGTAACGAAAATATGGTTACGAAACAGTTTAAGGATATATCAATTGTAATATCAAGAAAAATAAGAGGTTTCTTATGTTTTCTTCAAGCCACAGACTGACAACTGTGATTTATTGCCTGTCATAAACTATTATTGTTAGGAGTGTTCCCTTTTATTAGGGTTGGATGACTGTAGTTTTGGTGGAAGATGTTTTGTTTACACGTTTCTTCAAGCTGCTTGTGTGTATTGTAAATATAGATAGATGAAAGGTACTTGTAAAATATTTGAGAGCTTCAGTTGATTAGTTGTGTTCGTCAGAATAAGTTGTTATCGAAGAAAGATTTGGTTATATCAGCAAGATAATACCCCTGTCACACTTCTCGAAAAACCAAGGCATGGTTCACAGAGAATGGTATACCCCTACTGTCCTGGCCTGCTAGGAGTCCAGATTTGAACCCCATTGAGAATATCTGAGCGGTTCTAGGGAAGGAAGTACACAAAAAGAACGTAAGAAATCTTCAAGAATTGAAATTACAGTTAGCAGCATGTTGGACAACCCTGAGAAAGGGTTATATATAGAATCTAATAAACTCAATGGCATAGAGAATACATGCTGGTACAATGCAAAAGGTGGTCATACAAAGTTCTAAGTGGATTTTGGAGAGAAATATTGTGTTATTAATCAAAATATGACTTTTAACCCTTTATTTTTTAATTGGAAAATTGTGTTAATTTGTGTGTTGTTTGAAAAAATGGTGACAAGTAATTCAAATTTCTTTTTTAAATTGTCTCTTTCCATTTTAGGAACATTGGAAATTAATATTAATTATTAGAAGCGCAAATTACAATTTACAGAAATTTTTATAGTATGGGATTTGTGTTTTATAGAAAAAATAAAAATGTACAATTCTGCCCATTGCATGACATATAACTTTTGATTTGTACATATCATACGTAAAAAGACTATTCTTTTCAGCTATACTAAAATCATATAATTATTTAAGGTTGTGACATGATATACTGAGTAAAATTGCCTTTTTCAAGGGGGTGCTCTAAACTTTTGGCTACGACTGTATATCTATTATTCTTCACGTTAAATAGCAATTTTTCTCTTTCACATTTTTTTTTACCAAAAACTCTTCCCATCTTATCAAATGTTTCTATTTCTCTTCGTTTTCTTCTCATTATTGTTATCATATCCGTTTCGTATATTCTTCATCTTCCATTTTCTCAACTTTAACTTCCCTTCTTCTAGTACTTTTCCTTTCCTCTCTCCCTGTACATCATTAATCTCAAAGGACCAATTCGGGCTCAGACCTCTTTGACACAACATAGACCCTCTTCACTGCTCCGTAGATATAGAACAAAGCCAATCTTTACCTACTTAGATATAACACGCGGAGCAAGTCCCCTGCAATCGGTAAGCATCATGTTTACGTAGAGCATGAAAGTCAAAAAGTATTATGAACAAGAAAAGATCGATCATACGGGAATGCGTATTTAAGAGATGTTAATTCATTATAAAAAAGGGAATCTGATACAACGTTAATATAAATTAATTTCATTTGGTAGAAATCTATCTACTGGGTGAGTAAAAAGTATGGAACAACGTTTGTAACTTTCTTATTACTAATTTTATGAAGAAACTATTTATACAAAAGTTGTAGGGTATCAAAGAAGGAATATTTTGAACATGTTTTCAAGTACTATATTTGTCATTTATAAAGTGTGTGCCAATGAGTGTTTTTTTAATAGCAGCATGTACTTATTTCCCCATTTTGGATTCTTCAGGTCTCAGTACATACAAAATCATTTTTTTTTTCCATTTATAAACTATTGTTTTGTAAAAATTACATATTTTGATGACAATATATGTACTGAATAAAGGGAAATTTTAATGCTTCAATACATCAATTTGAGGAGGCTTTGGATTAAACAATTGCATACAAAAGCTGATAGAAACAAGTGAATAAAGCTAAACATTAAACAATTTCAAAGACAGATTTGTGCATTGTTTGGTAGTAAAATGAGCAGCTTTAGTAAACTAAATTAAAATATATGATACAACACAACAATGCTAATTTTGGGTTTTTTTTTTTTTTTTTTTGCACTAAAATGAATGTATTGCATTACTATTGCAGTTAAATTTCAATGGTGCATATCCCACAATGTGTCTTTTTTAAATGATAAATTTAAATAATATTAATATTGTTATTCAATTCTTTTTATTAGCTTTATTCACTTGTTTATATTAGCTTTTGTCCGCAATTGTTTAATCCAAAACCTCCTCAAATTGATGTAGTGAAGCATTAAAATTTCCCTTTATCTAGAACACATACATTGTCATCAAAAGAGGTAATTTTTAAAAAACAATAGTACGTAAATGACAAAAAAAAAAGATTATGTACGCACTGAGACCTGATGAATCCAAAATGGAGAAATAAGTACATGGCGTAATTAAAAAAAAAAAAAAAACAGACTCCTTGGCACAACGTTTATAAATGAAAAGCATAAATTATGAAAACATGTTCAAAATATTCCTTCTTTGATACCCTACAACTTTTATATAAATTGTTTCTTCATAAAATTAGAAATACAAAAGTTACAAGCATTGTTCCATTCTTTTTACTCACTCTACATATTATTTAATGTACCGAAGTACATATGATATTTCCATACAGATATTCTGCGTCATCATATGATGAAAGAGTAATGGACCAGAGAAAAACTGTCTCCGGCGCCGGGATTTGAACCCGGGTTTTCAGCTCTACGTGCTGATGCTTTATCCACTAAGCCACACCGGATACCCACCCCGGCGCCGGACAGAATCGTCTCAGATTAAGTTCCAACTCTTGGCTTCCCTCTAGTGGCCGCCCTCTGCACTACGTCATAGATGTCTATGAACGTACGACTGAAGTCCACACATGTGCTGAGGTGCACTCGGTATGAGTGACTAGTTGGCCGGGATCCGACGGAATAAGCGCCGTCTTAAATCACGAAGTGATTTACGAATATCATATGTATTATTTAATGTACCGAAGTACATATGATATTTCCATGCAGATATTCTGCGTCATCATACGATGAAAGAGTAATGAAGGGAAGGGACTATCGAGATTTAATTCCTCGTATTTTTTTCTACTTGCAGAAAGATCAAATGCAATGTTTGATAAGATGATATAATATGATTGCAATAGTATCACGATTGTGTTTTGTAGGTTAAGAACCTGCAGTTTTGAATACTCTGCAGGATGATTTTGAAAATTTGAAGTAAAAACATGGTTTTAATAATTAGTCTACAGCACATTAAAATATTATTCACGAAATGGATTTCACTATGGATCGTCCTGGATAATAAACATCCCAGTTAATCGAGAGTTTACTGCAGGCATAAAATGCTGGCGTAAACTTCGGAGACTCCAAGAAGTACTGAATATAATCAAAGCTAACACAGCTTGCTGTCGAGGTTGCGTATGTTTTCATTAATTTTTCTTTTTCCTCTTCCAAAATGAAACTGTAGCCAGCAGTTCCTTATTTGAAGTAGTTACTTTGTGTAATAGCTAGCACTTTCGAGGCGCAATTTAATTAGTTAAATTATTTTTAAGGTTTAAAGCATATATTCAAAATATTTTGGGACCTGAATGAAGACAAAACGCTTTCCCTGGTTTTTACATATAGGAATACAACAAAAATTTGACATTTTGAGTTGTTTTTAAGAGTATTTAAGTACTAATACATATGTAAATCCTCAATGTTTATATACCGGAAAAGAAATGCACACGCAAAGCGCATCCCTCAAAGTACACGTGCGCTATCTGTTGGTGTTAGTTCAGTATATCCCTATTGGGAAAAACCTTTGAAAAAAAAAAATCAGCAGGATTCGCTCAAGAGGGGTTGGAGCTGACGCCCGACAAGTCTTGGGACACGAACCCAGCTCTCTTGACCACCGCTGCACTTTGTTCATGTGTGTTATCGCGCCTTCAGACAGTACTTAAGTTTTATAGCTTCCTTGTGTCGGATGCACGATTCTCCGCACAGAGAGCGAAAGGATTCCCGATAACAACATTCCTCCCAAGCCACAAGGTCACGTGATCAAGGACTCTCGTGACTAGTAACTCGCCGCTCACCCCCAACACCAAGGATGATGAGCCATCCAGCCGAGTGGGAACTCACGTTCATGTGAAATATGAGTGTTTTAAACTACAGCCGCTGGCCATCGTGTAACGCTGCAACTATACTGCAAGGCTTCATCCCATGACCAGCTTTAGAATTCTGAATCTGATATTAAACAACAATATGATGGGTTCTCGTAACGTGGGGTTTCCAGGACCGTGGTAGTAGTAGTAGTAGTAGTAGTAGTAGTAGTAGTAGTAGTAGTAGTAGTAGCAGCAGTAGTAGTAGTAGAAGTAGTAGTAGTAGTAGTAGAAGTAGAAGTAGTAGTAGAAGTATAAGTAGTAGTAGTAGAAGTAGTAGTAGTAGTAGTAGTAGTAGTAGTAGTAGTAGTAGCAGTAGTAGGAGCAGTAGTAGTAGCAGTAGTAGTGAGTAGAGTAGTAGTAGAGTAGTAGTAGTAGTAGTGGTAGAAGCAGAGTGTAGCAGTGGCAGTAGAAGTAGTAGTAGTAGTAGCAGCAGCAGTAGTAGTAGTAGCAGTAGTAGTAGTAGTAGTAGAAGCAGCAGCAGCAGCAGTAGCAGTGGTAGCAGTAGAAGTAGTAGCAGTAGTAGTAGTAGTAGCAGAAGTAGTAGTAGAAATAGAAGTAGAAGTAGTAGTAGTAGTAGTAGCAGTAGCAGTAGAAGTAGCAGTAGCAGTAGTGGCAGCAGCAGCAGTAGTAGTAGTAGCAGCAGTAGTAGTAGCAGCAGCAGCAGCAGTGGCAGTAGTGGTAGTAGTAGCAGCAGTAGTAGTAGTAGCAGTAGCAGTAGCAGTAGTAGAGCAGCAGCAGCAGTAGTAGTAGTAGCAGCAGCAGCAGCAGTAGTAGTAGTAGTAGCAGCAGCAGCAGCAGTAGCAGCAGCAGCAGCAGTAGCAGTAGTGGCAGAAGCAGCAGCAGCAGCAGCAGTAGCAGCAGCAGCAGCAGTAGTAGCAGCAGCAGTAGTAGTAGTAGCAGTAGCAGTAGCAGTAGCAGCAGCAGCAGTAGTAGCAGCAGCAGCAGCAGCAGCAGTAGCAGTAGTAGCAGTAGTAGCGGCAGCAGCAGTAGTAGTAGCAGTAGCAGTAGCAGCAGCAGCAGTAGTAGTAGTAGTAGTAGTAGTAGAAGTAGTAGAAGTAGCAGCAGCAGTAGTAGTAGTAGTAGTAGTAGTAGTAGTAGTAGTAGCAGTAGCAGCAGCAGTAGTAGTAGTAGTAGTAGTAGTAGTAGGTTAATTTCAATTTCATCTAATTCAAGATTAGGCACAAGAATTGGATTAGAAATTAACTTATTATAATTTATTCCCTTAACGTCAACCAACAAAAATATCTACACAACAGAAGCTTCAATAAGGTAGTATGGAGTATAAATTAAATGAACCCCCATATTTAAAGAGACATTTAAAGGGCTTATATGTCGTTTTAAAGAGAAAGTTTTTTACTTCTTTTAACACAAAATAAAAAAATCGGGGTTTTCACCCCAAACCACTATCCAGTTCCCTTTAGTGGGGTTTATCGAGGCAATAGAAAGATTCCTACATGTCTCGGCAAAAATATCTGCTTGTTGGATAATGCTGCTGCTGCTACTGCTACTATCAGTATTAATATTAATACATAATAGTTATTTTATGTGTTGCGTTGTGGTTACAATTCAGGTAAGTTTTCGGACTTAGTACTAAAAATTTCATGTGGTCAAACAAAATACATTTTTAGGTTAGGTCTCGTGAGTCAATTGTTTAGTCAAACCAATGAATTTCGTATTGCCAGACAAAATACTTGACATGTTGATCCCTTTCTCGTAGTCTGCCTACGAAAATATGTTACAAATTATTGAATCATTTAGAACAACCTTCCTACGTTAAGTAAATAATTCATTTAGTACGAAGGATCGTGTGATATCTGGTAACAGTTGGCAACACTAACAAGACGGCAATATTTGCTGTTTAGGAACTGTTATTTGACCGACCCTCACTAAATAGTAGAGGGATATGAAATTTAGGTACATTATGAGAAAACGAAGAGGAAAGCAGAAAATAGGAAAGATTTGGAGTAACGGTTAGGGCATCTAGCCGCGAAAACAGGTGGCCCGGGTTCGATTCCCGGTCGGGGCAAGTTACCTGGTTGAGGTTTTTTCCGGGGTTTTCCCTCAACCCGATATGAGCAAATTCTGGCTAACTTTCGGTGTTGGACCCTAAACTCATTTCACCGGCATTATCACCTTCATCTCATTCAGACGCTAAATAACCTGAGATGTTGATAAAGCGTCGTAAAATAACCTACTAAAATAAAAAAAAATAGAAAAGATTAGAGAAAGCTGGGTTTGCAGTGAAAGACTTGTCCTTGGGCAGAACACTAAATGAATAAGAAACGTACAGTAGTGCAGAAATGTTTTACAATCATAGCAATATTATTGAAGTCTTTGTAGACTAAAGATTGGCTGTAAGGAAAATGAAATCTTGATGATTAATTTAGCCACAAGTTCCACACCTCTCTTCTGATACTGTTCTGTTCGTAAGTGACAACGCTAGCTAACTGGCCAACATTTTAAGTTCTTCGTAAACACGTTATTCTACTTGCCTTCAAGCAATGAGCCATGAAAACCCAAGGCCGCAGACAACACGCGCTGTGGCAGTGAACGCTACAGAACAAGACTGTCTCTCAGTTTCACCAACGTGGAATCAGTTGCCACTAATGTGCACACGGCGTAATGTAGCAAATCCATTATTAAACCCACATTTGAACCTCGTCTGAGTGGTCGAATGGCTACTTCTGTCATGCTTGCCGTCTGACCCGAGATCCTCAGGTTCAAAGTAGGACAAAGGTATTAAAAAATTTCCATACTATGGCCTTTTTTCGTAAAATCTGTACCAGAACAAAAAAAAAACACTCACGGTATTTATAGCCCAAGATTTCTGTGGGCCTGCTATGTTTCTATTATCCACATCAGGAAAACAGAAATCTAATCCCAGCATTACCGCGAAAGTTATTATGAAATCTATGATGTGTAACAAGAGTCCGTCACTGAAAACAGAGGCTCCTGAAAAATGATTCTCTCTCGGCCATGTTTTCTATGAGAATAAAGTGTTTCAGAGATTTAGAAATATGATCCTAGCATTGTTTCGAAGATTATGATGAGTAATGAGTTTTGGAATAATATTCTAGTGAAATTCCACAGATAGTAACAGTATATTCCTACCACAAAAAGGAGTAATTAGTAGACATGAACAACGATCGAGAAAGCAAGACTAACAGCGCCCGCAAAGCCGAAAACCCGCACGACAATGTAGTATATGTCGCGACGTTGACGTTAATTGACTAATATGTGAGTGTATCATAATGTTAAATATTACTAAGCAGAAACGAATAGCGTCCGACAAACACGCAGTTTAAATTATGTGAGCATTGCATGAAGAACTATCAGAAATTTACACCGCAGAAACAGACCCATAAATTATTTTTAGTGAGTCTTGAAGTTTTTAATAACCAACTGAATTTGAACTCTAAATATGTCAGCAATCCTGCAGGTCATGGGCTTCGTGTAATAGCCTATTGTTTATTGTAATGTGTGTTTTGTTTTATTCTGAAATGCAAATAGTTCTCAAAACTGACGAAAGATTAATTTTGGAAAATATGAAAATTATGTAGGAAAACGGTTCACTGAAAGTTACTATTTTACTGAAAATCCTTGGATGCCAAGTTTCAAAATGACGCGTCAATTATTAAAATCCGTTCAGCCGTTTTCCCGTATTTTTTACCGTTCATTTCCATTACCAGTTCAAATTATATATAATATATATATATACATATATACAATATACATACACTAGTAGCTTGTGCAGCAAATGCTGCAAACTAAGTTCATTAGACGTTCAAATAAACATTTTTCAGATTTATTTTCAATGAAGAATACCAGACATTCGGAAAGTTATTTGCTTCCATAACAATGAAAGACACTCTCTCTCGAGCCACTACTGAAGAGAACCACGCATATAAATATCTACACCACACCGTCATTAAATATATCAAAAAGACCCAACCCCACTTGATTAATAAATATAAAAATATTTGATTTTTAATAATATTATTATCTTACGTAAGTTTTATAGCTTTCAGTAACATGCTATATATATACTATATAGCCGCCACTCAGTAAAATATAGAAATCAAAATCTAATTTAAGTTATTCTCTACATCTACTTATATAACCCCAAAACGTTTCACTTTCATATCATCAATATAGCATTAACATGTATAATTAATGACAAATAATCACATCATGGCATTAACTACACTAATATTTAATTTCTAATAGTAATAATGTCATCAAACCACCTCAAGTTTTGTAGTTTTTAATATCCAATACACAGCTGTACCCAGAAAATTACACACCACAGAATCGAACCTGTAAATTATTTTTAGTAAGTTAAGTTTTTAATAACCAATTTAATTTGAGCTCTAAATATGTCAGCATTCTTGCACATCATGGCCTCCGTGTAATATTGTTTACTGTAGTATGTGTTTTGTTTTATTCTGAAATGCAACACGGCCGACTTGATGCTCGCTTCGCTTCTCCTTTACAAAAAAGCGAAGGCAATATCAAGTCGGCCGTGAATGCTATTAGCTTGTTCTCAAAACTGACGACAGATGAATTTTGGAAAATAGGAAAATTATATTTAAAAATTGACATTTCACTGAAAACTACTATTTCTCCGAAAAACTTTGAGTTCCAAGCTTCAAAATGAGGGGTCATTTATTAAAATCCGTCCAGCCGTTTTCCCGTAATTTCCATTACCAATTCAAATTATATATATATATGGCTATATATATATATATATATATATATATATATATATACTAGTGGCTTGCAGCAAATACTGCTGCAAACTAAGTTCGTTAGACGTTCAAATAAAAATTTTCAGATTTATTTTCAATGAAGAATACTTGTCTTTTTGATAGTTATTTGCTCCCATAATAATGAAACATACTCCCTCTGAGTGGATTTTTTAGGCCAAATACTTTTTCTTGAACCTATCTAAATTCAGTTTTTGAGTTTCAACGCGAAAACGCAAGTATCAATGTCAGGACGATAGCAGTAGCTATTTCAGGTCATTGTGGATTGTAGGCAAAAGTTTAAAAAATGTCAGGTTTGCTAAGCTTTCGAACAATAGCATTTTCGTATAGCTGCTGCATGTAGAACTTGACATGTAGAGCGTAAAATCATTTTATCCTACTAAGAGATCTTGCTGAAATGATCTGGAGACTACAAAATTTTCTAGGCCTCTTATTTGATCAGTAAGTAATACCTTTTGATCTTTCCTTAGGAACCGTAATTTTTGTGCTCTCTCGAGCCAATACTGAAGACAATGACACATATCAATATCTACACTACACCGCCATTAAGTATATGAAAAAGACCGAATCCCACAGGGTTAATAAGTATAAAAATAAGTTTTGTAGTTATATATATAGCAGCCACTCAGTAAATTATAGAAATGAAGATCTAAATTAAAATATTCTCTACATTTACTTACATAACCTGAAAACGTTTCACTTTCATGTCATCAATATAGCATCAGTATTATGTACAATTAATGAAAAATAGATGCATCATGACATTAACTACAATAATATTTAATTTCTAATAGTATAAATGTCATCAAACGACCTCAAGTTTCGTAGATTTGAATATCCAATACACAGTTGTACTCAGAAAATTATACACTACAGAATCAGTTTTTAATAACAAATTGAATTGAGCTCTAAATATGTCGGCAATCCTGCAGGTCATGGCCTTCGTGTAATAGCCTATTGTTTGTTGCAGTGTGTGTTTTGTTCTGAAATTCAATCAAGTCGGCCGTGATTGAATAAAATTAGTTCTCAAAACTGACAAGTGATGGATTTTGGAAAATAGGACAATTATGTATGAAAATTGACATTTCACTGAAAACTACTACTTTTCCGAAAAACTTTGGTTGCCAGGCATGAAAATGAGGGGCCACTTATTAAAATCCGTTCAGCTGTTTTCCCGTAATTTCCATTACCAGTTCAAATTATATATATATATATATATATATATATATATATACACACATATTGTATTAACGTGTAATTAGACATGTAGGCCCTATTGCTACGACAACAACACTCGTTATACATAAGAGCTAATAATGTAAGACATGAGTAGGCTACTTGTTAGAAATTTTCACTCGCAGCACTGCATAAAACCTGTTCACGTGGAGACAACTCCAATGTCTGACAGCCCTATCAAAGGCAGAAATAATTGGGCTACTGGCTAGCGTTCCACCACTGCCGATGCCATGCGCCTACACGTAACGGGCCGCTATGCTGTGACCCTAATGGCCAGGAGCCAAGCCATGCCAATCCGTCGCCTGCAGGAAGCCCCCGACAACAATTAAGAAAGGTCGCCATTGCGTAATGTCAGATCTAATTGCTTGCTAGGAACACACTGCTTGCTACTGCAGGCTAAATGGTGCAGTTTTAACGACTAGTATGTTATGACACAAGGTTGGGAAGTGATTTTTAGAAAACTGCAGAAAAGTTTGAAAAACGAGTAGAGCGAGTTTTTCAGTTTCCGAGATTTTGTCATGCATTTCACAAACGTGTATTGTACAACAGTTTTTGTGCGAGATCGTGCGTATTTACTTGTTTTCCGCACAACCAATACGCGGTAAGTGTGAAATACCACAT
This sequence comes from Periplaneta americana, assembly GCA_025594305.2. Classification (NCBI taxonomy): domain Eukaryota; kingdom Metazoa; phylum Arthropoda; class Insecta; order Blattodea; family Blattidae; genus Periplaneta; species Periplaneta americana. The sequence continues at coordinate 27,289,435 of JAJSOF020000009.1, forward strand.
TCAGTATTCCCAACGTAACACACACAACAATTTCCCTCTTCTTACCGCTTAAGCGCGACATTCATTTTACTGCTTTAGGTTTTTAACATATTATTTTTAGAGACGTTTAACATAGTAATAATTATAAATTGGAAACTTACCACTACAATTTCACCTAAATTGCAATGTTAATTATTATTTTTAAATATTTGCAAGAATTAAGTAAAGTCTACTACTTCACGAAACTTATTGTATTCCTGATACAAGTAACATTAAGAAATCCGTGAAAAAATCAACAAGATTCCAGATGCGGGTGTTATTACTGCAATATGTTATATAAATAATATTGTTAAAATATTAAAATGAAAAATAAATCATTACATAACCTTACCGTTTGTTTTAAGTTCCAATTTATAGACTGGGGGGGGGGGGAACGACAGACGTATATCACGGCCTGCTGGAGTATAGTAAACACAGAAAACATTTTATAGCAACAATGTTGAAGAAAGATATATTGGTTTTCCGAAGTTGCCGTCATTAAACAGAAACCAAGATGGAGATTTCATTGCAACTAATTAGAAATTCGTCTTTCAGGTATGTAATAAACGATCTTCGCACAAAATAATGTACGATACCGCTCTTGTAACGTATATTACTATTGTGCGAGATCGTGCGTATTTGCTTGCTTTCCGCACACAACCAATACGCGGTAAGTGTGAAATACCACATTCAGTATTCCCAACGTAACACACATAACAATTTCCCTCTTCTTACCGCTTAAGAGACATATTCATTTTACTGCTTTAGGCTTTTAACATATTATTTTTAGAGACGTTCAATATAGTAATAATTATAAATTGGAAACTTACCACTGCAATTTCACCTAAATCGCACTGTTAATTATTATTTTTAAATATTTGCAAAAATTAAGTAAACTCTACAACTCCACTAAAGTTACTGCATTCGTGATGCAAGTAACATTAAGGAAGACGTGAAAAAATCAACAAGATTCCAGACTCATCATAGACTGGGGGAAAAAAAAGACATATCACGGCCTGATGGAGTATAGTAAAACACAGAAAACATTTTAAAGCAACAATGTTGAAGATAGATATTTTTGTTGTGCAAATTTGCCGTCATTGAACAGAAACCAAGATGGAGATTTCATTGCAACTAATTAGAAATTTCTCTTTCAGGTATGTAATAAACGATCTTCGCACAAAATAATGTACGATACACGAGCGGTATGTTTTCTTTCAATTCTCGGAAATTAAAAAAGCTAAACTACGTTTCGCTTTTTCAAACTTTTCCTCGAACATGAAAACTTCAATATACCGCTCTTGTAACGCATATTACTATTTCAATGAAAATTTAGAGCAATATTATTCCAAAGCCTTCGCAAACTGCACTCTAATGGTAACTAAGTAACAATAAGTAATGGGTGTATTTCAGTATAGTTATATGTTATGAAAAATGGTTTCCCTAGCAACAAGTTTCTGTGTGGGAATTCTAACTTTCAAGGCCTAACAACAATAGCTGTAAATACGACAAAAAAACACGATCGTGCAAAAACTTACATACTTTATTGTTGAGAAGATAGGCAGCTGTTAAACATGATACAAAAAGGTTCAGGATGGTAGTGGGTTAGGTGCCACACCTTTTAACGGAATCCTAGATGGATATTTAACAAAAATCTTCTTTCTTGTGGATCTAATTTAGGCATATCTCCTAGATGGATATCTAACAAAGATTTTCTTTGCTGTGGATGTTAATTTAGGCTATCTTCTAGATGGATATTTAACCAAGATTTTCTTTGCTGTGGATACTAATTTAGGCCTATCTCCTAGATGGATATTTAACAAAGATTTTCTTTCCTATGGATGCTAATTTAGGCCTATCTTTTAGATGGGTATCTAACAAAGATTTTCTTTGCTGTGGATGCTAATTTAGGCTATCTTCTAGATGGATATTTAACCAAGATTTTCTTTGCTGTGGATACTAATTTAGGCCTATCTCCTAGATGGATATTTAACAAAGATTTTCTTTCCTATGGATGCTAATTTAGGCCTATCTTTTAGATGGGTATCTAACAAAGATTTTCTTTGCTGTGGATGTTAATTTAGGCTATCTTCTAGATGGATATTTAACCAAGATTTTCTTTGCTGTGGATACTAATTTAGGCCTATCTCCTAGATGGATATTTAACCAAGATTTTCTTTCCTATGGATGCTAATTTAGGCCTATCTTTTAGATGGGTATCTAACAAAGATTTTCTTTGCTGTGGATGTTAATTTAGGCTATCTTCTAGATGGATATTTAACCAAGATTTTCTTTGCTGTGGATACTAATTTAGGCCTATCTCCTAGATGGATATTTAACAAAATTTTCTTTCCTATGGATGCTAATTTAGGCCTATCTTTTAGATGGGTATCTAACAAAGATTTTCTTTGCTGTGGATGCTAATTTAGGCTATCTTCTAGATGGATATTTAACCAAGATTTCCTTTCCTGTGGATATTAATTAGGCCTATCTCCCAGATGGATATTTAACCAAGATTTTCTTTCCTGTGGATACTAATTAGGCCTACCTTCTAGATGGAAATTCAACAAAGATTATCTTTCCTGTGAATACTAATTTAGACGTATCTCCTAGATGGGTATCTAACAAAGATTTTCTTTCCTGTAGATACTAATTTAGGCCTATCTGTTATATGAAAACACAGTCGAAACAATGCGACGGCTAATGCTATTAGGAAAGTTCAATTATTACAGCATACAAAAGAAACTTGAAGCCATAAACAGAATTTCCTTTTTAGTAAGCTAGTTTAAGGTTTAATACCAGCAATTTCAAAGCAATTTCCAACAATTTTTTTGAAGGTTTTAATTATGTTTACGAGGCCAATGTTGATATACGATATTTTAGAACATATTTACGAATACAATGTTACAGTTGTTTAAAGCTGCAAAATATGCATTTATATGCACAATAAAATACATCTAAAATACTATAAAAAATGCCATTCGAACAGAATTAATCAGCATACTAATAACAATCTTTGGAAACATATGCAAAAGCATGAACTTCATAACCCCAATGATTTGAACAAAGAAGACCGAAGTTCGATATCGGAAAAGTTCTGTAAGATTTATGGTGGAAATAAGCTACAGCGTGGCTACGTTTCTCGGCTTCCTTCGCAATTTTCTATCCCTCAATTACAAACGAACAACAAATCTGTCGCAAGCGAATTGAATCCACTGCCATTAAGTTATTCGGCATTGCCGACAGTTCAAGTATAAGTGTTCTTGAAACTAATGCTTCACGAGTTCTTGCCGCCACGTTTGGTTGCCATGGTGAAGAGGCATTGTTGATGAAATTAGTTTTAGAGGAATAATACATTAATCACGCAGTGAATAGGTACCAAGCAACGCTTCCGTGCATGAAAATCGATGAGGCTTCCACAAAGGAACGAAAAGAAAGGTCACTAAACCTGAAGAAAAGATGGAAGAAATTTAAGTTCAGAAGGTATTAAGTGAGAGTATAAAGGATCGTGTGGCTGAATTGTAGGTTTAGAGTGGAAGAATCTCGTGCGCACATAAGTCAATCAATCATGTAGACCCTTTGTAGGGCCTACTACCTCTAAAATTTTATATTGTCAGGAAAGTGACACGTGCATTTTGTCTGCAGGTTTATAATTCGGGAGGAAATTTGTTTTACGTGTCGTAATTCTACGATATGAGCCTTCCACTGCTTTCCTTTCGTTAGAAGTCGTAGTAAGGGTTTGTATCGTCCCTAAAAGTCTGTTGTCCTCCAATGAGTTTCATCCCGCAGACATCAGCTCTGATAACAAATACGGTATCAAGTAGACCGCAAATAGGTGCAACAAAAAATAAGAAATTAAGTAAGAAGCGGATAGTCTGAAAGAAAGGAAAAATAGGTCTGAGAAGAAAAATTAAAATAAAGAAAAATCATGGATAAAAGAAAAAGAATGAACATAAGGAACTAAGTTAAGTGAAAGAGAAAAAGACAAAATATGACTGAAGAAAGAAAGATTAAAGCGGAGAAGGGAGAGGAAAGAATATGAAAGAAAAGGTGTAAGTTAGAATGGAATGAAGCAAAGAGAAGAATGAAGAAAATTAAGAAAAGGCAAAGAGATCAGAACAGGAAGATCAGTTTCACCATCATTCTTTCTTCACCCACTCTTTCCAGCACAGCTTCATTTCTTATTCTATCTGTCCATTTCACACGCTCCATTCTTCTCCATAGCCACACTTCAAATGCTTCTAGTTTTTTCTCTTCACTTCGTCGTTGTATCCATGTTTCTGTTCCATACAATGCCACACTCCATACAAAGCACTTCAGTAGTCTCTTCCTTAGTTCTTTTTCCAGACGTCCGCAGAAGATGCTGCCCTTTCTATTAAGAGCTTTCTTTTCATTGAATGTGAAATATATAAAGAAAAAAAGAAAAATAAACGATAAAGAGAAAGAAAGGAAAAGGTAAGCATAAAAGAACGAAATAAATTACAAAAGAGTGAAAAGTAAAAAGTGAAGGGAAAGAAGAATGTGATAAAAGTGAAATAAAAACTAAAAAAGAATAAAGAAAATAAATTACAAAAGAAAAATAGAAAACAAAAAAGAAAATAAAGAAAATATTGAGAAAGATAAATTAAAACAGAGAGAGAGAAAAGAGGAGGAAATTAAGATAAGAAAGAAAGAATGAAAGAAAGAAAGAAAAGCAAGAAAGGAAAAAGAAAGAAAGGAAACGAAAAAAGAAAAAAGAAGAAAAAGGAATGGAAAAAATAAAAAAGAAAATGAAAGAATACAAGAAAAATAAAGAATGGAAGAAAGAAAGGAAACGAACGACAAAAGAAAAAAGAATGGAAGAAATAAAAAAGAAAGACAGGAAAGAAAAGAAAAAGAAAGAAAGAAAAAGAAAAATGAAATGGAAGAAAAAGAAAGAAAGAACACGAAGGAAAAAAAAAGAAAAAAGAATGGAAGAAATAAAAAAGAAAGACAGGCAGGAAAAGAAGAAAGAAAGAAAGAAAAAAGGAAAGAATTGAAGAAAGAAAGAAAAAGATTGGAAGAAAGAAAAAGAAAGAAAACAAAGGAAAAAAGAAGGAAAAAGAATGGAATAAATAAAAAAGAAAGTAAGGAAGGAAAAGAAAAAGAAAGGAAGAAATGGAAGAAAAAGAAAGAAAGAAAACAAGGGAAAAAAGAAGAAAAAAGAATGGAAGAAATGAAAAAGACAGGAAGGAAAAGAAAAAGAAGAAATAAAGAAAAATAATTTTTTTATGGAAGAAACTTTACGAAAGAATCAACAAAAAGGTTATTTAGGTCTGAATGATATGAAGGTGATAATGCCGGAAGGAAATGAGAAAGGGTCCAGAACCGAAAGTTAATCAGCATTTGCTCGTATTGGGTTGAGGGAAAAGAAGGAAGGAAGAAAGAAAGAAAAAGAATAGAAGGGAAAAAAGAAAGAAAGAAAACGAAGGAAAAAAGAAAAAAGAATTGAAGAAATAAAAAGGAAAGAAAGAAAACGAAGGAAAAAAGAAAAAAAGAATGGAAGAAATAAAAAAGACAGGAAGGAAAAGGAAAAAGAAGAAAGAAAGAAAACGAAAGAATGGAAGAAAGAAAATAAATGAAGGAAAAAGAAGAAGAAAGAAAAAGAAATGGAAGAAAGAAAGAAAAAGAATGGAAGAAAGAAAAAAAGAAAAAAAGGAAAAAAGAAGAAAAAGGAATGGAATAAAAAAGAAACACAGGAAGGAAAGGAAAAAAGAAGAAAGAAAAGAAATGGAAGAAAGAAAGAAAAAGAAAGAATGGAAGAAAGAGAAAGAAAGGAAACGAAGGGAAAAAGAATGGAAGAAATAAAAAACAAAGACAGGAAGGAAAGGAAAAAAGAACAAAAAATGAAAGGAAGAAAGAAAAATGAAGAAAGAAAGGAAGAAAGAAATTAGAAAAGGAATTAAGAAAAAACAAATAAGGAAGGGAAGAGAGAAAGGAAGTAAGAAATAATGAAGGCATATAAAAAATGCAAGAAAGGGACAAAAACAAAGACAAAAATAGAATTTTCGCTGTGTCAATCTAAGGTCTGTTATCAGTGGGTTACCTTTAACGTTGCAATATTCAGCGAGTCCTAGACTTAGCTACGTGGAGCTGCTTGGTTATGCAGAAGAGAAAAGCATCATCCATCGCATGGCGTGACTGGTCCTCACCACAACGCAGCATCGGTATTCATTATTCTCCGTACACACTGCTAACACTCATTCTGTAATCCCGTTACAGAACTGTAGGTCAAAGGGGAAAAAAAGACGATCACGATGCTTCATTGTCCACTCCCGAAATTAATAGCCGTGCCCAGAGGAATGCAAGCCAGGTGGAAATCATGTACCAAGATCGTAGATCTGGATATACTACACCAGTGCTTTCCAGCCTTCCACGGTCCGACTGTGGATTGAATTCGGCGTAGCTCAGTGGTCAGAGCGCTTGGTACGTAGATCCAAGGACCCAGGTTCGATCCCCGGCGCCGGAGCGAATTTTTCTCCTAAAATATTAAGTCTCCTAAAATATTAAAATTCATAATAGTAATATGCATTACAAGAGCGGTATGTTGATGTTTTCATGTTCGAGGAAAAGATTGAAAAAGCGAAACGTAGTTGAGCTTTTTTAATTTCCGAGAACATTAAAAACATACCGCTCGTGTATCGTACATTATTTTGTGCGAAGATCGTTTATTACATACCTGAAAGAGGAATTTCTAATTAGTTGCAATGAAATCTCCATCTTGGCTTCTGTTCAATGACGGCAACTTTTAAAAACTAAAATATCTATCTTCAACATTGTTGCTATAAAATGTTTTCTGTGTTTACTATACTCCAGCAGGCCGTGATATACGTCTGTCTTTTTTTTCCCCCCAGTCTATAAATGCGAACTTAAAACAAACGGTAAGGTTATGTAATGATTTATTTTTCATTTTAATATTTTAACAATATTATTTATATAACATTTTGCAGCAATAACATCGGCATCTGGAATCTTGTTGATTTTTTCACGGCTTCCTTAATGTTACTTGCATTACAAATGCAGTAACTTTTGTGGTGTTGTAGAGTTTACTTAATTTTTGCAAATATTTAAAAACAATAATTAACAGTGCAATTTAGGTGAAATTGCAGTGGTAAGTTTCCAATTTATAATTATTACTATGTTAAACGTCTCTAAAAATAATATGTTAAAAGCCTAAAGCAGTAAAATGAATATGGCGCTTAAGCGGTAAGAAGACGGAAATTGTTATGTGTGTTACGTTGGGAATACTGAATGTGGTATTTCACACTTACCGCGTATTGATTTTGTGCGGAAAGCAAGCAAATACGCACGACCTCGCACAAAATAAGTTTAATGTCATCCATTTATTATACCTTCAATATTACCGCGATTGGAGGCCTTGCAATCGATATATCTGCCATGATATTCTTTATTTTGATCTTGAACCGTGCCGTACGGATCCGTTCCAGTAAGTGAACGTCTCCCTTAAGTCGGAAGTGTTAGTTTTTCCCTCACTTGAAAATCCATCTTCTTTAGCCCACAAATAACACAAACTTTATTCAAATCCTCAACACCGAAGGCTTATTTACAAGCACAAAACTCCAAGTAACAAATGACAAACGATAAACAATCTCCTAGCAACGCAGTGTTGTGATGACGAACAAAAACGCTACGAATTTATGCATCAACCTAATACCACAGTCTAGTATATACAGTGCTAGGAACAATAGACTGTACACGTACTATTTCGCATTGTCAGTAATGAGGCGATATTAGCGATCCTAGTGATTAGCAACTATCTATGGATTCATATTTATTACGTATTGAGCTTCGTGATTGTATATACTAGACTCTGCTAATACATAACCAAACCACTCAAACATTATGCCACTCATCTGAAGTAACACTGCAACTATACAGTATATCAACTATTCTGAGGTTAGCTCACTATCACATATGGGCATTTAATGAAACTGATTCTTAGTGCCTCGTCACCCGCTATAATAATAATAATAATAATAATAATAATAATAATAATAATAATAATAATAATAATAATAATGTTTTATTTTCGCTGGCAGAGTTAAGGCCGTAAGGCCTTCTCTTCCACTCAACCAGCCTTAACCAATACAATACATTTTTAAATTACGAATATTAACACTACACTTAAAAGCTTCTCCAGCAATATTCTTCAGTTAAGTTTTGACTAGTAGACTACATATTTATTTAAATTTAGATAAACCTATAAGGTAAAGTAGTAACTTAATATACAAGCTAATTTAATTCAATCAATTGTAATTAATTTGAGATCTGAGATAGCTAGTAAAATGATGAAAATTAATTTAATATAAGCTTACTAGAACTATGTAACAGGAAGAAAAAAAAAAATCAATATATATAATTTGAACCTGTAATGGAAATTACGGGAAAACGGCTGAACGGATTTTAATAAATGGCCCCTCATTTTAAAGCTTGGAACCAAACGTTTTTCGGAAAAATAGTAGTTTTCAGTGAAATGTCAATTTTCCTACATAATTTTCCTATTTTCCAAAATCCATCCGTCGTCAGTTTTGAGAACTACCTAATTGCATTCAGGAGAAGCGAAGCGTGCATCAAGTCGGCCGTGTTGCATTTCAGAATAAAACAAAACACACACTACGGTAAACAATATTACACCAAGGCCATGATCTGCAAGAATGCTGACATATTTAGAGCTCAAATTTAAATTGGTTATTAAAAACTTAACTTACTAAAAATAATTTACAGGTTCGATTCTGTGGTGTGTTATTTTCTGGGTACAGCTGTGTATTGGATATTAAAAACTACAAAACCTGAGGTGGTTTGACGACATTATTACTATTAGAAATGAAATATTATTGTAGTTATTGCCATGATGCGACTATTTTTCATTAATTATACATATTAATGCTATATTGATGATATGAAAGTGAAACGTTTGGGGTTATATAAGTAGATGTAGAGAATAACTTAAATTAGATTTGATTTTTATATTTTACTGAATGGCGGCTATATAGTATATACAGTATATGTTACTGAAAGCTATAAAACTTACGTAAGATAATAATATTATTAAAAATCAAATATTTTTATAGTTATTAATCAAGTGGGGTTGGGTATTTTTTATATATTTAATGGCGGTGTGGTGTAGATATTTATATGCGTGGTTCTCTTCAGTATTGGCTCGAGAGAGAGTATCTTTCATTATTATGGAAACAAATAACTTTCAGAATGTCTGGTATTTTTCATTGAAAATAAATCTGAAAAATGTTTATTTGAACGTCTAATGAACTTAGTTTGCAGCATTTGCTGCACAAGCCACTATATATATATTTCTATAATTTGAATATTAATGTAATTGCCATTAGAGGTTTTGTAAATCTATTTAGAGAAATTAATGATAATAATAAGAATGAACAGATGTTAGTTTCATTATATGTAATAAATATTAATCAGCAATATGACGTTATCACAATCTTGAGCAAACGCTCCTGTTAAGGATTATCTGTACGATATATAGAGATGTTTATCCAGATTAGAACGAACATCCGCAGTGATTTAGAAGTGAGTCGTCCTTCACAATGGCAAAAAAAGTTCCCCCAACTTGTTGAATCGAAGGCACACTGAATAAAAGAAATGGCTGGGGTGGGGTAGCTACATAAGGGCACCCATTCATGTACGAGGTCACACAAACAGGCGCGTATTGATTCCGAACTCATCTCGGTGTTGTGCACTTCGAGAAGCTGCATTTGGCGTCGGGAGACCCAGACACAGAGGCGCGTCGAATAGCGTCGCGACGACCTATGTCCGTGTTTTACGGCCCTCGTATTTCCTGACTGCAGCATCCAGAGTTGGACAATATAACACAGCCAATGCCATTCTTTTCGCTCCGTCTGATTCCCTCAATTTTTTTTGGCTAGTTTCCTTGGCAACTAGTTATGTGAGATTGTCAGTTGTTTGACGTAATAGTAATATGCGTTACAAGAGCGGTATGTTGACGTTTTCATGGTCGAGGAAAAGATTGAAAAAGCGAAACGTAGTTGAGCTTTTTTAATTTCCGAGAACATGAAAACATCGTGTATCGTACATTATTTTGTGCGAAGATCGTTTATTACATACCTGAAAGAGGAATTTCTAATTAGTTGCAATAAAATCTCCATCTTGGTTTCTGTTCAATGACGGCAACTTTTAAAAACTAAAATATCTTATCTTCAACATTGTTGCTATAAAATGTTTTCTGTGTTTACTATACTCCAGCAGGCCGTGATATACATGTCTTTTTTTTCCCCCCCCCAGTCTATACATGCGAACTTAAAACAAACGGTAAGGTTATGTAATGATTTATTTTTCATTTTAATATTTTAACAATATTATTTATATAACATATTGCAGTAATAACATCGGCATTTGGAATCTTGTTGATTTTTTCACGGCTTCCTTAATGTTACTTGTATCAGGAATGCAATAAGTTTCGTGGAGTAGTAAGTTTTACTTAATTTTTGCAAATATTTAAAAACAATAATTAACATTGCAATTTAAGTGAAAGTGTTAAACGTCTCTAAAAATAATATGTTAAAAGCCTAAAGCAGTAAAATGAATGTCGCGCTTAAGCGGTAAGAAGAGGGAAATTGTTATGTGTGTTACGTTGGGAATACTGACAGACTTACCGCGTATTGGTTCTGTGCGGAAAACAAGCAAATACGCACGATCTCGCACAAACAATATATCGGCCTTTTCGTTCTGTAATAGTAATATACGTTACAAGAGCGGTATGTTGAAGTTTTCATGTTCCAGGAAAAGTTTGAAAAAGCGAAACGTAGTTGAGCTTTTTTAATTTCCGAGAATTGAAAGAAAACATTCCACACGTGTATCGTACATTATTTTGTGCGAAGATCGTTTATTACATACCTGAAAGAGGAATTTCTAATTAGTTGCAATGAAATATCCATCTTGGTATCCTGTTATCAAATATCCCCAGTCTCCCCTATCTAATTTACAATTAATATATATCGAAGTCGCACTCTTACCATACGTCACTCCTGTTCCCACCCGATGTGGCTTCTAAAAGCGTATGAACTAAAATTAGGAACTTCCCTCTCATAGTAAATAACGTTTTGTAGATTATCTCATCTGCCTTATTCTTACAAAAATAAGTTTCGAACTACAGTTCCTTCGTTACGAATTCTTCAGTTAACTTATCTACGGCTAAGAAAAAAATCCACTTTTTTTATCGCAGCAGCTTATTTCTTTCCTACCCTTACAGTTAGGAAAAGGGTTAAAAAACACCTCCTGATGTTTTCTGTTCTTTTGTGTGGTTCAGGGAGGGAGAAGTGAGTTATATGCATATAAAAAGAGGCTTGCATGAAAAATGCATTTTACTTCTCTTTCTACCACAATGGATCGTTAATGTCATTTTCAGGGATTAAAAGCAAAAGAAAAACCACTTAAGGTTAACAGAGGGAAGGCTTCTACATAAATTTCTCAACTTTGCCGCATCGTTTTAAAGAAATCACGTCTACACAACGCCAGCTCACTTTAGCTTCAGATACAGTCGTGAATGCTGCAAGTAGCATCTGCAGCTGTTGTCAGGAGAAAGGGAGAGCGGCATGGGAAATCATGATGGGTTGTCATAGCAAAGTGGTTTTCAGCAAGTGAAACGATTACCACCAAAACCTCACATCAGCTGAAGAAACAAATTTCGCTTATTGCTTTATAATATTGAACTGGACCTATTACTTACTTACTGGCTTTTAAGGAACCCGACGGTTCATTGCCGCCCTCACATAAGCCCGCCATTGGCTCTATCCTAAGCAAGAATAATCCAGTCTCTATCATCATAGCCCACCTCCCTCAAATCCAATTTAATATTATCTTCCCATCTAGTCTCGGCCTCCCTGAAGGTATTTTTCCCTCCAGCCTCCCAACTAACACTCTATATGCATTTCTGGATTCGCCCATACGTGCTACATGCCCTGCCCAACTCAAACGTCTGGATTTAATGTTTCTAATTATGTCAGGGGAAGAATACAATGCGTGCAGTTCTGTGTTGTGTAACTTTCTCCATTCCCTGTAACTTCATCCCTCTTAGCCCCAAATATTTTCCTAAGAACCTTATTCTCAAACATCCTTAACCTATGTTCCTCTCTCAAAGTGAGAGTTCACGTTTCACAACCATAAAGAACAACCGGTAATATAACTGTTTTATAAATTCTAACTAAGATTTTTTGACAGCAGACTAGAAGACAAAAGCTTCTCAACCGAATAATAACACGCATTTCCTATATTTATTTTGTGTTTAATTTCCTCCCGAGTATCATTTATATTATTGTTACTGTTGCTCCCAGGTATTTGAAGTTTTCCACCTCTTCAAAGGATAAACTTCCAATTTTTATATTCCCATTTCGCACAATATTCTCGTCACGAGAGACAATCATATACTTTGTCTTTTCGGGATTTACTTCCAAACCTATCGCTTTACTTGCTTTAAGCAAAATTCCCGTATTAATACTCTAAAAAAATCTTCGTCTTACTCTTTTTTTCCATCACAGCCTAACAATGAAGCCATATTAGTCAGAAAGAATTTGAAATAATATGGGAAATCTGACTCATATATTGTTTCTTCTGCACAAATCTCAAATGCAGCAAGGTTGGCATTAGAAGGCATCGAAATACTCTTAGAAAATCTGTTCGTAACCATTTTACCATGTAAAATATCGCAATAAAGAACTGCAGAATAGAAATGGCAGAAAAAAAGAAGTCTGTATTGTTATTCCCATAATAATGAACTTGGTGAAAAGTTATTGGATTTTTATACAGTTCAGAACGGCACAATCATCAGGAAAGCAAGGATAGAGGAATATATTTGTTGGATCCATTACCAAGAGCTATTCAAGAGGACTGGCGATCGCTGAGAACAACTCTTTGTAGGTAATCCAACAAACGGTTCCCTTTCTTTGCCTCCCGAAACGTTGGAAGTTTCTGTGTCTATGATACAGTACAGAAACCCAAAAGGTTTGCTCTTCCCCTACAAATCTCACAGAATTACGTTGTTTTTCTTTGGTTAGAAGCCACAATCTGACAGAGCAGTGACTGGGTCAGAGTTCAAGGACAACTTGCACCCCAATCAATGAAGAAGCTAAATTAGCCCCAGTCTGTGGTGACTCCCTGACCTGATTAGATCCTGCAACCCAGTTAGGTTCTAATTGCAATCACGTGGCATGTGATACTCTCATCTAGGGGACCACGCCCCTCGTAATTTTTGCACACCGGAATAGCAACCACGCCCGGAATTTTTTCCGCAACACTGTAATTTCCTTAATGCATACATTCTTCCCATAGGAGCATCACGGACCTCCTAGCGAGATTTACTGGTGTAGTAAGTGGACGGTATAAATAAATAATCATTCTTTATATAAGGATCTTCTTAAAGTTTCTGAGTACACCTAATCTTAGCTGATATTATTAAAGCCTGGATTTCTAAGCAAAATGCATATTCTTTTCCACACTTTTAAAGGTAAGCAGAAAGGTTATACTTCGTAAGACACACCTGTACTGTTTTCGCTGTAAGAAAAATCCTAATATGAACATAAGCACTTTGCTGTCATACCCGTGATTGGCTCCCAGTCGATACACTCACATGACGCACGAAAATATAGTTCGTATTTGGAAACCACAATCTTGTATTATTTGAAAACAAAAAATTTAATTTTAGTTGTTAAATACGATGAAACATGTAACTTCATTCATATGTAAAACGTTATGTAAAAGAAAAGATACCTTTGTGCGAGATCGTGCGTATTTGCTTGTTTTCCGCACAGAACCAATACGCGGTAAGTGTGAAATACCACATTCAGTATTCCCAAGTACAACACATAACAATTTCCCTCTTCTTACCGCTTAAGCGCGACATTCATTTTATTGCTTTAGGCTTTTAACATATTATTTTAGAGACGATTAACATAGTAATAATTATACATTGGAAACTTACCACTGCAATTTCACCTAAATTGCAATGTTAATTATTCTTTTTAAATATTTGCAAAAATTAAGTAAAGTCTACTACGCCACGAAACTTATTGCATTCCTGATACAAGTAACATTAAGGAAGCCGTGAAAAAATCAACGAGATTCCAGATGCCGATGTTATTACTGCGATATGTTATATAAATAATATTGTTAAAATATTAAAATGAAAAATAAATCATTACATAACCTTACCGTTTGTTTTAAGTTCGCATTTATAGACTGGGAAAAAAAAAAAAAAGACAGACGTATATCACGACCTGCTGGAGTATAGTAAACACAGAAAACATTTTATAGCAACAATGTTGAAGAAAGATATTTTGGTTTTCCGAAGTTGCCGTCATTAAACAGAAACCAACATGGATATTTCATTGCAACTAATTAGAACATTGCAGATTCGTCTTTCAGGTATGTAATAAACGATCTTCGCACAAAATAATGTACGATACACGAGCGGTATGTTTGTTTTCATGTTCTCGGAAATTAAAAAAGCTCAAGTACGTTTCGCTTTTTCAATCTTTTCCTCGAACACGAAAAAGTCAACATACCGCTCTTGTAACGTATATTACTATTCCACACTTTTAAAGGTAAGCAGAAAGGTTATACTTCGCAAGACACACCTGTACTGTTTTCGCTGTAAGAAAAATCCTAATATAAACATAAGCACGTTGATGTCATACCCGTGATTGGCTCCCAGTCGAAACACTCACATGACCCAGGAAAATATAGTTCGTATTTGGAAACCACAATCTTGTATTATTTGAAAACAAAAAATTGAATTTTAGTTGTTAAATACGATGAAACATATAACTTCACTCATAATATGTAAAACGTTATGTAAAAGATAAGATATCTTTGTGTTTTGTTATGTACTATGAACGCGGATGAATACCAACAGTAATATTACCGAGGTAGTCTGTTCCTGTAACAAGCTGGCGTCACTTGATCTCGTAGTTGTTCACGTTAGCACGTGGTACTGAAGTGTGGCTTCTGCATCCTCGGTGTGTGTGGTTATTAAACAGAGTAGAAACCCTCTCAAAAAGAGAAAAACAAATAGTCTTAAATGTATATAATAAGTTAAGTGAGTTTTAATTACAGTAATTATAAAGCAAATGTTTCCTAACCAAACAAATGCAAAGTAGTGAGCTACTAGTACAGCAATTGAAGACCTGAATTGAAAAACATCCCAAGTCCATAATTTACCGAATATGATATTTTACCTAACATATGTTGTTTTGCATAGGCTACCATCCTGCAAAAAAGAATATTCCAAGTTCAACTCTAAACCTGTGTTTTTAAATCATACAAATATTTATTCCAATGCTCTTATATTGCAAGCCTGTGTAGTTTTCTTGTTTTTTTATTTTAGTAGGTTATTTTACGACGCTTTATCAACATCTTAGGTTGTTTAGCGTCTGAATGAGATGGTGATGCCGGTGAAATGAGTCCGGGGTCCAGCACCGAAAATAACTCAGCATTTGCTCATAATGGGTTGAGGGAAAACCCCGGAAAAACCTGAAACAGGTAATTTTCTTGTTCTCCTCAAAAATAAACATCAATGAACTTGGTATGTTTGTCAATTCAGGTCTTTAATTTATTTTGTATCTTTTACAGATCACTTTAAAAATATTTATTTTGTATCTTTTACAGATCACTTTAAAAAATATTTATTTTGTATCTTTTACAGATCACTTAAAAAAATATTCTTAAAAATATTTATTTTGTATCTTTTGTCTTTAAAAATATTTATTTTTTATTTTGTACCTTTCACAGATCCTTAAAAATATTTATTTTGTATCTTTTACAGATTCCCTTAAAAATAATGTTAGATTCAATGCGTACCTTCTGTGCACTATCTATAACACAAACGAAATTCCACAGTCCCAAGAAAATAATCGGATTTAAGATACATAGTTTGTTTCACTAAGTCCCTGAACGTTATTTCAAATACCGTACATTATATTTTCGCTCAGATAAGCGGACTGAGCATGCGCAGTATGATGTAACTGGAACTTGGAAAATTCAAGCGGCCGAAATTTTGTTTCTGGGTCTGTAGAAATAGAATGTTCGGTAAGTTTGTGCAAAACATTACACTTTCTGCAAAGTTCAACCATTTGTCTTATTTTAAATAGCAGGTGTGTACGTACTAATAGTACATTATGCAACGAGTCTATAATGATAGTAATTAAGACGCGAGTAAGTTTGTTTATGAAACGAGCGCAAGCGAGTTTCGTAATTTTCATACGAGCGTCTTAATTACCATTATAGGCAAGTTTCATACGACTTTTTATGTTCGACCATATTTCTAACTTGAAATTATTCATAAGTATTCATGTTATGGTTATCTAAGTGAAGAGCGGAACTGACCTTCTAAATTGTGAGATATGCGCAGACGCGAAAGTATTGATTTTTTCCGAGGGACGAATGTCATTGACCTTGATATAATCTAGAGAATAACATGAACATCAATATTGATATAACCTGGAAATTGATTTAGAATTGAAAAACGAGATGACAAATTGAATTTATTTGAATATTATGAAAATTAACGCTAATTATTATAGTAACAGAACATAACCTTCTGCGACAGTATTGGATTTCCAGCCTCCGTGACGTTTCGATAATTGTCTTTCGATTGCATATCCGAGAATAATCGATACTTGCGGTTTTATAATGGTACAATGGTGATTTCTCATTGGCTGAACAACTGAACTATAATGAATAGGTGTACTTTAATGAGGTGCATTAAAGGTCTACTACCAGGTGTATAATTACTACATTTCGGCATGGTCGAGCGTAAAAACTTTTTTATATTTCCTCTCGAAATTAAATTTCATCATTTTCGAGATTGAGATGGTGCTAGTAACACCAAAAGATGAGAAATTTGATTTCAATAGTTTGCTGCATTGCGTTGGACTTAACACGCACATACGCACACGACAATCATCACAGGACTTAATTTACTAGGCAACAAACCGAAAAAAATTTATTCCACACGACTACTTTTACATTTAAATTTTATTCTGGTTTCCACGCTCGTAGTTTTGGAGTCTATGTTTCAACAAGGTCGTGTTTGTGTCCTTTTCATGCTCCATTTCCCCTCCCCCCTGTAATGCTGTACAAATTCCATCTCACTTCATTGGTTCAAGGTCAACACAGAACAACAATTCAGAGAGTGATTGGATGTACTGCAATCCAGTCTTTCACAGTGGGAAAGTTTTAATGACCTTGCGTAACCTTGAGGAATCGAACAGTTTCCATAAATTACTGATAATTAATCGTTGGATGTTTGTGTTGTAGGAAGTCAGGAAACCTTGCGGTAAGGATGAGTCAACGTTACTCAACGTTTTCAGATACGAATTTATGCGTATGTTTAAGTGTGGGGAAAAAAGTATTTTATATTCATTTCTACGCAGTCATACTTGTAATGGGACCGGAAGTTCCTGAGTCTACTCCTATTGGCAGCTCCGCACTAAATAGGCTATATCGGAATCGAATTCCTGGCAGATCATATTGGAAGCCTACTATGGATAAAGCAGTCGTAGTGCATTTTTCTTCGTTTTGGAGTGTTTTGGTTCCTCTTGGCATCTTCAGTCCGTAACTGTTCTACATCGTCATATTGCATTAAAGTGTTTGTAGTTTAAACATAATGTAAAACAATGGATATGTATACAGATGTTTTTGGATTTGAAGACTCCATTCGACAGAGATGAGAAGAAAAGTCTTCTAAGAGTGACGAATAAAAAGCAATAAATAAATTACAAGTTGACATACAAAATAAAATGTGAACAGAAGAGAGAGAAGGAGAGGGAGAAAGAAGTAAAGCAATGCAGGAGAAAAGCAATAAATAAAGTTAACTGGGAGAAGAAAGTTGACATACAGAATGAAAATAAAATGGGGAAGAAAATGAACAGAAAGTGATGGGGAAGAAGAAGTGACGGAGCAGAATGAAGTGAGGAAGAAGAAGTGACGGAGCAGAATAAAGTGAGAAGAAGTAAAGCAATGCAGGAGCAGAATGAAGTGACGGAGAGAATGAAGTGATGGGAGCAGAATGAAGTGCGGAGCAGAAGAGTGGGGCAGAATAAAGTGAGGAAAGTGAAGTGACGGACAGAATGAAAGAAGAATTAACTGGGAGAAGAAAGAATGATGGAGCAGAATGAGCAGAATGATGGAGCAGAATGAATGACGGAGCAGAATGAAGTGACGGAGCAGAATGAGTGACGGAGCAGAATGAAGTGAAGTGATGGAGCAGAATGAAGTGACGGAGCAGAATGAAGTGACGGGAAGAATGAAGTGACGGAGCAGAATGAAGTGACGGAGCAGAATGAAGTGACGGAGAAGAATGAAGTGACGGAGCAGAATGAAGTGGGAGCAGAATGAAGTGACGGGAAGAAGAATGACGGAAGAATGAAAGTGACGGAAGAATGAAGTGACGGAGCAGAATGAAGTGACGGAGAAGAATGAAGTGACGGGAGCAGAATGCAGAATGAAGTGACGGAGCAGAATGAAGTGATGGGGAAGAATGAAGTGACGGAGCAGAATGAAGTGATGGGGAAGAATGAAGTGACGGAGCAGAATGAAGTGATGGGAGCAGAATAAAGTGGGAATGAAGTGAAGAATGAAGTGAAGAATGAAGTGACGGAGCAGAATGAAGTGACGGAGCAGAATGAAGTGACGGAGCAGAATGAAGTGACGGAGCAGAATGAAGTGACGGAGCAGAATGAAGTGACGGAGCAGAATGAAGTGACGGAGCAGAATGAAGTGACGGAGCAGAATGAAGTGACGGAGCAGAATGAAGTGACGGGGCAGAATGAAGTGACGGAGCAGAATGAAGCGACGGAGCAGAATGACGGAGCAGAATGAAGTGACGGAGCAGAATGAAGCGAAAGTGACGGAGCAGAATGAAGTGACGGAGCAGAATGAAGCGAAAGTGACGAATGAAGTGACGGAGCAGAATGAAGTGACGGAGCAGAATGAAGTGACGGAGCAGAATGAAGTGACGGGGGAGAATGAAGTGACGGAGCAGAATGAAGTGACGGAGCAGAATGAAGTGACGGAGCAGAATGAAGTGACGGAGCAGAATGAAGTGACGGAGCAGAATAAAGTGACAGAGCAGAATAAAGTGACGGAGCAGAATAAAGTGACGGAGCAGAATAACGTGACGGAGCAGAATAACGTGACGGAGAAGAATAAAGTGACGGAGCAGAATTAAGTGATGGAACAGAATTAAGTGATTGAACAGAATTAAGTGATGGAACAGAATGAAGTGATAGAGCAGAATAAGTGACAGAGCAGAATAAGTGACAGAGCAGAATAAGTGACAGCGCAGAATAAGTGACAGAGCAGAATAAGTGACAGAGCAGAATAAGTGACAGAGCAGAATAAGTGACAGAGCAGAATAAGTGACAGAGCAGAATAAGTGACAGAGCAGAATAAGTGACAGAGCAGAATGAAGTGATGGAACAGAAGGAAGTAATGGAACAGAAGAGATTAATGAAATATAAGTAATAGAACAGAAAAGGATAGAATGAAAAATGGAGGGTATGACATAATGGGCTAAATAAATATACATAAATAAAAAAGGTAAAAGAAAAGAAATAGAAGATTCAGAAAGAAAGAATAAAAATAAAGTGTAATAAACCGACAGAAAGAACGACTGAACTAAGCAACAAAGAAAAGAAAATAGTGTTATTTGAATAAAAACGAAAATGAGGCAGACAATACAAAAATAATAGAGTTGAAAAGAAGTCGTGCATATAAAGATAGAAAGCAGAAGAAATGAGAGAAATAAATAAAGTAAATAAATAGGTACTGAAAAAAAGACACTAAAACGACTTATGAAGGAAAACAAAAGAAAAAATTGTTATGTTACGTTCTCATTCATGTCACGTTTATTGTCTTAATTCGTCCAGTCTGTGACATTTGAAGTCAACAGCCATTCATACACAAGAAGCTGTGTGACCTTAATTGCCTTCTTAATCCTTTAAATTCTTCAAAACAAATACACTTGTGAGGAGAAAACGTCAATGCAATGTTTCATCAGAACAAAAGTAGGCCTACCGTTAATGGGATGCAACAGTGAAATGCATTGTTATTCAAAGTCAGCGTCGGTTCGGATCACGTTAACGTTACTTCTAAGCTAGTTTCAGAAAAGATTTTATGAAGACGCATTCCACGCACATGTGAGTACGCGCTCTAACCCAGGACAAACGCAAGAGACAAACACACACAGTCTTTGTAACAGAGAATCGAACCTGTGGCCTGGCTTTCATGTAGTGTTAAAATCGTGGCTTTAAACAAAAACTTATTACATCATCAGGGTGCTATGCTAGCCCGCGCTATGAGCGTGCTAAACTAGCCCCGGCTATCGACTGATTATTTGTACAGGATTCTTATCATATCATATCGCTAACACTGCTTTATGAATACGAAAACAGTTAGTTCGCTTATCATCCACCGGAAGCCCGCTCTAAGAATATCTATGAATACGGCCCTTAAGGTTTAAACTCTATGGTAGACTTATTTTCCGTTCTCTAGTCTATATTAGAGATTCAGAAAGAGAGACTCTCTAAACATGTGGTTAAAATGGCGTAATTATCAACACATGTCAAAAAAACCAGAGAGGTAAGTAAGTCAGGGCTGGGCAGCGACCGGGAGCCATATGATTTTTCTTCATCCCCTTTCTTCCCCGCCGAACACCGCGCAGCGTTGATGCCGTAACTGATTAATATTAAGCGTCCCCGTTTAGAGTCTGGATTCGCTCCCGATGCCCAGCCCTGAAGTAAGTGCATTTCCGAAGGATAGAGTAAATGTATGTGTAAACACCAATGACAAGCAGAGAACATGCGTTTGAGACCACCAATTTTGATGATAGCGTACTGTGTCTAATGACAGCTAATGATGTAAAGCCAAATTGTGCAACGTTTCAAAGTTGCCGAGCTATTTGACAACAATCTATCTGTAGTTGCGGTCTGACATTTCTGCCTAGCTTCTTTCTGTTTCTGTCAGCCGAAGAAGCTCAGTGCGTAGACGTAAGACGCCGAGGTAGTAATGGAGATGTACCCACTTCCAGCCCACTTCAGTTTATATTTTTCTTTCTTTTTGCCTTTACGATGTTACTTTACTTTTAGAAATATCGTTGCAATTTATTAACAGACGTGTTTCTCATTTGTTGTGCATAATAAATGAAAAACTGTATTGGAATTTCCGAAATACAATGCTTTGTCGTGAACAATACTATTTCAATGTTCCTCACTTATCAGAAAACCACTGAGCTTTCACAAACCACTGAACTTTCACTAACTACTGGTAAGTAGTCATCTCTAGTACGTAAAGATGACATATCCATTTTCATTTTTATAATAAAGTCAACTCAAGTATAGTCGTTGCCTAATAACTAGAGCCCTGCGTTTGGTTATAAAGCTCCAAGCGATCCGCAATAAAAGCATAGATTGGTGGAACCCAACCTTGCTACAGTTCAGGTCTGCTGCTCAGTGAACATACGAAAACAAAACAAATCTATGGGATTAATATTGCAATAGTTGCAACAACTTCTACATAGGACAGACAGAAAGATCATTTCACACACGTTACAAATAACACATCACAGCCATAGCCAAATCACAAAACACTTCCACATACTCAGAACACATCACAAACACCAACCAAACTTATAGCAACATAGACACAGACATGGAAATTCTATATCTTCAACCGAAAAACCAGAAACTAAACATACTAGAACAATACGAAATATACAGACACACAAAAACAAACTGGCATCAAATCCTCAACACAACTGAATTTCAGAACACACATACTATTTGACTCCACATTACACTACAAAAACGCACCCCCACAGGAAACGGAATAAGAAGATGCAAGGACCACACAGTTCTGAAGATTGCCCTCAGGCCGAAACTAGTCAACAAGGTAACCTAGTTAACACGAGAAAGCATTCGGCTATATATACTTTATATTCCGAAAATCTAGGGGCTTTGAGATTAGCGCTGTAAGAGAAGAATTTAGTAGCCAACATGTCATTAGGAAAGAACATATATTTCATCAAATAGTAGGAGGATTTTTACATTTGAAAACTTCAAGTGTTTACAGCCATTCATTGTAATGTGTAGAACAGAGGTGGGCGAAATGTAAGGAGCAACTAATGCAGCCTGCATGACAACAAAATGACAAGGTGGGGAGAAGAAGAAATACAGCACTGATATCTACGATTGGTATTGTTTTTCGCTTGGAGGGTAGCCTGACTTCACGGCGATCACAGAGTTTGCCCGCCTGTGGTGTAGACTCGTAATGCACGCAGCCATAATTTGCTCGTATTTTGTTTAAAGCTTGTGCTGACATTTGTTTTTTCATTTGTTAATTCTACCTTCAATTAAATGCGTTTTGCTTAGCCTATAGTAAAAATCAGGGTATGCAAATTCTGAGCAGCATGTAACCATGGCAACTCAAAATTTTTATCTGGTGCTTGAATTGTTTATCGAGTTCAAATTTTTTATGACTTCAATTACATGTCACTACGACTAATACATAATGTTAACAAAAGCGTTTGTAGGAAGAAATTCAAATGTCCTTTTCAAATTAATATAATTACATTTGTTACGCATCTCAAGATGTTTTCCTACATAGCTTCAGAACGTCTCTGAGAGCGTGTGTTTGCATTGCATAGATATGTAATACTGTTTAACATGTTTGAGTAAATGTATCTTTATCTTAGTTCAAATGATTTTCTAATTGCATGTGTGCACAAAATGTGCTAGCTCCTGATATTTTTTTAGTTTTGTCCACACCGACTTACAGGTTTACACACAAGTACACGAATACATTGCTGCAAACACACAGTACCGGAGCGTGTGGGAGAGTAAACTGTTTATTCACAACTTGCTCTCCGTATCAAGCGAAGCTAGTATGATCGATTTACACCTAACTTGTATTCAAAGTAACCAAATGCAGGACTCTACTAATAACACAACTATTTCTATGAACACAGGAACAGTGTAACTTAGTTTTCGAAGGATTCAGTGCCATGTCCTGCCCTACAAACAATAGAAGAATGACTCTAAATTAATTTAAAAGCAGAATAAGGTATCATATCGAAATTCCACACGTAAATCCCGTTCTGTTGTGAATTAAATGGTGTTATATTTATAATAACTTTAACTGAACATAACTGAAGACATTTAAAAAGTGTTTTACTAACGAATAATTCCATATTATAAAAATTACAAAGAAAAACCGATTAATTTTTTTTTCATTTTCAAACTTTGCGGTTCAGTAGAAGCATATCCCCTGCTGCTACCACGTGAGCTGGATTAAACAGAGTATAAAATCTGTCAAGTCAGCCCCCACTTAGGCATGAACCAAGTGACTGACAGATGGTGAATGAGGGACAAGGGAAACAGGAGGAAACCTGTGTACAAATTCCTGACCATTAACGGTAATAGAATTTCTGCTCGCGAGATGAGAAGCCGGTTCTCCCAGTTCCATACCGCACGGAATAAATCAAGTCGCGTGCCTGAACTGGAATTCAGATCGACGCTGTGCTGAATGCAGCTTGTGACATCACAGACAAAAAATAATCGCTACAACGAGGTTAACTACCCACTTTCCTTAACATTAATGATCACTCATTACATAACGTTGCTTACCAAGAGCAGAGATTATTCACAGACGACGAGATTATGAAGAAGCAATACGGCCGGGATGACGATCAACGTTCGTTTACGTTACGTTTCGTTTCGTTACGGTTAAGTTAGTTGAAGTTTGACAAATACAACCTCCGTGTATTTGATTACGGTTAACGTTAAAATGAACGAACGCAAGACGGCGCTGATTCGACATTGCCAAGGTCTACAGTCGTGGCCAAAAGTTTAGAGCACCCCCTTGAAAAAGGCAATTTTACTCAGTATATCATGTCACAACTTTAAATAATTATATGATTTTAGTATAGCTGAAAAGAATAGTCTTTTTTATGTATGATATGTACAAATCAAAAGTTATATGTCATGGAATGGGCGGAATTGTACAGTTTTATTTTTTCTATAAAACACAATTCCAATACTATAAAAAATTCTGTAAATTGTAATTTGCGCTTCTAATAATTAATATTAATTTCCAATGTTCCTAAAATGTAAAGAGACAATTTAAAAAAGAAATTTGAATTAATCGTCGCCATTTTTTCAAACAACACACAAATTAACACAATTTTCCAATTAAAAAATAAAGAGTTAAAAGTCATATTTTGATTAATAACACAATATTTCTCTCCGAAATCCACTTAGAACTTTGTAGGACCACCTTTTGCATTGTAACAGCACGTATTCTCTTTGGCATTGAGTTTATTAGATTCTATATATAACCCTTTCTCAGGGTTGTCCAACATGCTGCTAACTGCAGTTTCAATTCTTGAAGATTTCTTACGTTCTTTTGTGTATTTCCTTCCTAGGATGCCCAGATATTCTCAATGGGGTTCAAATCTGGACTCCTAGAAGGCCAAGACAGTAGCGGTATACCATTCTCGGTGAACCATGCCTTGGATTTTCGAGAAGTGTGGCAGAGGGCATTATCTTGCTGATATGACCATATCTTTCTTGGATAAGAACTTATTCTGACGAACACAACTAATCAACTGAAGCTCTCATATATTTTAAAAGTACCTTACATCTATCTCTATTTACAATATACACAAGTAGCTTGAAGAAACATGTAAACAAAACATTTCCCACCCAAACTACAGTCATCCAACCCTAATAAAAGGACCACTCCTAACAATAACAGTTTACGACAGGCAATAAATTACAGTTGTCACTCTGTGGCTTGAAGAAAACGTAAGAAACCTCTTATTTTTCTTGATATTACAATTGATCCATTCTTAAACTGTTTCGTAACCATATTTTCGTTACTTTTGAAATTAATTTTTATTATTGAGAAATTCATTTTATCTGAAAAATGTAAAAAATTAAGAAACACAAATATATTTTTAAAACAATCATTTTTGAAAATAAAAAATTAAAACTTTATACATTTTCAGCTGTAACCATTATATTTTCAGTACTAATAAATATTTAGGAAATACTTTCCATATAAATATTATATTTAAAAAAAGTATCAATTTTTGAAGAGGTGCTCTAAACTTTTGGCCACGACTGTAGCTTCCACAAACGCAAAGAAACGTAACTTGAACGTCATTCAATCACGAATTAGAAGCGCGGCTTCATTTATTTTCACCTCTTCTTTCGTTGTAGATGCCGCCATAGGTATTGCTACTGAAATATTAAAAAAATAATATTAATTAAAATTACATAATACGAGAAACGATCTTCGATTGGATATGTCAGGTCACATGAATACACACCGTGTCCCGCTTGATGTAAAAACTCTCCGAGTTTCGGAGAATAGTCAGTGTAACTCGATGTGTGCGCCTCGAGCTACCCTGAAGACATCCAAAAGGTACTCAACCTTCTGCCAAGTGTTCCATAACATTTGTGGAGTGATTAGCGCAGCTGCATTTATAATGCGTTGTATCAGTTTTTTCCGAAGTGTCAACTGTGCCACGTTGGTACACAACATTTGTCAAAGCCCCAGAAAGAGATCAATGGACGTCAAGTCGGTGACCTAGGTGGCCAGGCAATGGTTCTCCTTGTTGCTGAAAAACCGATCCTGGGGGAGTTGATCAACAACAGAAGTTCTGCACATGTCCAGATACACATTCCCTTTCATTGTCGCCTCGATGAAGGAGAATGGTCCAATGACGGAATGTTCTACTGAATGGCGCCAGGCTTGTTTCCACGACAAACGTTACTGCGCATGCGCATGAACTTCGTCCCTCAGTGATAAGTTAGTTTAAGCTGTTTTAAAAAAGGAGTTCGCTATTCATGTATAACAGTCTTCAATGCACTGCCTAATTATCTTAAAGATTTGAAGAACAACGAGAAAAGGTTCAGAAAAGAATTAACCAAATTTCTACATACTCATACCTTCTACACAATTGATGAATTGTTTATGCTTGTGAATTGAATTATTCTACTTAAATGACATGTACAATTTTATATAGCTCAACAAAAATATGTTTTTATATTGACTTAATCTGTTTACTATGTATTGTATTTTTTGTTTAGCATAACTGATGAATTGTATGTACTGTATACTGTATAGGTCAACTGATGAATTGTATAGCTTAACGAAAATAAGTTTGTAAATGGAACTAATTTGATTGTATATGTTTGTATAGTTTGGCTGATGAATTGTTTATGTTCTTAAAATGATTACTAGTCTGTGTAGCTCTACTGATGAATTGTATATAGACCTACTGTAAATTGAATGGTAATATGTATAGCTCAACTGATGAATTGTTTATGATTATAAATTGAATTAATCTACTTGATATTAATTGCACAAATTTGTATAGCTTAATGAAAGTATGCTACTTTGTATTGTATATATTTGTATAGTTTTGGCCGATGAATTGTATATGCTTTAAATTGAATAGTAATCTATATAGCTCTACTGATAAATTGTTTGTGTTTGTAATTTGAAGTAGTTTGCATGATATGTATTATCAATTTCTGTATATCACAACTGGTTGAATTGTTTATACCTTAAATTTAATTAAATTGTTTTGTATTATAATATAGCTCAACTGATGAATGATCGCTTGAGTTTATAAATTTAATAATCTGAATGGCTATGTATTGTATACTTTTAGTAGAGCCATCGATGTAGCTCAGTCGGCAGACTCGCTGGGCTGCTGTTCCGGAGCTGCGTTCGGGCTTGGGTTGGATCCCCCTTTGGACTTTGGTTTCTTCCGAGGTTTTCCACAGCCGTGGGACTGAAGCCGGATGGTGTATGGCGAGTCCTTGGCATCAACACCTTTGATTTGATTACCTGGTTGGGTTTTTCCGAGGTTTCCCCCACCGAAAAGGCAAATGCCGGGTAATATTTTGGCGAATCCTCGGACCTCATTTCATCTCACTACATCTCGCCAAAATGTAAAAAAAAAATTGTACAACATTGTAAAAATTGTAGAAAATTACTAAATTGTAAAACTATAAAAATTTGTAAAAATTGTAATTGTAATATTGTAAAATGTTGACATGTTCCACATCTTAAAGCTTCATTGCTCATGTAAGATCTATGGAATAAAATAAATGAATGAATGAATAAGCCGAGTATCCTTCTCAACATTTTCCTTTGGCATATTTGGAGATTGTCACCAAGTTTGGCAGTGAGAGACCATGTATGACTTTAATATGTAATAAAAAGAAAAACAAATTTAAGTAATTTAGCTGTAATACAAAGTGTGAATTATAGTAACCGTTTTAAAAATTCATGGAAGGTCCTCAAATCAAAATAATGCAATTAAAATTTAAAAAATCTTCGTTTGTGTTAATGTGCAAAGTAACCCCAACTTAGCCTCAAATTCACCTTCATTAGAAAATTATTCTGTAATACCATTTGCCGACAAAACAGCTGCACAAGCGAACCTAGAAAGTCTAAATGGATGAATAAGGAACAGATACAGGTATAACTTATCTTGAGATTGTGCACACCATCTGTGGTGAAAGGTAATTAATTTGATCTATATTTCAATCAAATTATGCACACGTTCTGTTGTTAAGGTATAGATGTACCATAAACAAATTCTATGACCACGAACAATGGGAAAATACTGTACACACATACCATCTCTTGGTAGAAGTGATGAACATATAAATTTGGTTCACGTAAACACCCCTAGACCTATATAAAAAGTCTTTCATAGATGGAGCAAAGTTACCCCTGCAGGTGCAAAGTTACCCAATTTTACGGTATATGAAACACCACACTTTTATCAAAATTGGTTGACTGCTAAAGGAAGTACAACAAACAAGAACAAGGGCTCCTTCCTTCCTCAGAAACCCAACAAAAAACGAATAAGTACTTTCAGGTTCTTATGTCTTATCGCAGTTTGCACAACCTGACGTTAGGTGAAAGCAGAATGCGAAATTCCACCAGGACCACAATGGAGGTGAAAGAAATGTTCCGTGCATCAGGGCCTAGGAGACACCGACGCAATCGTCACTCTAAAAATACATTTGGACTTCCGCCACGACTCCTAGATTCCTGCCTGGATAACGCAGCGCGAAGGAAATTAACAGCTAAAACAATAGGCCTACACAGGGAAATTCCATTCGTCACATATTTTTATCCTCCACAAGAATGCAAACAAAATTACTGGGGCATTTAAGTTGTGGCTGAACTGACCTGAAGGGGAACGCACAATTCCCCGATTTCTGGATTCCAGATTACACAAGATATTCCTATTATGGACACAACTAGGAGGATGACAAGGTATCTATATATATAATTTGAACTGGTAATGGAAATTACGGAAAAACGGCTGAACGGATTTTAATAAATGACCCCTCATTTTGAAGCTTAGAACCCGAAGTTTTTCAGAAAAACAGTAACTTTCAGTGAAGCGTTAGTTTTCCTACACAGTTTTCATATTTTCCAAAATCCATCTTTCGTCAGTTTTGAGAACTAATAGCATCATTTCAGAATAAAAAAACACACACTAGCTTACAATAAAAAATAGGCTATTACACGAAGGCCATGACCTGAAGGATTGCTGACATATTTAGAGGTCAAAGTCAATTGGTTATTAAAAACTTCCAGGCTTACTAAAAATAATTTACAGGTCTGATTCTACGGTGCATAATTTTATGAGTATAGCTGTGTATTGGATATTAAAATCTACAAAACTTGAGAAGGTTTGATAACTTTATTATCATAAGATGATGCGACTGTTTTTCATTAATTATACGTATTAATGAAATGAAAGTGAAACTTTTGGGGTTATATAAGTATATGAAATTAGATCTTCATTTCTATAATTTACTGTATGACGGCTATGTAGTATATAACTACAAAACTTAAGATAATAATATTGTCACTAAAAATAAAATATTTGTATGGTTATTAATGAAGTGGGTTGGATCTTTTTCATATACTTAATGGCGGTGTGGTGTAGATATTTATATGCGTCATTCTCTTCAGTATTGGCTCGAGAGAGCGCAAAAATTGCAGTTCCTAAGGAAAGACCAAAAGGTATTACTTAATGATAAAATAAGAGACCTAGAAAATTTTGTAGTCTCCAGATCATTTCAGCAAGATCTATTAGTAGGATGAAATGATTTTACCCTCTACATTTCAAGATCTCCATGCAGCAGGTATACCAAGATGCTATGTTTATTGTTCGAAAGCATAGCAAACCTGACATTTTATGAACTTTCGCGTACAATTCACAATGACCTGAATTAGCTATTATTTAGTTCCACATGAAAAACCCACTGATCGTTCTGACATTGTTACTTGCGTTTTCGCATTGAAACTCAAAACCTGAAGGTGAATAGGTGCAAGAAAAAGTATTTGGCATAAAAAAAACATTCATAGGGAGTATGTTTCACTATTATGGAAGAAAATAACTTTCAAAATGTCTGGTATTCTTCATCTATACTAATAATAAATCTGTAGCCGAAATTTTTCTGGTAATTTTAGATTTTCCAAAAATAATTGGTCCTAACATATATAATTAACCACCCTGAAACCGAAAATCGCTTTTATGAAATTTTTGTTTGTATGTCTGTCTGTCTGTCTGTCTGTTTGTTACCTTTTCACGCGATAATGGCTGAACCGATTTCGATGAAAATTGGAATATAAATTAAGTTCGTTGTAACTTAGATTATAGGCTATATGGCATTGAAAATACGTTATTTAAAAGGGGGGTTATAAGGGGGTCTGAATTAAATAAATCGAAATATCTCGCTTATTATTGATTTTTGTGAAATATGTTACATAACAAACGTTTCTTTAAAAATCATTTCTGATAAGTTTTATTCTCTGAAAAATTTTGATAGGACTGATATTTAATGAGATAAATGAGTTTTAAAATTAAAATAACTGCCATCTAAGGCGGTATATTGAACTAAAAAACAAATGACTTCGTCTATAAGGGGCCTTGGACACAACAATTGAAGCAATGAAACATAGCCTACAGACAATGTTTCTGTGTTTGTATGAAGCTAAATTAACCGATTTGTATAAATAATTATTATTTCACCATTGGAAAGTGTAGTTTCTCTGGATGGACATAATGCTATCATGTTATTACAGTAACTTTTGAGTGAATTGAGGACAGGTAAGATTAAAATAGCTTCTTATGCACAGAAAACTTGATAGGTTATTCTGTATATTCATTTCCTGTATTTCTTATAATAATGTTTATGAACATATTCATTTTTATCTCAGAGAATTAACGAACGAGAGTGTATTGATTTAGTATGCAGTAATAGTACGTTAGCTTAGCAATCCATTATTTTGTAATTCAAATTTTAACTATACTCAATTGAATCATGTTAAAATACACAAAACATATATGCAATAAATGCAATGCAAAAAATTGGGTAATGAGCCAAGCAGATAATGTTGCGCTGTTGTAAAAGTTGTTCCTCCTGAGATTCAAGAGCTCCCACAACAAATTAAAAACTTTCTAATTCGAGTACATCCGTTATCAACACGCTTTTTCATAATATAATATAATATAATATAAACATAATAATAAATCTGTAGCCAAAATTTTTCTGTTAATTTTCGCTTTTCCAAAAATAATTGGTAATAACAATTAAGAAACATGTTAAAGGAATTGTCATTGCACCAAATGAGTGGTCTCTGGATCAAGATGATCTCATTTTAATATTTTAAATACAATTTAAATTAAGTAACATATTAAACGATTTATCCTTCTATCAAACACGAATGCTCCCTGGATCAAATGTTCTATTTTAATTACGTAATTATTTTATATTTATTTCTAACGGGTGCAGCGGAGCGCACGGGTACGGCTAGTTGAAAATAAATCTGAAAAATTTTTATTTGAACGTCTAATTTACTTAGTTTGCAGGATTTGCTGCAGAAGCCACTGGTATTCTTTTAAAGTGCTTTTTCAAATAAAGACTCCACTCAGTCACGATGAAATAAAACTGAATAACAGTGCAATGTAATGTGAATGGAAGATGAAAAAACCAGTACTTGGAAGAAATCTGCAGAAAAGCGGCTCAGAAACCAACCCAACTTCTAATTGATGAGTTGTCATGAAAGATGAGGTAGACATCTAGTTCAGGGTAGGAGGGTAAAGCTTCAAGTTCCTGTTGGGGAAAAAGAGGAGCAATTGTACAAAGGAGATGAGAAGAAATCGAAATAACAGGACATCTTATATAAAGGCTTAAACCATTACAAATATCAAAGAATTTACCGGAGATTGAACATATGAATCCTTTGGAAATACTCTCTCCCCCCAGAATCGAGTTACGCGCACCAATAGATTTCCCAGGATGAGTTCTATTGATTTATATAGCTTTGAATTCAAAAGCCACTAAATTCCATGTAAAGGGCTTGTTCAAAATCAAAATCCCCTCTGTCCCCAGCAGTTTCTTTCAAAATCCTTTAATTTGTGAAAGTGGATATAGGTAATTTAAAATCTATAAAGTACAATATGCTTAGATCAGAGTCCGTATAGGCGAGCTTTTGTCTGATGCTTTCCAATTCACTGCGGGCTAAAACAGGGAGATGCACTATCACTTTTACTTTTTAACTTTGCTCTAGAATATGCCATTAGAAAAGTTCAGGATAACGGAGGTGGTTTAGAATTGAACGGGTTACATTAGCTTCTTGTCTATGTGGAGGACGTTAATATGTTAGGAGAAAAGCCACAAACGATTAGGGAAAACACGGAAGTTTCACTTTGAAGCAAGTAAAGCGCTAGGTTTGGAAGTAAATCCCGAAAACAAGCACTCTAACCACTGAGCTACGCCGAAATTCAATCCACAGCACCGGAATTTTTCTCTAATAACAATTGTTACCATAACACATATATTCTGTAGGACCAAAAAATTAATCTTTACGTAGATTCATCGCCCAACAGTGCATATTACTGTGGAATCTCGGTATTCAAATCACTCAATTGAGTGCGCTCCTTGTATAATGGCAGTTGACAATATATGTCAACATAAGCTATATGAGTCAGGCAACAAAGGGAAAAACATTAGGGGAGAGGGATTCGATCTGGTGCTGTGGATTGAACTTCGGCGTAGCTCAGTGGTTAGAGCGCTTGGTACGTAGAACCAAGGACCCGGATTGGATCCCCGGCGGCGGAGGAATTTTTCTCCTCTAATAAAAATTGTTACCATAACAGATATATTCTGTAGGACCAAAAAATTAATCTTTACGTAAATCCCGAAAAGACCAAGTATATGATCATGTCTCGTGACCAGAATATTGTACGAAATGGAAATATAAAAATTGGAGATGTATCGTTCGAAGAGGTGGAAAAATTCAAATATCTTGGAGCAACAGTAACAAATATAAATGACACTCGGGAGGAAATTAAACACAAAATAAATATGGGAAATGCCTGTTATTATTCGGTTGAGAAGCTTTTGTCATCTAGTCTGCTGTCAAAAAATCTTAAATTTATACTTTATAAAATAGTTACATTACCGGTTGTTCTGTATGGTTGTGAAACTTGGACTCTCATTTTGAGAGAGGAACAGTGATTAAGGGTGTTTGAGAATAAGGTTCTTAGGAAAATATTTGGGGATAAGAAGGATGAAGTTAGAGGAGAATGGAGAAAGTTACACAACGCAGAACTGTATTCTTCACCTGACTTAATTAGGAACATCAAATCCAGACGTTTGAGATGGGCAGGGCATGTAGCACGTATGGGCGAATCCAGAAATGCAGTTGAGAGGCCGGAGAGAAAAAGACCGTTGGGGACGCCGAGACATAGATGGACGGACAATATTAAAATGGATTTGAGGGAGGTGGGATATGATAGGGACTGGATTAATCTTGCACAGGATAGGGACCGATGGCGGGCTTATGTGAGTGCGGCAATGAACCACAGGGTTCCTTACAAGCTATTTGTAAATAAGAGTCCAATACGTCCTTTCAGAGAGAAGCCAACAGATGACTGAGTTAAGAATATCGTAAATCTTAATTACGAGTATAATGAAATTTAAAGACGCAAAGCTCTATCACATTCATCGTCAACATCGTCTGCCATCAGGGGCTGGACTACTGGATTGTTCTCATTCTAATAGGAATAGTTCGCATTTATAGACTGGGGGAAAAAAAGAAATCGTATATCATCGGCCTGCAGTATAGACAAAAACAGTGAAACATTTTATAGCAACAATTTTTGGAGAAAGTATTTGCCTGGCTGTCTACCGCTTCTGGTGTTATTGGCGTCATTAAACAGAAACCAACATTTGTAAGAAATTTCATTGAGAGATGGACAACT
This sequence comes from Periplaneta americana, assembly GCA_025594305.2. NCBI lineage: Eukaryota > Metazoa > Arthropoda > Insecta > Blattodea > Blattidae > Periplaneta > Periplaneta americana. The sequence goes on from JAJSOF020000009.1 coordinate 27,322,844, forward strand.
AATTAGAAAATAGGTTCAGGTATGTAATAAATTTCTAATGCTTAACTAAAAACGGATTGATAAAGCTTTTGATACACTTAAATTGGCAGATGTTCATTTTTCACTAGTTTATTTCTCGTGTCGGACTGTAAAAGCTCAAACAACTTTTTCAATTTCCGAATATGAAAACGTCAATATTACAGTATTTGAAATTTTAATTTTCCCACCAATTTTTTTTCTATTGTTCTATTAAAATTACAGCATATGGCCTATTAACCTGTTGTATCCTATAGGATACTTTGCGAATTTAAGGGTTAATAATAGCCTAATATCTCTTTAAAGTTAAAAATGTCCACTGATATAATTTTAAGAAATAAAGCAGTGACAGAGAAATATGACTTCACGTTTGTGTTTGTGCAGCTGCAACCAGGATTACGTGCAAACACAGAAATGCACAATAAATTCTGCGATCTGATGCTAAGCTGTGTTAGAACTAGGTCACACGAGCGGAGATGAAACGAGCAAGCTCAATTTGTTTACTGGAACAAATAAACGGTGCAAAGTATACTGCACACAGCTTGCCAAAATATTACATAACAGGTGAAAATCGTATGGATATCTGTAGCAATCTTAAAGATAGGCCTATGGAGGATGTTGAGATAGTAACTTACGCCGTTTATTGTTATCAAGCCTTTATTAAATCAAGAATGACATTTTCTGACGTTTAGAAACTACTTATAAAAAGTCAATTTTCTACGTGACCACCAATTCCGTTCAGGCATTAGTTCTATTTTGTCGCTTCGAAAGAAATATCGATTGCAATGATGGCAAATAATAATAATAATAATAATAATAATAATAATAATAATAATAATAATAATAATTTATACTGGTCTGGTCTTACACGCTACCAGGTCACATAGTATACAAGCAGTTAAAATTTAACAAAAAGTTGAACAGAATACTAACATATTACAAAAAATAATAATAAAAACAGCATAATAAAATCGACACTAAACAACATGAAAATAAAACAATAATAGAAAAAAGAAAGTAAAATACATTGGAATATAGTAAAAGCAACTCATTTAGTACAAATGGTTAATATGGAAAACGTAAGGTAGAAAATAACAAAATGGAATGTAATAAAATAATAATAAAAAAGAAAATAAATACGAATATTAAATAAAATTCACAATAAAAAAGCTAAAACAATAAATTCATCGGCTGATAAAGAGAACAAAAAGGGGAAAGGAAGGAAAGAAATAATCCTATGTTTTTACAAAACTATCGCAGAGAAAAGGACTTATAACTGAAAGGAATGTGAATTGAAAAAGTGCAATTTTAATTTATTTTTGAAACTAGATAATGTCCGACAGTCTCTGACATGTTGTGGTAGAGAGTTCCAGAGATGAGCTGCAGAGACGGTGAAAGATGAAGAATAGAAGGATGTTCTGTGTTTAGGAATGGAGAGTGTGATATGGTGTTGTGAGCGAGTATCTATTTCGTGATATGAGGACAAATGTTGAAAACGAGAAGCTAGGTAGCTAGGGTTAGAGGTTTGAAGAATATTGAAGAGTAAAGTGAGAGAGTGAATAGTTCTTCGCTCTTTGGGACGGGCCCAGGACAGCATATTTAGTGAAGGTGTGATACGGTCAGATCTACGGACGTTGCAAATAAAAATGCATGCATGGATATTTTCAATGTTTAAAATGGTTTATATTAATAAAATAGTTTTTACATCTGATAAAGCAATGTGTTATTTTAATTAAGTTTGTTGTGCAGGTTGAAATGATGAGAAAATTTTCAAGAATCTATAACAATAATGTGTCAATGAAAAAGCCAATCAGAATAATCACTACTAGTTGAAAATGCAGTTCGATCAATTTATCGCATTTCAAACACACAGGCGAGTCATAAAGAACAATACCCTTTTCAAATGCCAGGTAAAACCAACAATGAATTGTAAGCCTATGAATTATTACCTAATGACAAGTCTCTTAATTTAAGTGATTTCGCAGCTAAGATTCTGGCAATCTTTGAATCCACTCAGGTCTGCGAACATTTTTTTTTCTAAAATAAACCTGATGAAAAATATTGCGCGTACACGCCCATCATTTCGTAGTTAATGTAGTAATAGTATTCATCCAAATATAGACAGACTCGTCCTGACCAAACAGTATAGGCGATCTAGAGTTTATAAGTGATTATAAAGAATGCTAATCCATAATGACTATATGAATTACGTATTTGACTTAAGGGGTTAGGTACAGCTTACAGCAATAAAATTTTAGAAATATTCATCATTTTTCCTCCATTACTGTATCTTGTACAATGATGATAATTAGTATGTGTAAAACACTGTCCTTCTGCTATATGACAAAAATATTTTCACGTTTTAAAAAAATTATTTACTTTTTTTTTTTTAAATTCAGTTCACTGTGCAGTGATGAAGCATTTCCCACATAACTAAAAAATTATCCAACGTTCTGTAATCAAATTTTTGTGTGTATTTATGCAAGTCATATCTACAATATGATGCAAGATCAGTTCTCTACATTTGATATATTGTCTGATAAAAAAATAAATTAATTTAAAAAGTGGTCAAATATCAATATTTTCTATTACACAAAATAAAACAAAAATATTATTTATTAAGAAATGTAGTTGAAAGTGCATGATATTGTAAACATGAGTTTCAGCAATAAAATAAAAGATAGAGAACACATTTTAGTATTTTACTTGTGAACGTTTTCGCCCTTTTTTGGGCATCTGCAGACCATAAAGATATCTGAACATAATTGCATAATACATATTAAAATTCTACAAACAATTAATGGAAGTTTATGAATACATCACATGTTCATTATAAAGGGTGCGTCAGGAAGAACGGATGGATTTCAAACTATCGATACGCAGCAAGGGGAGGGATATAGTGAGGTGGACCACGACTGTTGGGTCAGCCAGAGAATGCAGTTTTAGTTGAGAACATGGTGTTGGTTTGGTGTACAACGTGCTTTCATTGTAGAGATATTTTTGAAAAATGAAGAGTCTGTGATCGCCACTCAGGACTCATTTTGACATCGGACGTCACGCTAGGATTCCAGCGGTGGGTGGCTTCATTTCGTATCACAGGTTCAACATTAAAGAAAAAATCACCTGAATGAACACGGAGCGCGTGTACACCTGCAAATGTGGAGACAGACACTAGGTTTTCCAGCCACCTCAAAGATCAGCCCGCAAACATGCTATTGCACTGAGATTGTCCGAGGCTACGGTAAGATCTCGCGCCCTGTGACTTCTTTCTTTGGGACCATTTGAAGCCGTAAGTTTGTAAACATCGATCACATACACTGGGTGAACTGAAGACGGCGATTCGTGAAGAAATCGTGGCAATTGCACCAGCTATGACTGTGAAAGTGATGGCGAACTTCAGAAAAAGCCTCGATGCCTGTATTGAAAGCCAAGGACATCATTTGGATTATGTTGTTTTCCATAAATAAACTGCATGTATTGGTGAATATGTTGATAACAATAAATTTTTGATTTGACGAATCCTTACAATTTTCTTGCAACGTGAAATCCATCCGTTCTTTCTGACGCACCCTGTATATGAAGTTTCGCCTACCTCACTGAATATTACACGACTACAATGAAGTAGCCAATGCGTATTATCACCATTTAATAAGAGAAAAATTCGTTCCGGCACCGGGAATCGGTACGAATTTTTCTCGTATTAAATGGTGATAATACACATTGGCTACTTCATAGTAGTCGTGTAATATTCAGTGAGGTAGGCGAGACCTCGTATATAATGAATATGTGATGTATTAACTGTTAGCAGTTGTCACAAAATGATATTGAATATGGCCATAAAAGTCATTTAAATATGCGCTCCTGCATGTATGACTTACATTGTCTAAAGTGTAAGTAGTAAGGCCGTAAAACATTACGAGAGGAGTTCGGCCAGCACCGTGGATCGTGTCCCGGTATAGCTCAGTTCGAAGGAGCACTCAGCACGTAGAGCTGAGAGGTCCCGGGTTCGATTCCCGGTGCCGGAACGAATTTTTCTCGTATTAAATAGTGATTTATGAATACACTTGAACATTTTCTAAAATAAGTCAAGACGGAAACAAAACTAAAATTATACTATTTCTTCATTATAATTCGACTTATTTGACAACTTTATTACAATGAATTCAAAATTCAAATTACCACCATTATGAATTTGAATATATATATATATATATATATATATATATATATATATTCCTAAATCATAAAAATATTTTTTTATATAGCAGAAGGACAGTGTTTTATACATGCCAATTTTCATTATTGTACAAGATACAGTAATGGAGGAAAAAAATGTTGAATATTTAAAAAATTTTACTGCTGTAAGCTATACCTAACCCTTAAATGGAAATGTTTAATTTTTATTTTTAGTTGGTTATTTAACGACGCTGTACCAACTACTAGGTTATTTAGCGTCGATGAGATTGGTGATAGCGAGATGATATTTGGCGAGATGAGGCCGAGGATTCGCCATAGATTACCTTGCATTCACATTACAGTTGGGGAAAACCTCGGAAAAAACCCAACCAGGTAATCAGCCAAAGCGGGGATCGAACCCGCGCCCGAACGCAACTTCAGACCGGCAGGCAAGCGCCTTAACCGACTGAGCCACGCTGGTGGCTGGAAATGTCTAATGTAATGACATGCCCCATGTTTTATACTCGTACATCCCTAAACGCAAGAGAAGACATGTTCATGTGATGTAAACACGTCCGAAATATTGTGGCAGAGGTGAACTGGATCATATTTACCTCCCTTCCGTTAGGCCCATGCCTGGCCTAGAATAACTTCCCAGTCTCTTCTCTGGGCATATGCATAGTCTATCATGCCGTCAATGGCGAAAGGAAATTAAATTCCCTATTCTGTTATAGGCCTACCTATTTCGTAGACAGCGTAGAACCATAACGCACTTTGTATTCGATCTAGTACCCTGCAGATTATATTACGTGAAGGGGTCGTCAACGAGAAACAATGTTTAACAAAAACCCTATCATATAAACATAGGATACTCCTTGGGCAATCGCTGCAGACGGTCAGAAATTTTTTCATCTAAAAATGTTTAAAGCAGTAGTCACGCCGGTTTGCTAGGAGATCGGCACAGCCTAAAGATTATAGATTAGTATGTGTGAGGATTCCGGTTCGAACCTCAGTACTTTCCACTTTGGTTTTTCTTTCCTTTACTTTATTCTTTCGTAGTGGTGAACATGGTTTTCGTCACAGTTGCAATGACTAATCAACTTATAGGATGAATTTGCGATATTGGCGAATGTTTGAGAACCGCCTTAAAATGAACCAATCACAGTTGTGTTTCTTGATAAGATGCTTTGTAAGGAAGCGTCTTATCTGATAAGACGCCTCGTACAATACTGGATATGTAATGGCATTAATATGCAGTGATTAATAAAATTAATATATAATCTAATTATCTTAATATATAAAATTGAATGTGGGTATGTATGTATGTATGTATGTATGTATGCATGCATGTATGTGTGTGTATGTTCTCTATACAAATCTACACGCTTTGACCGATATGTGCCAAATTTTGCACATTTAATCTTCATAACCAGGAGAAGAACATAGGCTACATTAAAATTGTGCACATGGAAGTTAAATTCATTAAAATTATAAAAAATAAAAATAAATAGATCAAATTTTCATGTATAATATTAAAACGCAAAATCTTCTACAGTCAATTGTTTTTTATTATTGTCTGTTATATTCAACATCGACTTTCACGAGGCCATGGAAATTTTAACATCAAATTAAATTACATTGTTGTTACAGATCATGAAGGCTAAAACTAGATAATTCATACAATAAGTATCTTTACGTAGTCCAGGACCGTATTATGAATTCCTCGATGCAGTTTTGTAGATAGTGAGCAAACTGTTTTATACAACTGAATTCTAGAATTCTTTGAAACTACAAGGATTGCTACCACATAATTTACTTAATAATGAATAACCTATAGTACTATTGCGAAATATTGACCCACCAAAATTATGCACAAATAAGAATTGGTGTGAAAAACTCATACGAAACGTAATAGAATTGATAATATTAACTGCAAAAAGAAAAGGAGATGTTTTTATCCACGTATTGCTAGGGTACTCATTCAATTTTAAGCAACTGCAATTTCAATGCCACTAGCATTTGTAATGGCCATATTAAAATGAAGCTCAAGGACAGTCCCTCAAAGTTGCAGACGTTAACTTAAAAACTGCGTGTTTTTCACATCCTCAACTATATTTTATAGAAAGAAGTAAAAAAAAAAAAAAAAAAAAAAAAAGAAAAAAAAAAGATTTTACACATATCAATAAGCAATTCAATGATACTTTTGTCATGTTGCTAATGTGGTATGTGAATGTACATAAGCCTACTGAAAATAACATTGTATTAATTCTCAAAATATTGTTGTTCACGTTGCAAATTTAGTATGTTAAGCGTTGTGGAAATAAAAATCTCTTAATTTCTAAAATACCGGTAGGCCTATACGTTTCTCAGAATATTAGTCTTTATGTTAAAAAATGACTTATTGCGAGTTTATATTGTATCTGTATTCTGTGTGTAAAATTAGAATTAATATAATATGTTCTGAATTTATGATATATAATTTCAAGTTATATTAAAAAAAACTGGATATGATATAAGTGGGTGTACAGCGTTCAAGAGGTAAAAAAAATCTTCCAATATAAATTAAATGATATAAGTATATATTGATTCAATGCTGAAACTGATCAGAAAGAGGAGAAGGAATTATATTTTCGTTGGGTTTTACTTTGTTTATAGTTTGATTTTTCTATTACTTTATTTGTATTTCTGGCGGTGCGGAAGAGAAGGCCTAATTGCCTTAACTACACCAGAATAAATAAATAAATAAATAAATAAATAAATAAATAAATAAATAAATAAAAACAAATAAATAAATAAAAACAAATAAATAAATAGATAAATTTAAAACAACAGTTTAACGTCAGGCACATGATGAAATGTTTTCTTTGCGGTGCCTGATTTACAACTGTTTTAAATTGAGTTAACCCTGGCAGGCATTTGGCTGAGGAGTTCATTAATTCATGTAAGTGACGTTAAGTAAAGATTCATCTTTATGGGCGAGGAAAGCTTAGTAAAGACAATTCGTTTTGGTTGTGTATAGTTAGGTTTCCGAGATTTCCGAAAATTTAATAACCAGTTTAAGTAAAAATAGAAGCAGAAAGGAAAACCCGGGCAACGCCGGGTACTTTCAGCTAGTAATTAACAAAAATGACAGGTCACGCCAATGCAGCATCACTGAAACCCTATCTGCAGATTACATAAACAGCAACATTCATCGATCGTAGAGAAATTACGAAATCCTTCCCATCACACTGCAACGCCCTCTACCTCCAGCTCAGTCCAGTCCACTTCAGTGCCAAAAAAAAAAAAAAAAAAGTAAATTAAAATTTAACTTTAAAAATTGCGTTTTCAATAACCGTAACTTCAAGTGGGTCTAATAAATAAATGTTTGCAAAATTTTTCATGTTTTTATTCTGTTAATGTAACATTTCAGTTCATATTACTTTTGAGGTTAAGTATTGTTGTTTCGTATTTCCGCTCTGAGCAGTTGGTAGTAGTATTTAGTATTCCGTGATAGACAGCAGTTTGTTTTTGAATTTGATTACAAGGAAACATAATATAGTCATATTGCTGTGTTTTATAATAATAATTATCATTCACGTAAGTAATTCGGTTTTGCAAGTTATTTAATTTTATTTCTTGAATAATCTTATTACATTGAGCTCGTGGTTCAATAATAATAATAATAATAATAATAATAATAATAATAATAATAATAATAATAATTTATTTATACTGGCAGAGTTAAGGTCATAGGGCCTTTTCTTACACTTACCAGGTGACGAAGTATACAAAGAGCGAAAATTTAACCGGATGTTAAAGAACAGGATACTAAGATATTACAAAAAATAATAGCACAACAAAATCGACACTAAACAATATAAAAATAATACCGTAACAGAAAAAAGAAAGTGAAATACAGACCTGAACATTGGAATATAATAAAAGCAACTCAGTTTATACGGATAGTTAACAGGAAAAAACGTAATGAAGGATACAACAAATGGAATGTAATAAAATAAAAAATACGAAATTTAAATAGAATCAACAGTAAAAAGGGTACGATAATAAATTCATCTGGCAAACAAAAAAAGGGGGGAGGAAGAAAAAGAAACATAATTTTACAAAACTATCGCAGACAAAAGGGCTTATAAGTGAATGGATTTGAATTGAATAGTTTGTACAGATAGTTGACAGGGACAAACGTGAGGAAGGATACAACAAATGGAATTTAATAAAATAAAAAAAATATGAAATTTAAATATAATCAACAGTAAAAAAAGGGCACGATAATAAATTCATCTGGCGAAAAAAAGGGAAGAAAAAGAAACATAATTTTACAAAACTATCGCAGAGAAAAGGGCTTATAAGTGAAAGGAATCTGAATTGAAAAAAGTGAAACTTCAGTTTATTTTTTAAACTAGACAATGTCCGACAGTCTCTGACATGTTGTGGTAGAGTTACAGAGATGAGCTGCAGAGACGGTGAAAGATGAAGAGTAGGAGGATGTTCTGTGTTTAGGAATGGTGTTGAACGCGTAGCATAATTTCATTTACCCTTCGGGTTCGTGCAGTTACTACAGATAATCAGATAATGTTTTATTAAATTGAATGTGTTTAAAATATTTCACTTATCTACCAACCTACGAGTCTCGTACGTTAGTATAACTGAAAAATGTGTTGAAACACATATTAATACAATAGAGAGTCATATGGAATGAAATGGAATTTCCGAAGGGGCGAACTATGGCCCAGCACTGCGACCTTTCACGATCTACTGCGCTAACCCTCAAGCTAGGTACATTCCCAAACCCACATCGTGCGTCGCCAGCAGGAGTTTGAGGAATGCTGTGGAATGAAGACAAAATGGAGAAAAGTTGACGAAATTATGTAGATGTCTAATATGGTGAAACGGAAGAACCCCGAGAAAAACCCTACTGCGACCTTGTCCGCCAGAAGTGTCACTGTGGGTTTTTCAACAAAAAACCCAGACCTCAACGGTATTCGAACCCAGAACGCCTGCGCGACAGGTCGAAGGTCTGACCACACAGTCACGGTAGTGATTGCTAGTAGTGGTAGTAAAAACAAAAAGCTCTATTCTCATTTTTGTAACCTGTGTAGAAAAGAAAAATCAGTTGTATTCGCATGGAAGTAAACCAGAGTTCTTTCAATCCAAAACCAAGCACCTTCAATAATAAGCGGACCAGTTCTGAAGATGACCAATAATAGGTATGTTAACATGTAAATAATAGTAATATGCGTTACAAGAGCGGTATGTTGAAGTTTTCATGTTCCAGGAAAAGTTTGAAAAAGCGAAACGTAGTTGAGCTTTTTTAATTTCCGAGAATTGAAAGAAAACATACCGCTCGTATATCGTACATTATTTTGTGCGAAGATAGTTTATTACATACCTGAAAGAGGAATTTCTAATTAGTTGCAATGAAATCTCCATCGTGGTTTCTGTTCAATGACGGCAAATTTGCAAAACAAAAATATCTATCTTCAACATTGTTGCTTTAAAATGTTTTCTGTGTTTACTATACTGCAGCAGGCCGTGATATACGTCTGTCTCCCCCCCCCCCCCAGTCTATAAATGCGAACTTAAAACAAACGGTAAGGTATTGTAATGATTTATTTTTCATTTTAATATTTTAACAATATTATTTATATAACATATTCCAGTAACAACATCGGCAAGTTGATTTGTTGATTTTTTCACGGCTTCCTTAATGTTACTTGCATCACGAAAGCAGTAACTTTAGTGGAGTTGTAGAGTTTACTTAATTTTTGCAAATATTTCAAAACAATAATTAACAATGCAATTTAGGTGAAATTGCAGTGGTACGTTTCCAATTTATAATTATTACTATATTAAACGTCTCTAAAAATAATATGTTAAAAGCCTAAAGCAGTAAAATCAATATGTCACTCAAGCGGTAAGAAGAGGGAAATTGTTATGTGTTAGGTTGGGAATACTGAATGTGGAATTTTAGACTTTCCGCGGATTGGTTTTGTGCGGAAACCAAGCAAATACGCACGATTTCGCACAAAAAAATTGAACGTGAAAGATATACAGTATAATACGTTTTCAAAGTGATGTAGTGTTAAAAGTTGTGTAATCAAGATGTATAATAAGTGGTCATCAGCTTGGGAAAAGATACTGTACGAAAAAGGTTTTCGGAAATATGAAGTCTTTGTCACCCACAGAAGATTCTTGTTGGCGTACTGGTTGCTATGACAATGCGGTACAGTCAAAGCCGCAGTCAATTTGTCTGGCATTTACCTGACATATACAGATTAATGAGACATACAACAAAAGAAGCGCTCTCACAGGTATGAAAGGCCACACTGAAATGTCAATCCTCCACTCTGGTCTGCCTACGACACTGATGCCGTTGCAATGATTTTCATATGTCCGAGAAGACGAACCATATTCTTATTTAACAATAAGCTTTACTTTTATCATTATGGGTTGCGTGTACCAAAGCGTACAGCAATTAAATCTACTACTGGGTTCAAAAAGTTCCCGGAATTTTACTACCATTTTTCGTATTAATATATAGGGTAAGGTTGCCATCATTGGACCAGCGCCATGGATGGACCACTTCTGTAACTTTTGTCCTTCTGATAATTGCTGCGATCTGATGAGTTTATTTAGTACTTCCGTGTACAAAGAAGCTGCCATGTTAGTTACGAGGTTCTAGAAGAGTTCATACGCACGTGCTGTGTTCGTAAAGTTATTTCAACATTGTGATATTGTGTCGAGCATAATTTTAAAGTTCATACGACAAGAAGATACACGTTTTATAGCGCTCTACTTACATCATTGGTAAGTGTGATTTATCTGCTTTGCATTGATATATTTAGATACGTTGTTGAATTTTCAGCTTTGCCATACACAAGCGGAGAGTAGAAACGTGCACTGTTTCCACCATTGGACCACTGAGTGATTCCATGAATGGACCACTGGTCCATCCATGGGCACGCCTTAATATAAATGAACAACATGTATATTTGAGTTTTATCTTCACTTATATAGCTTATTAACTAATAATTAAACACAAATATATTTTGTTGTGGTCCACTCAGTGGCAGAGTGGTTAGAACGCGCACCTTTTACCGCTGGGGTTCCGAGCTCGCGTCTCGATCACTCATGGTACATGAATCCGTAGTCAGGGCCAGGTTTCTCGCGAGGTTCTCCCGTTTTCCCCAGTCAAACATTTCATCCACCTTTTTTCCATTATTGCGTCATGAATTTCACTAATTATTTCATTTCATCCGTTCCTGGCACGGTGCGACAGGTCTGGTCAGCCGGCTCCTTGACCTGCATTGTAGGTGCTGCATCTTATTCATCCCAAACGAGTGAAATATGTTATTATTATTATTATTATTATTATTATTATTATTATTATTGCTACTACATTGCAGAATTGAAGATGCCCAAGGGGATTAAATATGGGCAATGGGAAGAAGAAAATATGGAACGAGCTCTTGCTGCTGTCAGGAACGGTGATTTGGGCTTAAATGCTGCAGCCAAACAGTATTCAGTCCCCAAAGCTACTCTGAAACGCCATTTGGATGGGAGAAATTAGTTCGCGCTAGAAAGTAAAAAAATAACGGGAAGCGTGAGTGATTTACCACCCGCCGTGGAGGAGGAAATATGCCAGCATGTACTTCAGTTAGAAGAATGTATATTCGGCATCACTCCGAAGGACTTGAGAAAACTAGCGTTCGCAGTTGCCGAAAAAAATAACATACCACATAGATTCAACCGACAGAAAAAAATCGCGGGTAACAAGTGGTATTACAATTTCATGAAAAGACATACAAATCTTTCTTTAAGACAACCAGAAGCTACTTCCATTGCCCGTGCAAGTGGTTTCAATAGAGAAAGAGTTGGCGAATTTTTTGACATTTTAACAAAAGTCGTTGAACAGAATAAATTGGACGCCAAAAGGATTTTTAATGTGGACGAAACGGGCCTTTCCACGGTGCAGAAGAGGACCAGAAAAGTAATAGCCAAGAAAGGAAAACAACAAGTCGGGTCCATTGCAAGCGGAGAAAGAGGTATGACTACTACTGCTGTCTGTTGTGCCAGTGCTGCTGGCCAATATATTCCACCGATGCTGATATTGAAGCGTACCCGAGCTAAGGATGAACTAATGGATGGAGCACCACCGGGAACAGTGTTTGCATTCAACTCAGATAGTGGCTACATAAACAAAGAGTTGTTTGTAAAATATTTACATCATTTTATAGACACTGTAAAACCATCGAATGACCATAAAGTACTACTTCCCTTGGATGGTCATACAACACACACTAAAAATCCTGAAGCACTGGATCTTGCTCGACAGTGTGGGGTTGTACTACTTTCCCTTCCAGGCCATACAACACACAGACTCCAACCCTTAGACGTCTCTTTCTTTAAGCCATTAAGCTGCTACTACATTGATGAAATGGAGAAATGGTTGAGGTTACATCCAGGACGAGCGGTAACCCAATTTCAGGTGGCTGAATTATTTGGGAAGGCATATGGGAGAGCAGCTACTGTTGGGACAGCAATTAATGGTTTTGGCCGTGCTGGAGTGTGGCCTCTAGACAGAGATGTCTTCAAAGATCACCATTTTTCTACTTCAACTGTACTGCAATCCAGTCCAGTGGTCGAGGAAGTGCCAGTAGCAAATGATACTTCAACAGGAACAAAAACAACAGCATCAAGAACCACAGTAGCGACCAGTTCAATCACAGAGAAAATTCCAGCAGTAGAAGCAACGACATCAACACAGAAGACATCGACTGTAGGAGAAGCAGCATCAACAAATACAGCAGCAATCAATCCGATGTGTGAGAAAGTGCCAGGAGCAGAAGTAACAGGAAATGAATCAGCTGGAGTAGCAGCAACGCAGATAAACGCAAACGAAGTTCCAGGACAACAATTTCACTGACTCTTGTAGTCCGACAACAAGGCCTAGGCCTAATTATAATTTGGCCGTTCCTCTCGCTGAATTATCTCCTTTACCAAAAGCAGCTACTACTGTTGCAAGCACAAGAGGAAAGAAAGGCACACAAAAAGCTCTCGTCCTGACAAGTTCTCCGTATAAGCAGCAGTTAAGCAAATCATCTACAGGTTTGAAAAGAAAAAAAAATTAACATATCCTTCAAGTGAGGATAAGAAAGTTCGTCGGAGTACCAATAATGACTGGTATTGTGAAATGTGTCAAAGTCGGTCAGTGGAGGACATGATCCAGTGCATGACATGCAGGCAATGGGTACATGAAAACTGTGCAGGAGTAAAAAAGAATGTGAAAAAATATTTTTGTTTGAATTGCATTTAAAGAACTGTACAAACGTGAAAATATTGTAAAACATATTTTTGTTTGAATTGCATTTAGAAAAACTGTCCAAGACATAAAGGTAAAAATAGAATTTATTTACTGCCTGCTACATGATTCAAGTTACAGTGATAACATGTTGTTTACCACTGTGAGATGTGAAACCAATAATTTTATAACCCATATTTCTGAACACATGCAGGTTTATTCATCTTTGAACCTTTTAAAAATTCAGTTGCATTGGGTATGACTGTATTTGTTTATCTAACCATCTGTATCATTTAAAATAAACCAAATGTCAAATATTTTGTTACATACATCATTCAGAGTGTGTTTAGGAAGAAATGTTTCTATGAAACCCGATGGTCCATTCATGGAACCCAACTGGTCCATTGGTGGAGCTAGGTCTCCATGAATGGACCGCTAGGCGAAAAATTAAAATCGTTTATTGTTTTTTTCGAAGTTGTATTCCGATATTGATTATTATACAGTTGATAGTCCTTCATACCAGGAATTCATGAAATTTAAAATCATAATATTTGACTCAATAGTTTTTCTTAAATTCCATAAAGAATTTATGTGGTCCATTGATGGCAACCTTACCCTAACAAGGGATATTATACATTTGTTTTGTTGGTAACATTCATGATGTCATTTCCTTAAAGTTTGTTGATAATGGCGATTGTTGGTTTTGAGTTGTAGGCAGTTGTTTATCATAGTGTTTTGTTTGTTCGTCGCATTTTGTAATTATGTCCATAGAGCAACGTACAAACATCAAGTTCTGTGTTTTGTTACACAAAACTCCTGTAGAGACATAAAGATTGTTGGAAGAAGCATATGGCGAAGCAGCGATGAAAAAAAACTCAAGTGTATGCCTGGCATAAACGCTCTTCTGGTGGCCGCGATACGTACGCAGCGGCCGACCAACAACTGCAACAAATGAAGCAATCGCTCAGCGTGTGCGTAATGTTGTGAGGGACGACCGACGTAAAACCATAAAAGAGATAGCAGCAGAGGTCGGAATATCAGTCGGAAGTGTACACAATGTTCTTCACAAGCATCTCAACATGCATTACGTGTCTCAGAAGTTATTTCCGAAAATGTTGTCGGCAGAACAGAAAGAGACAAGAATGACTCTTGCTGGGGACATGATCAGTATGGCTGATGAAGATGGTGATTTCTTAAACAAAATTACTGCTGGTGATGAAACTTGGTGCTACTTGTACGAGCCATCCCTAAACGACAGTCATCTGAGTGGAAATCGAAAACATCTCCTCGGAAGCAAAAATTTCTAGAGACACTTCCAAAGGCAAAGTTATGTTGGAAGTTTTCTTCGACTCTCAGGGTCTCATCCACCATGAGTTCATTCCAGAAGGTCATACTATAACGAAAGAATTGTACGTAGAAATCCTCCTTCGCCTCCGGGACGTAGTGAGAAGGAAACGTCCAGAAAAGTGGGTGGAAAACAACTGGTTCCTTATGCATGACAATGCACCTGCTCATCGCGCAATTATTGTAAAGAATTTTCTTGCCAGGTACAACATAACTGCTTTGGATCATCCACCATACTCTCCTGATCTCTCACCACCTGATTACTTTCTGTTTCCCCGTCTGAAAAGTCATCTGAAAGGACGGAGATTCAATGCTGACGAGGTTATCGCAAACGCGACGAGAGCACTAAGACGGGTTTCACAAAATGGCTTCCAGGCCTGCTTCCAGGAACTCTACACGCGTAGGGAAAAGTGTGTTGTTGCGGAAGGCAACTATTTTAAAGGGAATGCTGTAGAATAGTGTTTAAGGTACGTTGTTTCTATGATACTAGCAAATTCCGGGAACTTTTTGAACCAAGTATGTATATATATATATATATATATATATATATATATATATATATATATATATATATATATATATAATTTAAACTGGTAATGGAAATTACGGGAAAACGGCTGAACGGATTTGAATGAGTGACCCCTCATTTTCATGCCTGGCATCCAAAGTAGTAGTTTTCAGTGAAATGTCAATTTTCCTACACAATTTTCCTATTTTCCGAAATCCATCTGTTGTCAGTTTTGAGAACTAATTTTATTGAATCACGGCCGACTTGATTGAATTTCAGAACAAAACACACACTACAATAAACAATAGGCTATTACACGAAGGCCATGATCTGCAGGATTGCAGACATATTTAGAGCTCAATTCAATTTGTTATTAAAAACTGATTCAGCAGTGTATAATTTTCTGAGTAGAGCTGTGTATTGAATATTCAAATCTACGAAACCTGAGGTGGTTTGATGACATTATTACCATTAGAAATTAAATATTATTATAGTTAATATCATGATGCGTCTATTTTTCATTAATTGCACATAATATTGATGCTATATTGATGACATGAAAGTGAAACGTTTTGTGGTTATGTAAGTAAATGTAGAGAATATCTTAATTTAGATCTTCATTTCTATAATTTATTGAGTGGCTGCTATATATAACTACAAAACTTAAGATAATAATATTGTTATTAAAAATTAAATATTTTAATACTTATTAACCCAGTGGGGTTGGGTCTTTTTCATATACTTAATGGCGGTGTAGTGTAGATATTGATATGTGTCATTGTCTTCAGTATTGGCTCGAAAGAGCGCAAAAATTACAGTTCCTAAGGAGAGATAAAAAGGTATTACTTACTGATAAAATAAGAGGCCTAGAAAATTTTGTAGCCTCCAGATCATTTCAGCAAGATCTCTTTGTAGGATAAAATTATTTTACGCTCTACATTTCAAGTTCTACATGCAGCAGCTATACGAAAACGCTATTGTTTGAAAGCTTAGCAAACCTGACATTTTTTAAACTTTTGCCTACAATCCACAATGACCTGAAATAGCTACTGCTATCGTCCTGACATTGATACTTGCGTTTTCGCGTTGAAACTCAAAAACTGAAGTAGGATAGGTTCAAGAAAAAGTATTTGGCCTAAAAAAATCCATTCAGAGGGAGTATGTTTCATTATTATGGAAGCAAATAACTATCAAAAAGACAAGTATTCTTCACTGAAAATAAATATGAAAAATTTTTATTTGTACGTCTAACGAACTTAGTTTGCAGCAGCATTTGCTGCACAAGCCACTAGTATGATTTACTTTTATTACAGGTTGTCATGGCAAAATGTGGTAAAGGAAGTTATTAATATAAAAATGTGCATCTTCTGCGAACCTCTGGAAAAAATAGCTAACGGAGAGACTAGTGGAGTGCTTTGTATGGTGAGTAGTTTTTTATGGGGAAGAAAAATATACATTACAAAGAAGTTAAGAGAAATGACTATACTTCGTTTCAAAATGTCTGACAGGCGATACAAACATTGCCGGCAGAGGAGAAGAGAAGTGTAATTGCTATTCAACCAATGGCGGAGGTATCATTCCACGCATGACTTGAAGTTGGGCGGTCTGAAGCTTTCTACCTCCGCCCAACTTTAAGACAAGCTGGAATGAGACTCTGCCATTGGTTGAATAGCAATTGCACTTCTCTTCTCCTCTGCAGGCAATGTTTGCACCTGGGATCATTCCATGCAAGTAAAAGTATGCTTTTGAACCATGATGTCTCAAAAGTTAAAAATATTGTAGTAGGTTATTCTGTATGTTCTAAATATGAATTTCACGCAATACTATATTTCTATCCTTCATAGTTTGGCAGCAATCAGCATTTAAAATATTGGTTTAGCAAAGAACATGGCTTCATTCATTCTAGTTTTCTTACTATGTAAAAGATGATGTAAAAGTGATTTCAATGCAATTCGAAAGAAGAGAGCCTTGTTCATAAATTCCCTCAAAATGAAAAAATGTATAATTGTTTAAGTAGTTACCTGCCGTAAAATAATTTAAAATAATACAAAACACAAAATGCAATTCATTTTTACAGACGAAAAAACACGTGTTTAATTCTTTAGGGTATATTGATTCCACTGTGAAAATTTCAGAATATTGTCTTAAATATCATGTCAGTTTTTAATAAAAATAACTCACCTGAACAAAGGAGCTCAGCAGGTAGGCTCTCCTGTCGTACAGAATGTTGCGCGATCAAGGTCAGGGAGACGGTCGCTTGAGATTACTCATAGTTATGAAGTCTCGCGAATGCTGCGACCGCCACACATAGCAAGCGATTTTCAACCGTCGGAACAAAAATTAATAATTTTATTAATTTAATTATACACAGGTTTTGTTTTTAGATAAAGTCATGAAATATGAGAGATGGATTAAGAATAAGATTTTCTTCAATACGAAAGAAATTCGCATAATTTAAATTGGTGCATTCGAATATAAAACTGTTTCTTTGTTTCAATGAGGTGTTTTTATGAGGAATTATTATTATTCGAGTTAGTCTTTAAGGTATTAAAACATGGTTGTTCAGGTTTACAATGGCGTCTCTTTAGTTTCGATGACACTTCATATAGGATGTCTAGAATATTTCAAATTATGGATAGCATGTAACTGCCACCCATTTTTCAGTCATCCGTATGACTAAAATATTAATGATACGGCGGTGTCATACTTGGCAGTTTAATTTATTTTCATAACAACATTTTTATATTAAAAGCCCAAAAAAATTATGACATCACTGGCATATTCTTAGAATTTTGTATGGAATGACCCACCTCCTGTCGGATATTCTGGAACGAAGTATAGAAGCATTTGAAATGCGGATATGGAGACGAATGGAGCGTGTGGAATGGATAGACAGAATAAGAAATGCTGTGCTAGAACGAGTGGGTAAAGAAAGAATAATACTGAAACTGATCAGGAAAAGTGAAAGGAACTAGCTGGGCGATTCGCTGAGAAGAAACTGCCTACTGAAGGATTCATTGGAAGGAATGGTGAACGGAAGAAAAGTTCGGGACAGAAGAAATCAGATGACAACATTAAGATACATGGATCATATGCGGAGACTGAAACGGAAAATAGTGAAGATTAGGGAATGCTGGGTTTGCAGTGAAAGACCTGCCCTTGGGCAGAACACTATGGATGGATGGCAAAATGTGTGACAATAATGCAGCAAGTCTGATACACGTAATATTCTACTTTTAACGCACAAATTCTAAGCTGCAAAGACTACTTAGACGCAAATAAATGATTGTGTGAGAGTAATGAAGCAACGGTTGGATTACAATGATGACGGTGACTCAGAAAACCCACCCACTTGATATGCAATTTTTAATTAGCGTTGACTGGTGACTGTCGGAGGTACTAATTCGACAGTTCCGAACATTCAATGTTACAATAATGATTCACTTGGAGCGAAGTCAACAGTCACGAAATATTTTACTTGGTTATTTAACGACGCTGTATCAATTACTCGGTTATTTAGCGTCGACAGAATTAGTGACAACGAGATGGTATTTCGCGAGATAAGGTCGAGAATTCGCCATAGATTACCCGAAATTTGTGTTACGGTTGGGAAAAACCTCGGAAAAAAAACCCCCAACCAGGTAATCAGCCTAAACGGGAACTGAACCCACACCCGAGCTCAATCCCAGATCAGCAGGCAAACATGCTACCGTCTGACAAGCAAACATTCTGATGGGGGCAGATAAAAAGGTTATTTTTTTTCTTCCACCATGTTAATAATGTCAAAAGAAATGCTTATACAGATTTTGGCCACTCGACCGCAATTACGAGGCCGTCCAGAAAGTGATTTTCCCTGGCACAATTGCATGGAAAGATTTATTGAAATAGATATAGCAATTGTTGCGCTATTTGTCAACATATCCCCCACTAGAATTGAGACATTTGTCATACCATGGGATCAATTGTTGTATCCTTGTATCGTAGAAGTCAGCCGCTTTTTAGCCCTGTTTTTCGGTACGAAGTGACGTCACAGTTGAACCAGGGACGAAGAACTCTGAATGGAACTGTGAATGGACTTAAGGTATATGTACATCTTTACATACGAAAATTTTGTTTTGTACTATTTTGCTCTGTAAAATTTTTATACAATTGAGAATGGTACCAGAAAGAGAATGAAGTGAACAGGTCCCTTGAAATTATGTCTAAATTGTTTTTAAAAATTATTTTGTTTATAATTTTGACATGCAACTTGAAACATGGTAGCTCATGCAGTTTTTAAAATAGAGCCACAGTTTTTTCACTGTTTTATAGCTAAAACTATTCTTTAGTGCCTGACATACAGCTATTTTTTTATTTACATTAATTAAATATTACCATATATGCAACTTACAATAATATTTTATGTTGCATAAATCAGGTAAAAAATCCATAGATAATTAATTATATTAATGTTATTTTACTTATCAGGCACTGGGGGACATTTCAAGTTTCAAAATGACACCAATATCTTCTTGGCCTCACCATATTTGACTGAGATATCATGTTTGAAAGAATTAAATATTCTAAAATTACTATTTACAAGAAATGAGCCACAAACTTTCAGAGCCTAGAAGACTCCATCATCATATGTCACCCCTTAAGCAGCTTCATGTCGGTCCAGTTTCAGTTTCTTTCTGCCTCTCAAATACGAGTACCTCCGCCTTGTTTTAACTTCAGGTGTTGAATTTTTTTTTTTTGGCATTTTTGTCCCTATTTCCATTGATGCAACAAATCCTGCGATGGTGTTTGTCCCAGGGTTTATGCCCATCCTCCTTAGAATTGTAATTTCTACTTTTGGACTCTGATTAAAATGACGTACAACATCACTGACACACAAATTTACAGTTTTATGCTCAACCACGCCGAAATGTAGTAATTATACACCTGGTAGCAGTCCTTTAATGCATGTCATTAAAGTACACCTATTCATTAAAGTTCAGGTTTTCGATTATTCTCGGATATACAATCGAAAGACAACGAGGGAAACGTCACGGAGGCTGGAAATCCAATACTGTCGCAGAAGGTTATGTTCTGTTACTATAATAATTAGCGTTAATTGTAAATAATATTCAAATAAATTCAATTTGTCATCTCGTTTTTCAATTCTAAATCAATTTCCAGGTTATATCAAAATTAGTTCATTTTATTCTCTAGATTATTTCAAGGTCAATGACATTATTGTTCCTCGGAAAAAAACAATATTTTCTCGAGCTATGCACAAGATCACTTCCCCTCTTGAGTCAGATACGAATAAAATGAATACTTCTGAATAATTTCAAGTTAGAAATATGGTCGAGCATAAAAAGTCGTATGAAACTTGCCTATAATGGTAATTAAGACGCTCGTATGAAAATTATGAAACTCGCTTGCGCTCGTTTCATAAACAAACATACTCGCGTCTTAATTACTATCATTATAGGCTCGTTGCATAATGTACTATTATGACTAACAGTAAAAGATTATAAATTACTTCATTATGTAAAAGTTTTTTCAATCTAATGATCATGTCCAGATATCTATGCATCTATTTCGGGACTAGAAAGAAGTTTATTTTACAAGCAATGCTGGACGAGGGGATTGACTGCTACGAAGATCACTCCAAAAATAATGTACTCCAAAAGTAAGTGACCGTGGCTGATGACGCAGCATTTTGGAAAATGGGACTTAACTGAAAACCATAAGGCATAAATCGAAAATTTTTATATCAAATTAAAGAGGAGAAAATTCTCTATTAAAATAAGTATATTAAAAAAATTCTAATTTTTCATAATTTTTTGTGTTTTGTGGGTGAACATATACCTTAACTATGTGGTCAGTACGGCGCATTTCAATGCTTCAAACAACACAAACAATTCTAATGGGAAAGAAGATAAATTTTCACTTTCTTCCCGAGAATCGAATATGGGTCAGCTGAGCTTGTACCTAGAAACACTACAACTCGAGTCGAACATAATGATGTGAATTTAAGAATCATTATATCTGGGGAGCGTATGAGAGTCTAGCAAGCCGCCTATGAGCGACGAGACACATTGTGAAGCAGGTATCCCACGCGAGTTTGGATAATGTGTCTTCGAGGAAAACACTGCATGTATCAGGCTTTCCTTGTTGATAGCACGCTTTGAGTATCACTCCCTCCCTATATTATTCATCTTCTGGGAGTTTCCTGGAACTTATCCTTCTATTAATGGGTGATAGTTACAAAGAAAAGGCGTAGCGAAGATTTTAATAAATTATTCTTAGCAAACAAGGCGTAGGACATCTAAACTTAGGTTTATAATTCTATACTGAACGATCTTTTTAAACTACATAAGCTATTCAGAGGCACAGAAAAGGTTACACAGTACTGGAAACACGATGGAATGAAAATGGTAGCATAAACAGAAGTAGAAGCAAAACAAAAAGTCTTCTGTAGCATTTATCCACAATTCACACAGCACTAGTAGGTATGTTCTAAGACCACAACTGCTCTATTCTCAGTCCTTGGTAAGAAGTCATCACTACAATGATCTTATTAAGTCTAGATAGGACGAGATAATCAAACTAAGAATTTTCTGTACGTTTTACAAGTATGTTATATTTTTCAGTCCTCAATTTCAATATTATACCGACTATTACACTTTTACTACGTCATAGGCCTACTACTTTTGACCAATAAAACGGTACGAAAGGACGTATTTCAACCAATCATGGCTGCTTATCGCACAATTTTATCGCGTCCCTAGCATTTGTTTCTTTGTTTGCCAACATTTCAAACTGCGCTAGTCTGGACGTAAAAAAAAAAAAAATTACAAACCACTCCAGTCGATGCACAGCAGTTTCGAATGACTCGCATTGGCATTCAAGAACAAGAATTAATAAAGATCACTGGTCATACCTATCCATCTTCCCTGAAATCCTATTTACAAATAAATGAAGAGCACCATTCAGAAATCCTGAATAAGTTGAGGGATACACCATGTACATCAACGAGTTCACTTCTTTTACGCACATGTCCAATATAACATCAACTGAACCACCAACCACTAAACCATTCAAATTTGAAAATTGTACTTTCAAAAATTGTTTCTTTTAAAATTATTCATGTTTATTTTTTATGTCATCATCGTTAATTAAAACTTTTCTTTTTTATTTCATCATCCCTAATTAAAACTTTTCTAACACTTGTTCATATTATTTAGGTTATGTTATGTTAAGGGTGTTTGAGAATAAGGTGCTTAGGAAAATATTTGGGGCTAAGCGGGATGAATCTACAGGAGAATGGAGAAAGTTACACAACACAGAACTGCACGCATTGTATTCTTCACCTAACATAATTAGGAACTTAAAATCCAGACGTCTGAGATGGGCAGGGCATGTAGCACGTATGGGCGAATCCAGAAATGCATACAGTGTGTTAGTTGGGAGACCGGAGGGAAAAAGACCTTTAGGGAGGCCGAGACGTAGATGGGAGGATAATATTAAAATGGATTTGAGGGAGGTGGGGTGTGATGATAGAGACTGGATTAATCTTGCACAGGATAGGGACCGATGGCGGGCTTATGTGAGGGCGGCAATGAACCTTCGGGTTCCTTAAAAGCCATTTGTAAGTAAGTAAGTATGTTATAGCTTCTGCTATATGATATTATGGATAGTTACGTATCAGAGATTGTTTAATACTAAGATTTATTGAAAATCATCTGTCAAGTGACGTTGATTACTGGGATCCGGATTGAAGTGGAATGCAACTGTTTTAATAAAAATGAAATTGAATCAACAAAGCTTCTTGACTAGTAACTGTCCACAGAGTTCAATGAAGATTCCATAGTTGGCACACCTGATAACATCACATAATCATAACACACCTCTACATCTAGCGTAATATTTGTAATGTTGAAATGGCACAATAATACATTTGAAGACAGTTGTATTTTCGTAAGTCGATTAATATTTTATTGTATTGGAGTACTTCATTACTTCTGATCTTTATATACGAGGGAGATCCAGGAAATAACGACCGTTTTGTTGTAATAATTAAAAAATATATATTTATTTGAAAACACAAAGTCTGTTACATAACTGAAGCTTCCTTTACTTCTCTACATAATCACCACCTACATTTAAACATTTGTCGTATCTGTTCACTAGCTTTAGAATTCCCGTGTTATACTCCTCTGCCGCCAGTTCATTAAGCCAGGTGTTCACTGTCTTGGTCAACTCTTCATCACTTCCAAAACGCGTACCACCCAGAAAGTCTTTCAGCTTAGTGAAAAGGTGAAAATCGCTAGGAGCAAGGTCTGGACTATAGGGCGGATGATCAAAGATTTCCCAACTTGAATTGATCCAGCAATTCTCGAGTTGAAGCAGCAGTGTGTAAATTGGGCTACAGATTTTGTGGTATCCAAGATGTTGCGACACAATTTCACCAAGCAATGAACGAGAAATGTCAGGAAAGGCAATATGCAATTCGTCGAGTGATGTGCGCCTGTCTTGCAAGATTCTGTCGTTCACTTTAGTCTTCAGGTCTTCTGTGATGAGTGATGGGCGTCCGGGTCGAGTTTCATCGTGGACATTTGTTCGCCCATTTTTTAAACATTTCGCACCATTTTCTCACATTTCTTTCATTCATTACAGTATCACCATACACTTCTTTCAATTGCCGGTAAATTTCTGCAGGTTTCAAATGTCGGGCATTCAAAAATCGAATCACACTCCTCACCTCACAGTCGGCGGGATTATCAATCACGTCGTTCATTTTGAAATAACACAAAATGCACAATAGCGACTTGTTGCAACCAGTACTCACAACATTATGAGAACACATGTTAAGGAAGCCAGTTGACCTTCAAACAAGGAAGGGGAGTTAGCTGCGCGGCGGGTATGCGCGAACGGTCGTTATTTCTTGGATCCCCCTCGTACTTTCTTCTAATCGTGTAATAGTCAATTAAATTCCACTCGAGTTTTGATTATCTCTAGATAAATCAAAACCTCTAGTGAGATTACTGTTGATAAATTTTTTATTTCCGTTCATGCTAACATTAAACGCATTCTGAGGTTCAGGACGGTGCGGTTAAGAAATGTTCATTCAACCCACTGTCATAGTACACACTGAACAAGCAGACAGGTCTAGACCATATTAAATGTCTTATTTTCTACATATCTGGTTACATACAATGTCTCCTAGAAGTCCCCTAATAAAAAAAGAAAGAAAGAGTACTGTCGTAACTCATTTGTTAGATTTTGGTATAAAATATATTTGAAAGTATCTATATAATTATGATAAATGTCAGTGATACAGCAACATAGTGTTCCAAGTTACACCATCGGAAAAAAAACAACTAATAATGACTTTAAAAACGTTCGTCGTAACTCTAAACATAACTTTTAATTCACAATCTTACATATCAACGATGTACAGCAAAAAAAAACCGGACCGATCCTTGTAGCTGATTCCAGAGCCTTGTTCACTCAGAGCACGACAGACTGGTAACCAAGACTTTCGTGACTCGAATCCTGCCTCGAAAGGAAAGTTTTTTTTGTTCCTTATTCAAATTTATTCCCAATAGTTTTCGATTGCAGCGATATTTTATTACTTAATTAATTTATTATTCCCAGGACATGAATTTTACCAGCAATCGAACTGAACCAGGGACGAATTGAATGAACTGAATTTTGAAACTCAGTATCATTTTATGCAAATCTATGAGGAAGGCGGAAAATAGGAACCACTGGAGAATGCTTGGTTTGGAGCGGAAGACCTGCCCTTGGGCAGAAAGCAATGAACGCATAAAATCTATGACGGATATTGTATTTGGTTCCTTTGCATTAGTTAATAATGTTCAATCTCTCATTAATAGCTAAAACTATCTATGACGCAATGTCCATAAATACGGGTGTCCTATGTGGAGTCCATAGGGGACAAGATTTTTTTTAATGTGCTTAGCCACGGTGTTTTCTGTACAATATGGGCACAAGACATCCCTTTATTATTATTTCAATGTAAAAACAGTTCTCGAGGTAGATAATATAGCCTATTAGTAATATGGAGGCAAATTTTCTCTAATATTTGGACTTTTCCCTACTATTATTATATAAATGACACATTATTAACCGTATTCATGAGTGATGCCTTATTGGTGTGACGTATGGTAGAGCCCGGAAGTTTGGCAAAATGCCCTTTTTACTGGGTGGAAGTAAATCATCATTTGTATAGATATAAATGTGATTTGGAGTAAATCAAAGTGATAGGGCCAATTTTTATTTTGCCTATTTAAGGTGTTTCTTATTAATAAATGACTTTTTTTGTCATTTCAGAGCAATATTTCTTGTTTATTTGCAATTTTCTAATTAATTGTAATGTAATGTGTATGAAATTTAAATATTTGAAACAATGACTAACTTTACTAACAACAGTAAATAAAAGTAATTTATTTCGGTACTTAATCTGCTAATAATGGTTCTTTAATACTATTGGTATAATACGAATAATGATCGGCAATCCACAGTTAAAAATATAATATTGTGATGTCTTCACGATACAATCAGCTTTATAATAATTGAGACAGGGAGATAAAAAATCCACTAACTCAAATTTTTTACAAAATTGAGTTATGGGCTGGATGATGCTTTTTAGTTTCTCCCGCATACGTGGAAGGAAAGAATACACTAATATCGACATTCATCTGCATTCTGGGGGCTGTTTTAAAACTCGTGGAAGTGACAACTCCACTTACTCCATGGAATAAGAGAGTTTTTGCATTCCAAGCTTCATTTCTCAGTAGGTGGCAACCAGCTGTGTAAAGTGATACGATACGGTATTCAGAATGTCACCGAAATCTATGAAATCCATGTAAGTAAGACTATTAAAGGCACAATATCGAGTCGATTTAACTTCTAGAAACGCAATACAGATGCATCATTCCCCAGTCAACTAAAGTACAGGGACATCGTTTTATTTTTACTTCAACTTTTATTGTACCCAAGTTTTTTAATGTACTTCACTCCCACCCCTTCTACTAACGAAGTTCCAACCCAAGTTTCCTCGACACAGAACCAAGGCCGCAGTACTCAGTGATTATAGTACGTTTCAGAAATATGTTCGCGTTTTCCAGTGACGAAAACTTCCAATATTGAATCATTTTTTCGCACAGGTACTGTCGTCCGTTCGCCTACGTCGCATCCCGATTTCCCTCACCTGCTTCTGCTCGCTCCACTGTAAAGACTAGTGGCTGGGCTTTCTTAGCTCTTTTCTGAAAACATTAATTTCTGTTACGAATTAATTGGACGTCTACGTAATATTATGCAACTGTTTAAAAATAACTTAAATAAATGGGCCTCGTTAAGTAATTAACTATCACGTGATTCCCCCTCCCCTTTCTACGATCCTGCGACATAACCACTGGGACGGACAGTAGATAGCATGTCTGAGTAATTTTATCTGTGCGGGTCGGGCAGAAGTGACGACTGAATTTACAGTACGTAAGGTACTCTTTTATAGAGTAGGTACCGAATTATTTCAATATGAGTTACTACTCGTAAGTATGAAGGACGAAACTGGTAATTGGAAATAGATGCAATAGTCTATAGTGCGATAATAAGCACAAAAGAACTGAAGCCTGTATCGAAATGAACGGCCACCATTTTTAAAAATGTGTTTAAATATCCATATTATGATTATTTTTCATTTTAACTTCATTCTCTATATCGTACGCTAATGTGCTGTAGACTGTATAATATACACTGCATAATGAATACGTCCGCATGGATAAACACTTATTATTAATACTGTACTGTATTTTGATTAAACAAAACCTAATGAAAATTATCACACTCAAAATCGCGCTATTTCCTACTTTACGTAAATGGATGAACTACGTTTCTTCCTTCCTGTACCTAGTAAAGTGATTTGTTTGTATTTTACGCCAGTATCATCGAACTCCAGTCGTGGAAGAGGTAGCAAGCGGTGTTTCCGGTTCTCAAGCATTAATCCAAAGGTATAGCCAGGTTAATATTAAAAATGTTAGTAAAAATAAAATGATGTCCCTGTATAATTCAGCATTGCCATTGAAAGAAGAAAGCAAAAGGACTTGCAAAATTTAATGCAGTTTATTTCCGAGACAAGTAGGATGTAGTACGGAATTCTGCGGACAGTAATAATCTAGAATCTAGATGCAGAGGAAGAATATGAAAGTGAGGGGAAAAAAACAACAGAATCTGTAACATGAATGAGACTGTGTTAACATTTTAATATTGTTTGTGGTTTTATTTGTGTATTTTGATGTGCCTTATGGTAATTTGTGATTTTCTGTCCCATATATTTGAAATTTAAAAAAATTAGCAATGTTAATCTTAATAATAAACTTCCATTTTCTCGTATATTCCAATGTTTCATAAGGGAATTATGATATAGGGCTACTTATCATTTTTCTTCACATGGCTCATATTTATTCACTTTTCTTAATTCATACACTGTGGAAGTCAGAAAACCCCAAACTCCAGCAGTGTATATTTCAAAATATAGCGTAAGAATATAAACATTTAGGTTTTGAAGTATTTAATTGATAAAGAATGTAATTTTACACAATATTAATAGATAAAAGTATAATATTTAAAGTTAGTAATAGAAATAATAAGTTTTTTCTCTCTCCTGTAAAATTTGGTTTATTGGAGTTAGGGAGTTTTTGATTTCCCTGTCTCAATTTTAAATATTAAGCTCGTTCTCATAGAAGTTGTCACATAGAATTTTCAATGGTTTGCTTTCAAGTCTTCTGTTACAATTTTGTGCTACACGTGTTTATTATTGTAGGAGAAATAAATTTAAGCGAGGAACAGTTATTGTCGGGTGACAGAAGGTATAAAATCGGTTAGATACAATTCCTAAAATCAGTAAACCATTGAAAAGTAAACTTCATGCTTCCATTAGTGAATTTGGAGTCCATGTGTTTTCAACGGATGGAACAGTTTTGTTATGTAAGGTGTGTGAAAAGACAGTTAATCACGAAAAAAAAAGTATTTTATAAGTCAACATGTGTCACTTACGAAGTAAAATGTGAGTTATGTTGATATAATCTAAATTTATTGCTAAAATATATTATGCCCTTTTAAAATTTATAATACCTTTTCAAAGACTATTGTGCCTTTTTTAAAGTTTTGTTGCCTTTTTTGCCTGACTATTTACTGCTTTAAATCTTAAACATCCGGGCTCTACTTATGAGGTTCAAACCAGTCTTCGAACACTTAACAACAACAGCAGCAGCAGCAGCAACAACATCATCATCATCATCATCATAGTTTTTAAATTATAATTTTTGCGCTTTAACGATCTCATATTTTTCAAGTTAGGGGACTGAAAATACGTCATTTGTCTCTCTTTGGCGCTCTTAAGTATTGGAAAGCCAATATTGTAATCAACATGTTCGGCAGACATCGCTACAAATCAATATATTGGGAAATAACACAAAACTGCATGTAACCTTGACTGCAGATGTGATAAGAGGCGTTCCAGCGTGTAACATCCCGAGCGCATGTAACAATCACAAATGACGACAGCCTCGGCCAAAACATTTGACGATCCTGCTAATGCAAAACTTGGCCGCTGTTGTGTCTGAGGCGCTTGATCAGTTGTGCAGAACACAAGTTACGTAACGATTTAGAAATGTGAAGGCATGGTACCCCAAAGCAAACCAGAATAGGATGTTCCCATGCAGGCGAGACGTGTTTATCTAACAGGGGCGCGTTCGGAAAAGTCTACGCTTTAAATAAAATAATTTCCACTCGAGATAAGAAATCAAGGTGATAATTTCAAGCACTTACATCATACCTTCTGTTATTGCTGAAATAATCACAACATCTACGTATACGTCAGTACAACGAGTGCAATTCCGAAATATCTTCAATGATTTCGTCATTGTCGTCGTCGTTTTTAAGGGCTGCTTTTCCAGTTAAAAGCCAGTCAACAAGGATTCTAACCACAGAGAACCAGAGTTCGATCTGGTGGAGGTATTGTGTACACAGAGCTGAACGGAATAACAGCGGAGCAAATTTTCTCCGAGAATTTGAGTTTTGTCTGCCATTCTCATTTGAGGGTGGGTGCGTCTCGGTGTTGCGTGAGATTCGCTCAGGGTAGCCGAGGTACGGTTGTGGTGTAGGATGATGTCGGGAATAATACCAAGCCGGCTACTTATATAAAAGGCAGTGTAAACTCCAAAACTATAAGTTTATTGTCGTATTCACTTGGTAAACCCTAGAGTATGTATTTCCGGCTGACTTATAATTCAATCGTTGGTCGCACTTCTGTATCGACTCTATGGCGGCTCTGAATAAGCTCTGTCCGATACTATAAATTCAATACTCTGTCCAGTACACTATGATCGAAGCTCCTAAACGTTGACGAGTGGTCTCGCCGATGACAAAGTTCTATCTATCGAGTCTTCGCCGGGAGAAAGACTATTAAGTTGGGCCGCCGACACAAAAAAAAAGATGTCGCGCCGTCTACACGAAGAAAAGTAGTTATCCTGTCGACACGAAACGAAGTAGTTATTCTGCCCTGTATGTAGGGCCGTCGACACGAAAAGGAGAAGTGATTGTGCCCTGTATGTAGGGCCGCCGACACGATGAGATGTTGTGATTGGGCCCTGTATGTTGGGCCGCCGACACGATGAGATCTTGTGATTGTGCCCTGTATGTTTGGCCGCCAACACGATGAGATCTTGTGATTGTCTCCTGTATGTTTGGCCGCCGACACGATGATAAGTGACGAAACACCTGTGTGGGGAAGCTAATTCTAACGAAGTCGCCAGAACATCCCCGCGAATACATGTAACAAATTATGGAGATATCATTTCGCTAACAAATCGGTCTCTCCCTCTCCTAATTACTGCTTCACATTTCTTTGTTGCTCAATTTTCACTGTATCGTCACTTCGTCGTCTGAGTAGCCAAAGTAATTAAAAATAAAATGAAATGATTGGATATGGTGACATCGAAACCGAGACATATAGATCATACATGGGCACAATTTTCGGTTACGTGAGGCACTCGATTTGAAATAGTTCGTTTACTAGGGGAGGAGACTGCAGAGTAGGATGGGAAATATAAACTGCTGTGACCTGGGTCACCTTATCGTGATCGCTAAGGCGGTCAGTGGCGAATTATTAGGAAAGCGCTTGGTTAACGTGAGAGACTCGAAAAATTTTATTCAATTTGGCAAATTAATTCGGTAGCTTTAATCATAAACCTCTTTACTGTTTCTCCGTAGCTGAATTGATTTAAATCACAGGCGAGAAATTGTGTGACTAGCCAATAATATTCCATCACGTTGTCTACGTTTATTTTCCTGAATATTCTGGCGTTTCTCGAGATTACTTAATAGATTTGCACGTTCTCGACGTAAAATAATTTCAGAAAATCATATTTCGTTTTCTACGCACATTTGATATTTTTTTTTTTATAAATTTATTTTGGAAATAATACGTACAAACAACATTTAATTCCTCGTAGGCTACCTATTAATGCAGCGTGTTTAAGATATAATGTCGTATGTAGTATACTATGCAAATGTTAAGATCATAAATTTTTTTCGGAATAGTACGAAAAATAACATTTAATTTGTCTTACCTTCTAATTCAGCATGATCTTTATGACATAAGGAGTAATGTCGTTGTATATTAAATTTATTAATGCCTAATAGGATTTTCGAGCATTACATACATCGTATGTTCTCCCCATCTAAACAGCAGAAAAACTCTTCCTCCCATTTCTCATGAAATAATCGTTTTCTAACGTGTACACACTGCTTTGATAATGCCATTATGCCACCAATGATATAGCTTATGAAATCGAGATAGAACCTGCCCTACACTAGGAGCTGCGTGAGGGAGGAACGGGGACTGTGAAGATGTCACTCAGAGCGATAAGCTCTGTGAAGTTCAGTGAGGCACAAATTCTCAAGTGAGGCACGATGCCCATCTCTGATATAGAGTAAAGGTCGATAATATTGTGGTATGAGTAATATTGTGGTAGTTCTTTTTGAGAATTTATTACAATTTTACTGAGTGAGAGAATGATTACCTGAGTTTTTGAATGTACTTAACTCCCACCTCTTCTACTAATGAAGTTCAACCGTCCTCCACACAAGAACCAAGGCCGCATATACAGTCACAGTACCCTTACGGTCATAGTGAACAGTACGTTTCCAAAATATATGTTCGCGTTTTCCAGTGCCGAAAGAGCTTTCAATATTGAATCATTTTCGCACAGGTACTGTCATCCATTTGCCTACGTCGCATCCCGGTTTCCCCCACCAGCTTTTATTCGCCAGCTAGTGGCTGGGCTGTCTTAGCTCTTTTCTGAGAACATTAATTTCTGTTAGGAATTGGACGTCTACGTAATATTATACAACTGTTTAAAATAACTTAAATAAAACGGCCTCGTGAAGTAATTAATTGTCATGTGATTTCCCCCCTTTCTACGATCCTGCGGCATAACCACTTGGATGGACAGTAGATAGCATGTCTGAGTAATTTTATCTTTTCGGATCGGGCAGAAGTGAAGATTGAAAGATAGAATTTACAGTACGTAAGGTACTCTTTTATAGAGTAGGTACAAAATTATTTCAACATGAGTTACTAGTACGTAGGACGAAACTGGTAAATGGGATTAGGTACAATAGTCTACAGTGCGATAATATGCACATTAGAACTGAAGCCTGTATCGAAATGAACGGCCACCATTTTCAAAAATATGTTTAAATATCCATATCATGATTATTTTTCAATTTAACTTCATTCTCTATATTGTACGCTAATGTGCTGTAGACAGTATAATATACACTGCATAATGAATACGTCCGAATGGATAGCTCAGTTCGTGAGTAAAAATACTTATTGTTAATACTGTACTGTATTTTGATTAAACAAAAACCTAATGAAAATTATCAAACTCAAAAGCAATATTTCCTAGTTTACGTAAATGGATGAACTACTTTTCTTCCCTCTATACCTAGTAAAGTGATCTGTTTGTATTTTACGCCAGTATCATTGAACTCCAGTTGTGGAAGGGGGTAGCAAACGTCGTTGATCCAGAGGTGCAGGTAAAATGTTAGTAAAAATAAAATGATGTCCCTGCAGAAAAACAAGCGTATCAGTTATTCAGTCGAATCCTGCTATCTAATCTCCGATTGGTCTAATATCTCATAAACAGAAGTATGAAATATAATTGAACCTGTTTGTAGCACCAAATCTCTTATTCCATAAAAACAGTAAAGAGTACCAGTCCATTGTGATGAACAACCACGTTGTAGAAATCCACTTAGTTCAACTCTGTTCTCATTAATAGAAATCCAGTCCGTTGCCGGTAAATACCTACACAACCTGTTTCGAATGCTAAACCTTGAATCTCCAGATTATGTAGCATAATTTATTATCTCAGCCAAGCGCCGCATTATGAACATCCACTTACACGATATGCATGGGGGATCGAACTTCAGGTCTCATGAATTTTAAACTATTACTCCAACAGCAAACATTTACACTATCCATTTACAGCATCAAAGATTGGGTAATCTCACAAACAAAACTACTATCCGTATCAAAGACATGAACTGTATTGTAGTTACTAAAATTATCTCGATGATGAACCAACGTCCTTTGTGAGTAAGAAAAGTAGCACACATCAACGAGTATTACAAGATCATGTCACATAGACAGATTCAGTTATACAGGGACATCATTTTATTTTTACTAACATTTTTAATATTTGAGTACCGGGTCTTTCCCGGGGGTAAAAGGCGGCCAGAGCGTAGTGCCGACCACACCACCTCATTCTAGTGCCGAGGTCATGGAAAGCATGGGGCTCTACCTCCATGCCCCCCAAGTGCCTTCATGGCATGTTACGGGGATACCTTTACCTTTTACCTTTTACCTGTCTATACCTTTAGAGAACCGGAAACACCGCTTGCTCCCCCCTTCAAGCCTGGAGTTCGATGATACTGGCATAAAACACAAATCACTCTACTAGGTATGGGATGGAAGAAAAGTAGTTCATCCATTTACGTAAACTAGGAAATATCGCGATTTTGAGTTTGATAATTTTCATTAGGTTTTTCTTTAATCAAAGTACAGTACTGTATTAAGAATAAGTGTTTTTACTCACGAAGTGAGTTATCCATGCGAACGTATTCATTATGCAGTGTATATTGTCTACAGAACATTAGCGTACAATATAGAGAAAGAAGTTAAATTGAAAAATAATCATAATATGAATATTTAAACACAATTTTGAAAATGGTGGCTGTTCATTTCGATACAGGCTTTGTGCATATTATCGCACTATAGACTATTGCTTCTAATTCCAATTGCCAGTTTCGTCCTTCGTACTAGCAACTCATGTTGAAATAATTCTGCACCTAGTCTACATACAGTGAATTCAATCTTCACTTCTGCCCGACCCGAAAATATAAAATTACTTAGACATGCTATCTACTGTCCGTCCAAGTGGTTATGCCGCAGGATTGTAGAAAGGGAGGAAATCACGTGACAGTTAATTACTTAACGAGGCCCTTTTATTTAAGTTAAATTAAACAGCTGTATAATATTACGTAAACGTCCAATTCCTAAGAGAAATTAATGTTTTCAGAAAAGAGCTAAGACAGCCCAGCTTTTACAGAGGGGCGAGCAGAAGCAGGTGGGGGAAATCGGGATGCGACGTAGGCAAACGGACAGTACCTGTGCGAAAATATGATTCAATATTGAAAGCTCTTTCGTCACTGGAAAACGCGAACATATTTCTGGAACGTACTATACCCAGTAACTCGGTACTGCTTACTATCTGCGGTCTTGGTTCTGTGTGGAGTTGGAACTTCCTTAGTAGAAGGGGTGGGAGTGAAGTACATTCAAAAACTCAGGTACAATAAAAATTGAAGTAAAAATAAAATGATGTCCCTGTACAAGCTGAACAGTAAGTAATGTCGTTAATTTCAGGGGGTTATTCTTTGAGATATTTCAAACAAAAAAGTTTAATACAGATATTACAATTTTCTTCGTTTTTTCTTCCTCTCCAAGATAAAAGTTATTTAGTATGAAAGCTATTGATTTAATTCCCAATATGTTCAATCAATTTAAGAGAGCAGTGTATTATGATAATAAATGAATGAATGAATTTTAGTTTTGTCCTTTAAACGTGCAGAAATGTTATCTTAACAAATGCAACTTTTCGTTTTGAAAAGGAATTTTGAAATGTTATACTTGCTTGGATCAAATTTCTGCACATTTAAAGGACAAAACTAAAATTGTTTCAATCATTTATTATCATAAAAAATTGCTCTCTTAAATTGCCTGAACATATTGGGAATTAAATCAATGACTTTCCCAAAACACGCTATGAAGTGTTTAATATAAAAAATAATTTTATCTCGAAATGAAAGTAAAAACGAGTGAATGTGCAGAAATTTAATCTGAACAAATGTAACTTTTCGTTCTGAAAAGGAAATTTAAAATGTAATATTTGTTTGGATCAAATTTCTGCACATTTAAAGGACAAAACTAAAATTCCCCCAATCATTTATTATCATAATAAATTGCTCTCTTAAATTGCCTAAATATTGGTAATTAAATCAATGACTTTCCCAAAACACGCTATTAAATGTTTAATATAAAAATACATTTATCTCGAAATGAAAGCAAAAACGAGTAAATGTGCAGAAATTTAATCTGAACAAATGTAACTTTTCGTTCTGAAAAGGAATTTTAAAATGTAATATTTGTTTGGATCAAATTTCTGCACATTTAAAGGAAAAAACTAAAATTTCTTCAATCATTTATTATCATAATAAATTGCTCTCTGAAACTACCTACATATTGGGAATTAAATCAATGAATTTCCCAAAACACGCTATTAAATGTTTAATATAAAAAGAATTTTATCTCGAAATGAAAACAAAAACGAGTAAATGTGCAGAAATTTAATCTGAACAAATGTAACTTTCCGTTCTGTAAAGGAATTTTAAAATGTAATATTTTTTTGGATCAAATTTCTGCACATTTAAAGAACAAAACTAAAATTCCTTCAATCGTTTATTATCATAATAAATTGCTCTCTTAAACTGCATACATATTGGGAATCAAATCAATGAATTTCCCAAAACACGCTATTAAATGTTTAATATAAAAAGAAATTTACCTCGAAAAGAAAGCAAGAACGAGTAAAATTGTATTAAACTTTTTTGTACGAAATATCTCAAAGAATAACCCTCTGAAATAAAATAATGACAATACTTACGGTTCACTCTGTATAATCTTAATCTTCATACTACAGAACACTGCAAACGACTATTACGCTTTCGGTAAACTACTCGCATTCTAATATGGAATGAAACTATGGTCCTCGTGAGAGTAAAAGTAAAAAAAAACACACTATTGCCATATACCTACGTAATTCACTGCAGCTCTAAATGTAGGATTTACTTCTGAGAAAATCACGTCACAGCAACTAATGTATTAAACTTCGGATCTCTCGTCTACAAAATCATTTCGAAACAGAGCACTGCGATGTGATTACGGTAGTCTTTTCTGAAATCGAACTAAAAAACTGGAACAACACCGACAAAGATGTAAATACACCACTTCCGTTACGGGAACGTCGGTTCCCCTGTTTAAAAACCACAATTCCACACTCCAAGTACACTTGTAAACAATAGCTTATGGCTAAAAAAATTATAACACTGTAACAAGAAACTGTTATGCTTACACATGATCAAATTCACGACTAATAAATCCACCACACCATCGTCGAACACCCACACAAACCACTTCGTGACTATGAAGTTCATATCCTGGCTAAACAACTATTGTATCTCAAACCCAGCTTGCTACTGAGGTCGTAACCAGGTCGTTCATAAATAAGAATGCTAGCACACCACCGGGAAAAAAGACATGAACCACTTGAAATCCTGAATTTAATGATTGATTACAAAACCACTATCTCACCGAACACCAGATTGTGATAAAGTCTGTTTCAGGAAACGTACGTAAGTCCATTATAAATAATATCAGCACACCACCGGCAAAAAAATACAAGAAAAACTTCAGAAGTTGAATTTTTATGTATTAACTGCAACACTGTTACCGCATTGTGGTTACACAGTCTGTTTCCAGGATCGAACACAGATTATTTATAACATAGAACGCCAGCACGAAGGCAGCAAAAATCAACAATCACATTTTATTCTTAAGCAACAATCTCACTCAATTCAATAGCCTTTTTCGGGAATCTAACCGAGGTACTTTACGACTAATAATGTCAACAAACCACTGACAGAAACTCGATTAACCGCATCAGAACTGAAACATCGCTTCTCTCGACTACACAACTACATTAACACTTCAATGCTTCGACTTTTGAACTACCGTCACTATGACAGAAAAAAGTCAACACAACACACCACGACTGGAACGTAGATTATTCCGTTATAAAATCACTAAACAAGCACTGTTTGCTTCGAATAATCGAACCCAGGTCCTCCAGGCCAAGAATGTAAGCAAACCATAATCAAATATGTACATTAACCAATTCAGGATTGCAACTTCAGACATCCTGACTATAGAATCACTTGTCACATACAAGCGCCGGCTTCGGAGTTAAAACCCAGGACCTTTATGACTAATGATGTCAACAAACCACTGACAGAAACTGGATTAACCGTATCTTAACTGTAACTACACAACTACATTAACACTTAAATGCTTCTATTTTCGATCTACTGTCACTGTGACAGAAAAGTCAACACAACATACCGCGACTGGAACCTCCAATATCCTGTTGTATAACCACTAAATAAACAATGTTTGCTTCGAATAATCGAACCCAGGCACTCCACAGCAAGACTGTTGGCACACCATAAGTAAATATGTATATTAACTCTTTGGGATTGGAAATTCGGACATTCTGATTAAAGAAACACTGTCACATACAAGCGCCGGCTTCGGAAACAAAACCCAAGACCTTTATGACTACTAATGTCAACAAACCACTGACAGAAACTGGATTAACCGTATCTTAACTGTAACTACACAACTACATTAACGCTTCAATGCTTCGACTTTCGATCTACTGTCACTGTGACAGAAAAGTGAACAACACACCGAATATCCTGTTGTAAAACCACTAAACAAGCACTGTTTGCTTCGAATAATCGAACCCAGGTACTCCACGAACAAGACTGTAATCACACCATAAGTAAATATGTATATTAACTCTTCGGGATTGGAAATTCGGACATTCTGATTAAAGAAACACTGTCACATATAAGCGCCGGCTTCGGAAACAAAACCCAAGGCCTTTATGACTAATAATGTCAACAAACCACTGACAGGAACTGGATTAACCATATCTTTACTTAGCATCTCCTCTCTCGACTACACAACTACATTAACACTTCAATGCTTCGACTTTCGAATTACTGTCATTGTGACAGAAAAGTGAACAACACACCGAATATCCTGTTGTAAAACCACTGAACAAGCACCGTTTGCTTCGAATAATCGAATCCAGGTCCTCCATGGCCAAGAATGTAAGCACAACACTAGCAAATATGTATATTAATCTCTTAGGGATTGAAAGTTCGGACATCCTGATTAAAAAAAAAAACACTGTTACATACAAGCACCGGCTTCGGGGATAAAAACTCAAGGCCTTTATGACTAATAACGTCAACAAACCAATGACAGAAACTGGATTAACCGTATCTTAACTGTAACATCTCCTCTCTCGACTACACAACTACACTAACACTTCAATTCTTCGACTTTCGAAACTACTATCACTGTGACAGAAAAATCAACACAACACACCTCGGATCTCCTGTCGCAAAGCCATTAAACAAGCACTGTTTGCTTCGAATTATCGAACCCAGGTCCTCCATGGCCAAGAATGTAAGCACACCATTAGGAAATATGTATATTAATCTCTTCGGGATTGGAACTTCGGACATTCTGACTAAAGAATCACTGTCGCATACTAGCGCTGGCTTCGGGGATAAAATCCAAGGTCTTTATGACTAATAGTGTCAACAAACCACTGACAGAAGCTGGATTAACCGTATCAGAACTGTAACATCTCCTCTCTCGACTACACAACTACACTAACACTTCAATGCTTCGACTTTCGAAACTACTATCACTGTGACAGAAAAATCAACGCAACACACCTCGGATCTCCTGTTGCAAAACCATTAAACAAGCACTGTTTGCTTCGAATAATCGAACCCAGGCACTCCACGGTCAAGACTGTAATCACACCATAAGTAAATATGTATATTAACTCTTCGGGATTGGAAATAAGGACATTCTGATTAAAGAAACACTGTCACATACAAGCGCCGGCTTCGGAAACAAAACCCAAGGCCTTTATGACTAATAATGTCAACAAACCACTGACAGAAGCTGGATTAACCGTATCAGAACTGTAACATCTCCTCTCTCGACTACACAACTACATTAACACTTCAATGCTTCGACTTTCGAATTACTGTCATTGTGACAGAAAAGTGAACAATACACCGAATATCCTGTTGTAAAACCACATAACAAGCACTGCTTGCTTCGAATAATCGAACCCTGGTACTCCACGGCCAAGACTGTAAGCACACCATAAGAAAATATGTATATTAACCTCTTCGGAATTGGAACTTCGGGCATTCTGACTAAAGAAACACGGTCACATACAAACGCCGGCTTCGGGGATAAAACCAGGGCCTTTATGACTAATAATGTCAACAAACCACTGACAGAAACTGGATTAACCGTATCTTAACTGTAACATCTCCTCTCTCGACTACACAACTACATTAACATTTCAACGCTTCGACTTTCCAATTACTGTCATTGTAACAGAAAAGTGAACACATCGCGACTGGAATCTCGAATATCCTGTCGTAAAACCACTAAACAAGCACTGTTTGCTTCGAATAATCGAACGCAGGTACTCCACGGCCAAGAATGTAAGCATACCATAAGCAAATACGTATATTAACCACTTCAGGATTGGAACTTCGGACATCCTGACAATAGAATCACTGTTACATACAAGCGCTGGCTTCGGGGATAAAACCCAGGATCTTTAAGACTAATAATGTCAACAAGCCACTGACAGAAACTGGATTAACCATATCTTAACTGTAACATCTCCTCTCTCGACTACACAACTACACTAACACTTCAATGCTTCGACTTTCGATCTACTGTCACTGTAACAGAAAAATCAACAC
Organism: Periplaneta americana; assembly: GCA_025594305.2. Taxonomy (NCBI): domain Eukaryota; kingdom Metazoa; phylum Arthropoda; class Insecta; order Blattodea; family Blattidae; genus Periplaneta; species Periplaneta americana. The sequence goes on from JAJSOF020000009.1 coordinate 27,362,461, forward strand.
AACACACCTCGGATATCCTGTTGCAAAACCATTAAACAAGCACCGTTTGCTTCGAATAACCGAACCCAGGTACTCCACGGTCAAGACTGTAATCACACCATAAGTAAATATGTATATTAACCCTTCGGGATTGGAAATTCGGACATTCTGATTAAAGAAACACTGTCACATATAAGCGGCGGCTTCGGAAACAAAACCCAAGGCCTTTATGACTAATAATGTCAACAAACCACTGACAGAAGCTGGATTAACCGTATCAGAACTGTAACATCTCCTCTCTCGACTACACAACTACATTAACACTTCAATGCTTCGACTTTCGAATTACTGTCATTGTAACAGAAAAGTGAACAACACACCGAATATCCTGTTGTAAAACCACATAACAAGCACTGTTTGCTTCGAATAATCGAACCCTGGTACTCCACGGCCAAGACTGTAAGCACACCATAAGTAAATATGAATATTAACTCTTGGGGATTGGAAATTCGGACATTCTGACTAAAGAATCACTGTGGTATACTAGCGCTGGCTTCGGGGATAAAACCCAGGATCTTTATGACTAAGAGTATCGCCATATCACCAACAAGCAGCTACAAGAACACTCCGGATCCCTGAGTAAAAGGCAGTGTCCGCACTTACATAGCCAGACGTTGCCCTGCGGCGCCGTGTGCAGCAACTGGACACTGAAGTCAAGGCCCGCGAGGTCCTGCCGGAGCTGCGCGCTGTCCATGCCGAGGACTCGCTCCGGCAGAAGGAACAGGTGGTCGATGCCTTCCTGGGGGCCCTGCTGCGGCCGCGGGTGCCTCGCCCTGGTCGCCGTCAGCATCGCACACCTCGCACGCCGCGACTCTAGCCTCGACTGAGCGGCCTGCCTGTACAACGGTAAGAGCCGAGCCCGCCCGACAGACAGCGCTCTCAATGAGTACTGAGACGCACGCGGCTCGACTCCGTGGCCCCGAGGAGCGGCTGTCATCAACACGCTGTGCTACGCGCCGCCGCGCCGGTCCAGCACGTATTAATACACAACGATATTGTAACAGAGAAGCGAAATGAACCGTGTCACATGCAAACGACATATAGGCCTTTTCGGTCTGCAATAGTAATATGCGTTACAAGAGCGGTATGTTGATGTTTTCATGTTCGAGGAAAAGATTGAAAAAGCGAAACGTAGTTGAGCTTTTTTAATTTCCGAGAACATAAAAACATCGTGTATCGTACATTATTTTGTTCGAAGATCGTTTATTACATACCTGAAAGACGAATTTCTAATTATATGCAATGAAATTTCCATCTTGGTTTCTGTTTAGTGACGGTAACTTCGGAAAGCCAAAATATCTTTCTTCAACATTGTTGCTATAAAATGATTTCTGTGTTTACTATACTCCAGCAGGCCGTGATATACGTCTGTCTTTTTTTCCCCCAGTCTATAAATGCGAACTTAAAACAAACGGTAAGGTTATGTAATGATTTATTTTTCATTTTAATATTTTACAATATTATTTATATAACATATTGCAGTAATAACATCGGCATCTGTAATCTTGATTTTTTGATAATGTTTCAATAAGTTTGGAGTAGTAGACTTTACTTAATTTTTGCAAATATTTAAAAACAATAATTAACATTGCAATTTAGGTGAAATTGCAGTGGTAAGTTTCAATTTATAATTATTACTATGTTAAACGTCTCTAAAAAAAATAAAAGTCGACCTGGTTAAAAGCCCCGGGTTAAATGGCAGTAAATGAATGTCAGTAGATTTACTGGCATGTAAAAGAAGCGGGACAAAATTACGGCACATCCGGCGACGCTGATATAAAGAGCGTCGTTAAATAAAACATAACATTAATAATATGTTATGTAAAATGTTTTAGAAATTTTTATGTGGTTACGTTGGAATATTGAATGTGGTATTTCACACTTACCGCGTATTGGTTCTGTGCGGAAAACAAGCAAATACGCACGATCTGGCACAAAATATGAAACAATGTTTCACTGATTGCTGCAATTTTTATACCTTTTTTTTTTTTTTTTGTAAAACATCATGAAGCTGATCGTCCTTATATGATAATCCTTGACCGTTTCAAGTAAAAAATTGTAAAATTCCTTCTTTTTTCCATTTCTTTCTATTTCTGTTATTACCGGTTGTTTGTTATGGTTGTGAAATTTGGACTCTCACTTTGAGAGAGTACATAGGTTAAGGGTGTTTGAGAATAAGGTGCTTAGGAAAATATTTGGGGCTAAGAGGGATAAAGTTACAGGAGAATGGAGAAAGTTACATAACACAGAACTGCACATGTATTCTTCACCTGATATAATTAGGAACATTAAATCCAGGGCAGGGCATGTAGCACGTATAGGGAAATCCAGACATGCATATAGAGTGTTAGTTGGGAGGCCGGAGGGAAAAAGACCTTTGGAGAGGCCGAGACGTAGATGGGAAGATAATATTAAAATGGATTTGAGGAAGGTGGGATATGATGGTAGAGACTGGATTAATCTTGCTCAGGATAGGGACCAATAGCGGGCTTATGTGATGGCGGCAATGAACTTCCGGGTTCTTTAAAAGCCAGTAAGTAAATAAGTCCTGTATAGGATTGCTTTTTTTTTTTTTTAAGAAAATACGGGAGACTAAGGAATCGACAAAATTTCACGTAGAAAATAGAGCTAGACAAATTATTCGGTTCAGTTACTAAAATAGAACTTTATTCTGCACTTCGGCAGCTAGGCTTTTAAATTAAAAGTATTTTAAGACAGATTTTGTGTCACGTAATAGTTTAAGTCGACTGCAGTTTCCTATTCTGATTTGATTAGATGTGTCGTGCTCCTGTTTCGAACATCTACCTAATTGTTCATGAGATGAAACATCCTCTTTGTTTGAGTATTACTACTTGGAACAATACTCATCAGTTTTTCCAAATTTATAACATAAACATTATTTGATTTTAAACGGGTGAACATTGAAACCCATTTCTGGCAAGCATTACTTTCTAAAAAGGTTGCAAAATTTTAATGCCTGTCTTGAACAACAAAATATCATCATCATTCATGGCAAATCAAATGTTCAGAATACAAATTTTTATATTATGCAACAATAAGCGAAAAAATGCTCGAAGAGAAGAATAATACGGGAGCTGACAAATACGGGAGATCCCAGGAAATACCGGAGGGTTGGCAACCCTAGTCCTATTCACTCCATGGTCGTCAACAAATTCTTCGTTCCGACTATTAGTATTATGAGACCTGAATGTAATATTAAGGTTCCTGTGGATAGGTTACAAGCCTATCTCACTGTAAGTAGTTCAGTGATAGGGCTGCTACTTTATTAGCCTTCTGCACAGGGGGTTAATATGATATTTCCTCCATTGAATGTGTCAATTCATTTAACTATTTAGGCTATAATTTATCTTATATTACTGATGAAAATATGACAAGTAATATATCTAAATTTATAAAAATCACTGCAGTAATCAACACCGTCTTCAAACCCTCTCAAGTTCAAAAACATACAAAGCTAAAAGTCTATAAACACTAGCTCGAGCAGTTCTGACTTATGGCAGTGAGGCATGGACAATCAGAAAGCTGATGAGAAAAGGCTAACAGCAGCTGAAATTAGGTTTATGAGACGGATAGCCGGATGCTCATTGCTCGAACACAGTAAAAATGAAGACATACTGAAAGAACTAAAAATAGATCCTATAGTTCGTTTTTTTTTTTTTAATTTATTGATTATGCCCCAATGAGTATAACTCATATGTAGGGGCTATACAAGAACACATACATATGTTATACAATGCAATTGAAAAAGTCATGAAACTACAGTCTGTGAAAAACAAACAATAACACAAGAATTTATGAAAGAAAGAAAGCAAAATAAGAACAAATAGTAAGATAACAAAGTTTTGGGCAGAAACAAGAAAAAGTTTGAAACCATGAAAAAAAATAAATCAACTGAGAATTAAAATAAATAATCTTCCCAAAAACGTATTTTTAAACAATTCTTAAAACACCGGCAATTTGGTAAAAGTCTATATTCTAAAGGAAGCTGGTTAAAAGTTAAGTCCTTTGTTCCATAAGTTACTGAGCTATGCTGAGAAAAAAAAAAATAGTCTTTTTGTCGTGTTAAATAAGTATGCATATCTTTATTAAACTGAAATATAGTATTACTATGTATTAACAACAATATACACTTCAGTGAAAGAAACATGTCGAAAGAATGGATCGCACAGGGTCTGGGACGGTCTACAGGATCAAAAAAGTCCAGACTGCGCTCAATCTTTTTTGGAGCGACTGTACATCTATTATCAGGTAGTACATCTCACTTGACAATATAATGGACCCTCACAACTACTAACATTGTAACTCACTTTCTTACATTTTTCAGGAGATGAAACTGAAATTTTAAAATGATCGTGTAAATTAGTGAATACAGATATTTAGAGTAACAATAAGATTTTACATACAACTCGGGAGGTTTAGAGTTACAATGATAGTACTGGAAGAAAAAGAAACAATTTAAGACCATATTAACTAGGACAACTCAAAACCATAAAAAATTGAGTTACAATGTTAATACTTGAGAGGGTCCTGACAGAGAAAGAACAGCTGTTTGTATGCATATGAAGTCTTATTACAGTATTTTTGTACTAGCTAATCAGCGATATATGCAAAGGAGGGGGAAAAGAACTGGCCATCCTCCCAATTATCTCCTGACTTAGTTGTCTCATAAGTAGTGCCTTGTGAGGTTCAGACCTATCTCCGGACAGTTGATTAAACTTGGCAACAATCACATCACACGTTTCTATTGCCGAGGTCCACAAACCAAGGAACCTCTAGATGTAAGCTTTCTGTACTCCTCAACGGAGGGAGTGCACAAGGGCATTTTATTACTACTATTAAGATGGTTTTTGAACATTACTACTACCATTATAATCGCTATGTCTCTTAGCAGCACTTGATAATACTCGGCAAACTAGCGGGGTGCTGTTTTTCTGGTAGCTGCGCCTCGTGTTATGCAATCCCCATGGCTTAATGACTACCGTGAGCACTTATCCCACCAGGTCATAGATATTCCACCCCGAGCATTACGGTAATGTGGAGATAGCGAGCCTTGTTTGCTATCAAGAGCTTCCGTGCAGTGCCAAACACTGGGAAATTAGAGGAAAGGGACTCGGGCTTTGTCAAACACGATTTGTCTCATCTATCTCCTCCTTACTTTGCTTTTATGTTTCGTTGTCAAACATTCGAGTTCTTACATCCCTTTCCTTCTTTCTCTTTCTATTCTTCCTTATTCATTTATTCCTTATTTCGTTTTCATCTCTTTAATTTAATGCATTTAACTAGTTCTTATTTCAATCTGTTTTGTCCTTTTCAATTTTCCTTTCATTCGTTCTTTCTACTTTTCTTTCACACGTTCCTACTTCCTTTCTTCAATTTTTCAATCTCGTCTTTATTTCACCTTTTCCCTACTTACTTTATTTAGTTTTCCAGTTTCTTTCATCCATAATACAGGGTTAGTACAACAAATAAATACTTTCAACGTTTTATAAATACAGGGACATAATTTTATTTTTACTAACATTTCTAAAATTAACCTGACTATACCTCCGGATTAACGGTTCAGCACCGGAAACACCGTTTGCTACCCCCTTCCACGACTAGAGCTCGATGATACTGGCGTAAAATACAAGGAAATATCGCGATTTTGAGTTTGATAATTTTCATTAAAATATAGTACTGTATTAACAATAAGTGCTTTTACTCATGAATTGAGCTATCCATTCGGACGTATTCATTATGCAGTGTATATTATACTGTCTACACTACATTAGTGTACAATAAAGAGAATGAAGTTAAATTGAAAAATAAACATAATATAGATATTTAAACACATTTTTAAAATGGTGGCCGTTCATTTCGATACAGGCTTCAGTTCTTTTGTACATATTATCGCACTATAGACTATTGTACCTAATTCCAATTACCAGTTTTGTCCTTCGTACTAGTAACTCATGTTCAAATAATTCTGTACCTACTCTATAAAAGAGTACTTTAAGTACTGTAAATTCAATCTTCACTTCTGCCCGATCCGAAAAGATAAAATTACTCAGGCATGTTATCTATTGTCCGTTCAAGTGGTTTTGTCGCAGGGTCGTAGAAAGGGGGGGGGGAAATCACGTAACAGTTAATTACTTAACGAGGTCCTTTTATTTAAGTTATGTTAAACAGTTGTATAATATTACGTTGACGTCCAATTCCTAACAGAAATTAATGTTTTCAGAAAAGAGCAAAGACAGCCGAGCCACTAGCCTTTACAGAGGGGCGAGCAGAAGCGGGTGGGGGAAACCGGGAGACGACGTAGGGAAATGGACGACAGTACCTGTGCGAAAATATGATTCAATATTGAAAGCTCTTTCGTCACTGGAAAACGCGAACGTATTTCTGGAACGTACTATACTCACTAACTCAGTACTATGACCGTAAGGCGACTTTGACTGCATACGCGGCCTTGGTTCTGTGTGGAGAACGGTTGGAGAGGTTGGAAGTGAAGTACATTAAACAACTCAGGTACAATAAAAATTGAAGTAAAAATAAAATAATGTCCCTGTACAAAACTACTGTATTAAAGTTATCAGGAATCAATTTACACAAGTTTTATAAACGAGATATTCATTGTGTAAGAATAAGACAGTAAAACATCTGGATAAGAGTTTTTATTAGGCCGTAAATATTTTTATAACAAATGAATAGAGGGCTAGTTGATAAGCCACGTGTGCTTAAAAAGATCACTTTAAATATATGTGCGTAAAAGAATGTCATTTCGAAACTAAAATGAAAATCGGAAAGTCAAGAATTTTAGTGGGCTATCTAAAAAGTTTTCCAGTAGCTTCTCATAAATCCCCAACTGTTGCTGAAACAGATGTGTATTGGCCAACCTTATATTTCATATCATTTCTTCTTATAACAAAAATTAAAAAAGGTACGTACACAGTACATGTAACATATGATGAAGATGGCCAGTCACATAAAATTTCTCTCCACAATTCTCACGATCGTATATTGATGAATGATGTATAAAATGTGATCCAATTCCTCAGCTGTGGTTGGTCTTTCAATATGGTGAATACTAACACTTCCTTAGCGGCTACATATTTTTAAAATTCACACAGCCCATGTATTCATCCCAACACCGAGTTCATTAAGTACCACAAATCCTAAGGCCACGGTGCAGAACGATTTTGGGTCGCTCCGTTCGAGAATTAAAACGAAGACTGATATACAGGGACATCATTTTATCTTTACTTCAATTTCTATTGTATACCTGAGTATTTGAATGTACTTCACTCCCATCCCCTCTACTAGTAAACTTCCTACCGTCCTCCACACAGAACCAAGGCCGCGTATGCAGTCAAAGTCGCCTTACGGTCATAGTAAACAGTACTTTAGTGAGTATAGTACGTTACAGAAATATGTTTGCGTTTTCCAGTAATGAAAGAGCTTTCAATATTGTATCATTTTTTCGCACAGCTACTGTCGTCCGTTTGCCTACGTCGCATCCCGGTTTCCCCTACCCGATTCTGCTCGCTCCTCTGTAAAGGCTAGTGGCTGGGCTGTCTTGGCTCTTTTCTGAAAACATTAATTCCTGTCAGGAATTGGAGGTCTACGTAATATTACACTACTGTTTAAAATAACTTAAATAAAAGGGCCTCGTTAAGCAATTAACTGTCACGTGGTTTTCCTCCTTTCTACGACTCTGGGACATAACCACTTGGACGGACAGTAAATAGCATGTCTGAGTAATTTTATCTTTTCGGATCGGGCAGAAGTGAAGATTGAATTTACAGTACGTAAGGTATGCTTTTATATAGAGTAGGTACAGAATTCTTTCAACATGAGTTACTAGTACGAAGGACGAAACTGGTAATTTGAATTAGGTACAATAGTCTATAGTGCGATAATATGCACAAAAGAACTGGAGTCTGTATCGAAATGAACGGCCACAATTTTAAAAAATGTGTTTAAATATCCATATTATGATTATTTTTCAATTTAACTTCATTCTCCATATTGTACGCTAATCTGTTATAATATACACTGTATAATGAATACGTCCGAATGTTCGTGAGTCAAAACATTTATTTTTAATGCAATACTGTATTTGATTAAACAAAAACCTAATGAAAATTATCAAACTCAAAATCACGATATTTTCTAGTTTACGTAAATGGATTAAATCTTTTCTTCCTTCCTATGGCTTAGTAAAGTGATTTGTTTGTATTTTACGCCAGTATCATCGAACTCAAGTCGTGGAAGGGGGTAGCAAACGGTGTTTCCGGATTCTCAACCGTTAATCCAAAGGTATAGCCAGGTTAATATTAGAAATGTTAGTAGAAATAAATGATGTCCCTGTATAAACAAACTGTATTATTTTACTTTTTTTTTCACAATATTATCAAATGTTGGAACTGTATAAGGTTTTGGAAATCCAAGAAAGACGCAGTTCTTCTAGCCACTACGCAGCACTTTTAAGCATTTTCTTTGTACGCGTCAATAGAAATCAATGTCTACGCCAGCTAGTAGGGGACCCCAACGTAATAACATAGAATAAAATGAAATAAAGTGCAGTCAGCCCATGTACGTCGATACTGGCCGACATCTTGCAAAACAGACCCATACTTGGCTAAGGTAAGTAAGGTGAAATTTTACTCGCGCACAAGACAGCCGTATGATGGACATCAACGTAGAAATTCTCACGCCTTCTTAACCTCGACATTCATCGTCCTTGGTTACTTGTTACCAAGCTTAGAAATGAATCCGGGATTTGCGAACTCAAACTTTGCAGAATTTCTTCTGGATTTTACTAAAAGGCCAGATTCGGTAAAGAATAAGTGTAATAATTACAGAAAAATTGGCATCCTTAACAATAAATACATTTTTCTTCACTTACTGCCAAACTCATTTGTTGTTATTTTTTAGTAGGTTATTTTACGATGTTTTATCAACATCTAGGTTATTTAGCGTCTGAATGAGATGAAGGTGATAATTCCGGTGAAATGAGTCCGGGGTCCAACACGGTAAGTTACGCAGCATTTGCTCATATTGGGTTGAGGGAAAACCCCGGAAAAAACCTCAACCAAGTAACTTGCCCCAAATCGAACCCGGGCCACCTGGTTTCGCAGCCAGACGCGCTAGCCGTTACTCAACAGGTCTGGACAACGTTTTGTTATGACAAGTGTTGTATGCTTCCAGATATTCTTTACATCTAGATATTCTAGTGATGTTCACTTTATTTGCCTTTTCGTTTTGTTTTCTTTTTATCTTTTATTACATCATTCTTCCTTATATCGCCTATCATGTGAGAACTCGTGTTACTTATAATTTTCACTTGTTTATGTGTGTACCTAAAAATAGTATTTTATTATTATTATTAGTATATTATTATTATTATTATTAGTCTATTATTATTATTATTATTATTATTATTACTATTATTATTATTATTCTCATATTTCTATACATTGTATATGTCTCACGCATTTTGACTCACTATTTACATTTTATTGTGCTTTTTTTTCTTTCTTCCTATTATGTTATACACGTATCTAATAACTAGTGCCATGTTGTTTCCATGGCATATTCTAGAGCAAAGTTAAAAAGTAAAGGTGACTGCGCATTCCCTTGCTTTAGCCCGCAGTGAATTGGAAAACGTAAGACAGAAACTAGCCTATACGGACTCTGCTGTACGTTTCACTGAGACACATTTTAATCAATCGAACTAGCTTCTTGGGAATACCAAATTGTATAAGAATATTACATAAAACGTCTCTCTTGACCGAATCATATGCCTTTTCGAAATCTATGAATAACTGATGTACTGAGCCCTTATACTCCCATTTTTCTCCAATATCTCTCCAATACAAAAAAATTTGAATAATAGTCCATCTATTACGCCTAAAACTACACTGATGATATCCAATAATTTCATCTAAATATGGAGTTAATCTTTTTTTAGTTGGCATTATTTAACGGTGACGCTGATATAATCAAGCGTCGTTAATTAAACCTACTAGGTTATTTAGCATCGATGAGACTGGTGATAGCGAGATGGTATTTGGAGAGATGAGGCCGAAGATTCGCCACAGATTACCTGGCATTCACCTTACGGTTGGGTTAAACCTCGGGGAAAAAAAAAAACTCAATTAGGTAATCAGCCCAAGCCGGAATCAAACACGCGCCCGAACGCAACTTCAGACCGGCACGCAAGCGCCTTAACCGACTGAGCCACGCCGTGTCTTGGAGTTTATCTTATCAATAATAATAATAATAATAATAATAATAATAATAATAATAATAATAATAAATTGTTAGGAATCTCAGACAAATCTCACGTTAATAAAAAAGTAATTTCTTTCGAATGATCATAATGTAATTATTTACATAAAGATTAATTTTTGGTCCAACAAAATTTTCTGTTACTTATTAATGGAGAAAAATTCGCACTAGCTCCGGGGGTCGATACCGTGATCCCCAGTTCTACGCACTGGGCGCTCTAACCACTGAGCTACGCCAAGGCTCAATCACCAGGACCGGATCGAATCTTTCTTCTTTGGTTCCTTAGTGGCTTTACTCCATGTTCGACATATAGGCTATATTGACACATACAATATATATTAACGGTCTTACTAATAAAATCTCTATATACAGACGTTTAACTGTTTTATACAATGAGTAGATCGTTTATACGTCGTGTGTAAATTCCTTACTAATAATCACTATATACGTCGTGTATAACAGAATAACTGTTAGACAGCTACGTCATAGTTTCGTCATTACTTCGTTACGAAAGGTAATAGAATATCTGAGGTTCTCTATTGAATCCGGTAGAGCGCTCTAGTGTGGCGTATTAAGTATCGATAGTACAACTGGTTCTAATCGATTACCACACTATATTTTGGTCAAAGAGTACAAACTACAGCGATATTATTCGAATTATTCTGTGCTCTTTGGTTTGTTCTTCTGTAGTTACAAGGCAAACATCTTCATAAAATGAAAGTCGATACGAACAGCTGTTAGAAGGGCGGCCATTTTTTCTCTATATACAACGCTTAAACAAGGGGTTTCCTGTATATAACTACTGCAAAGCAATTCCCATTGTATAGTTACAGCCTGTTTATACATCCATTGCTCATGCATGGTTTATTAGTAAAGCTTTGTCTCAAGTCTGCATAAGTCTCGTATAAAAACTATAAACGGTTTATTAGTAACACAATAAGTCAACAGTCATTACACAAGGAGCGCAGTCATTTGAGTGACTCGGTGGCTGAGATTCCACAGTTTATATTTGCACTGTTGGGCGAATGTTCTACGTAAAGATTTTTTTTGGTCCTAATTATCTGTTATGATTACCATTAGTTTTTAATGGAGAAAAGTACCAAAGGAGAAAGATTCGATCCGATGCTGGTGATTGAGCCTCGGAGTAGCTCAGTGGTTAGAGCGCCCAGTACGTAGAACTGGGGGTTCCGGGTTCGATCCCCAGCTCCGGAGCGAATTTTTCTCCATTAATAACTAATAATAATGTAATTAATTAAATCCCGCGCTCTTCGAAAACAAGCCTGAGTCCATACCTGGACTCATCTTATCCAAGAGATCAGTGTAACATGCTGTAACACGCGTTGGCTGGGCGAGACGAACCGGATTTTCAGCATCTGCCACACAACAGGCGTTTCTCTGAACGGCAGAACAATTTCCTTTTGTTTCACAACTGCCGGTGCATTTGATCGTACCGGCCTGGTACAGCTGATTGAATCTTCAACGCAACCTGGGTAACCGATTTGTTCCATTTCATTTTCAGCGTACAATGGGGCATTGACATCGCATATCAGGAGTGTAAATACCGGAGAAAAAGAAAGAGTTATGAAAACAAAGCGAGTAATCTGTAACTGTAACCAAAGGCTTGTTTCCGAAACGGGATGAAGTGTGACAATTCTGTTTACATTTTACGTATGTCTTTTCCTCCGAGATATTTATTATAATAAAGCTTACAAGGGAAAGTGACCAAAGGAAACTATAGCATCTTCAAACACAGCTAGAGTATAGACTTATATGGCCAATCTTAAATAGTAATATACGTTACAAGAGCGGTATGTTGACGTTTTCATGGTCGAGGAAAAGATTGAAAAAGCGAAACGTAGTTGAGCTGTTTTAATTTCCGAGAACATGAAAACAAATATATCCCTCGTGTATCGTACATTATTTTGTGCGAAGATCGTTTATTAAATACCTGAAAGACGATTTCTAATTAGTTGCAATGAAATCTCCATGTTGGTTTCTGTTTAATGACGGCAACTTCGGAAAACCAATATATCTTTCTTCAACATTGTTGCTATAAAATGTTTTCTGTGTTTACTATACTCCAGCAGGCCGTGATATACGTCTGTCTTTTTTTTTTCCCCTAGTCTATAAATGCGAACTTAAAACAAACGGTAAGGTTATGTAATGATTTATTTTTCATTTTAATATTTTAACAATATTATTTATATAACATATTGCAGTAATAACATCGGCATCTGGAATCTTGTTGATTTTTTCACTGCTTCTTTAATGTTACTTGTATCAGGAATGCAATAAGTTTCGTGGAGTAGTAGAGTTTACTTAATTTTTGCAAATATTTAAAAAACAATAATTAACATTGCAATTTAGGTGAAATTGCAGTGGTAAGTTTGCAATTTATAATTATTACTATGTTAAACGTCTCTAAAAATAATATGTTAAAAGCCTAAAGCAGTAAAATGAATATGGCGCTTAAGCGGTAAGAAGAGGGAAATTGTTATGTGTGTTACGTTGGCAATACTGAATGTGGTATTTCACACTTAACGCGTATTGGTTCTGTGCGGAAAACAAGCAAATACGCACGATCTCGCACAAAATGAATTTCTGAACGGTGTTTCAAGCTGCGTCTGTGGCTAAGTGCGAACGTGCTGGCTTTCCGTCCGGACAGCTCTGGTTTGATCACCGGTTAGGTTTTAGTAGAACTCCCAGGGGGGTTTGATGGTTCGCGTAAGGGGCTTACAAAATTTCATAATGTTAAAATACAAACGTTTGAAAAATCGGTTTCTGTTTCGATAATTTTTAAAAATGTATTTTCTGACATTTCGAATATAACTTTTCATTATTACATTGATTTTTAACAGTGATATCATTAAGAGGTGATTATTCTGAACTTTCTGATGGGTCATTAAAGTTGTTCACGGCATTCTCCACATCATACTTGTGAGCAAATAGTTTGTTTCATTCAAAGTTTTTTCTTTTTGATTAAAATGAAAAGAAAGTACAGAAATAGACAGTATATTGTACAAACTTGCAGCAAAATTGATGATAAAGATTTCCAACAAAATTCAATTAACATTAAACCAAATGACAATACTGAATGCTTACATAAAAAAAAATATATTTCTTTCGTAAATAGACAATATCAGTTAGGCCTATGGCATAAAAATCAGCAAGGTCATAAGTAGGCTTCGAGACTTCGGACCCAATAGAGCAGTTCAATGGGAAATCCGCATAACGGCGTACTGAGTATAGTGGTAAAGCGTACAGTGGGTGGGGGTACTGTAGAATGAATGTCAACAAATACGCAAAGAAAAACGCTCTGGATTTGAAGGTTCTGACGATTAATTTAGTTTTCATACAAACCCATTTTCAAACAGTGTCTGAAACTGTTACACGTTTAGAAAAGTCAGAGCAAGAGATACCGGAAACCCTCAAATTAATTATGGAAATGGCACAGAGAATTAATGAGACACCAATACACCGGGTACTGAACGTGTAAAACAGAAGTGAAAATCAATTTTATGTAAAAATAACGGATATGGAACATTGTGTAACATAATCAGCAAATTAGTGGACATAGAGTCGCCCGAGAATAAAGGACTGTCTCTTAGAGACTGCAATGATGTTTGGTTTTTTTTCGTTTTGCTTCTATCACGTCATGCGGCATAGAGCGTAGCTTTTCACAGTACAAACTGTGTTTGGCTGATAACCGAAAAAGACACTGAGAATGTATCTTGTAGTACATTGCAATTCGGTACTGTAACTGCACTTCCTAAAGACGACCAATAGGATAAATGAAGAAATTAAAATTGCTACATGTTTATTTCCACCATTAACGCTGTGTGTAATTAAACACAAATGATTATAAAAGGAGAATAAATGCTTGTCACATTCTTTTGACATTGGCAATGTGTAATGTATATTTACTTTCAGAATGTACATATGTGTGTTTCCCCATACTACCGTACTCTACTCTAAATAGTAACGTTGTTACGTCAACACATCTCTACCTATCTGCAGCGAGTCAACAACCTATAGTACATGCACAGTAAACTTATTGTATCGGGTCCAAAGTCTCGAAGCCTAGTCATAAGATATGTATATCACCTCTTATTTAAAACCGGAGCTGTACAATATTTGATGAGATTATTTTCAAACGTCCCTTGTCCATTCTCATAGCTTTGTGGGAAATCACGAACAACACTTTTAGGTCTAAAATTTCTTACCAGCTAGGCAAGAGACATTATGAAACAAAAGAGGTTGGGTGCATTTGGAATCAAATGGGAGATGAGACGCTTTGATTCCAAAGCTGGAACTAATATTTTGTCGCAATTTTGCTGTAGACAAGAGTCAGTTTGATTCCAATAGTCACTTCTAACGCAAGATTTTAGTGGTTTAGAGGGCGTTCTGAAGCCAAATAATGACAGTTGTGTGTAAAGTCGTATTTGAAGAATGCATGAACACAGAAAGTTCATTTTCATTATCAGGTGGACAAGTTATATAGTTTTCTTTTTGTCCCATGGAAAACAGAGATTGATTTAGAAAAGGCATATGATAGTGTTCCTCGACAATTATTGTGGACGGCAATGAGAAATATGAATATATATGATAAATGGATCAATATTGTTAGGAGAATGTATAGTAATACAAAAGCCAAAATAAAAATACAGAACAAATTGACAGAGGAAATCAGATTGAATAAAGGCCTTAAGCAAGGGTGCAGTTTATCACCAGTTCTTTTAATATTTATATAGATCAGGCTCTTAACGTATGGTACAAGAAATGCTCTGAAATGGGTATTCCTATAGAAGATAAAACACTACACTCATTATTATTCGCCGATGACCAGGTGATAGGGGATGAAGATGATATGATATATATGGTAAATAAACTAATGGAAGAATATAGAAAATGGGGACTAAACATAAATCTACAGAAAACAGAATAATGTGTTTAGGAAAAGATGTGGGTGACCTCATACTTGAAATAGGAAAAATTAAAAATGTGAATCCTTTAAATATCTTGGATCAATAATCACAAATATAGGTACATTTGAGAGAGACATTCAAAATAAAATTGCTTTGGCAAAAATGCTACAAGACTTTACATGGAATAATCTGGAATAAAAATATTACAAAAGAAACTAAAATTAAAATCTACAAGAGTATAATACAGAATATTTTACATATGGAAGTGAAAGTCCATGACAGAACTACAAAAAAACAAAATTAGAACAGTTGAATTCGACTGAAATGAACTCCTTTGAACGTCACCACAAAGAGAAAGAAAATCAAACTCTGAAATGGTATGGACATCAAAGAATGCAACGAAAGATGGCCAAAAATATATGTCAATGGTCACCCCCAGGAAAAAATAAACATTAGACCAAAATTGAAATGGAAAACCCATGTCAGAGCAATAATGGACGACAGGAATTTGGAAGAAGGAGATTGGAACGATAGATATATATGGGAACTGAAGACGGCGAACCAAAAAGAAGTTCCAGGAAAACAGAGAAAATACAGGAAGTGTTTCAGTTCGTGCGGGCAGGCTTGCCGCCAGACAACCTGTACATTTATAACATACAATCAGAATTATTTCTTTTAACAATCTTAGATCATTACAAGCAGTTCTGAGCACTACACCGCAGGTGAATTGCCCAAAGATACGAAATGACGCATCCTGTTATAACAGGTATGTCTAACCCACTTATTAGCACGAAGGGACAAGTGTTAATTTGTTCATATGTCAATTACGTATGCATTTACGCCTCAGGTTTCTTACACAAAAGAAAATCTGCAATTCAAGCACCGTAAAACTATTTTCATACAATTTAATTACCACGGGTAACGGAGTTTGGATGTTTATGTTATTTTTTTACAGGAAAATCTTGTCATCACCTGCAACTGATCTGCTAGTATTTTAGGCAACAAAATTGATGGGCCTAGATTCGATTTCCTGCAGGGTAGTAAAGATTTCTGTTTCCTATAGTCACAAAGTGTGCAAATAATACAGGGGAGAGTTGCCGAATTTGGACCGTTGCCTAAATTGGACCGCAGTTTTATTTCCATATATAGAAGTATTTCAAACATTTCATTTGGCACCACTGCTTGCTGACGCTGTCTAAGGTACTCATCTGAAGTTCAGTGAGCTGCAGCCATCTTAGCGAATAGGATTGCCGTTAACGTGTTTTGGTGTTTTCGCTTACAATTTTTACGCTACGGATCTTAAGCTTCTGTATAAAGTAGGAGTAAGTAATAACAATTTCTATACTATACGTTACAAGTATTTTTCATTAGCTACTATCTGCGTGTTTTAAAACTAGTTTTTAATTTCATGTGTTTGTTTAGTGATGTATATTTGCATAAGTGAACAAGTTGCCTAGGTTGGACCTCTGCGCGTTGCCTGGATTGGACTGGTCCAATTTAGGAAACTGTTAGTATTTTTTTCAACATGAATATAAAGCATTATATTATGGTCAACGTTAAAGAAAAAGTACTATATTGGGGGATTCTGTGTCCTTATGTTTCCAAGATGTCAAAAAGGGGAACTTACGGGAAATGAAATGATGCTTTGAAGATGGCGGTAGCAGCATAAAGAAGTGGTGACTATGGACTCAACGAGTGTGCTCGCGTATATGGAGTGCCATAGACTACAGCAAAGATACAGAGTGATTTATATAGAACTGACACATTTCTTTCATTAATTGTTTCAAAACGAATTGTGCTAGCGACAACTTATTATACCTAAAATGTAGAGGAATTTTGGGAGATTATTTATCTCTATAGCAAATGTTGTCCGGCGTTGTCAAATCCGGAGATCTCGGTGGCCACAGGTTCCTGGAAATTATTCGGTCGTCACATAACCGGATAAATGGAACCATGCTTCATCTGTGAACCTTGTGATGGACAATATGGAACGATTTTGCAAAATGAATGTCTGAAACCAACGACAATAAGTCACTAGATGCGCAGATGTTTATGTTTTATTCCTATTGTTGGCAGATGTTTTCGACATTTTGTGTCAACGTGAAAATGCAGTACACATTAAATCAACGACTCTTCCTTGTGAAGCAATACTGGATTACGAATTCAATTACAGCTACTCAAAGGGCATACCAGAGAGAATTTGGTGTTCGCAATTCTCCAAAAGAAACACAATACTGGGACTGGTAAACAAATTGGAAACAATTGGATCTCTGGTAAATGAAAAGGGCAAGCATCGGTCATTTAGGCTTCCCACGGTTGTTGTTGACGTAAGAGCACGACTGGAGCAGTCACCCAAAAAAACATTAAGACGTTTGTCGCAGGAGACAGGGTACACCTACTCAATGTGTCAGAGAGCCTAAAGCCATATAGGGTTTCGGTTGTTCGTCAGCTACAGGAACCAGATAAGGATAAAAGATTGAATTATTGTCGTTGGTTTCAGACGTTCATTGTGCAAATCCTGCCATATTGTCCATCACATGGTTCACAGATGAAGCATGGTTCCATTTATCCAGTTATGTGACGACCGAATAATTTCCAGGAACCTGTGGCCACCGAGATCTCCGGATTTGACAACGCCGGACAACATTTGCTATAGAGGTAAATAATCTCCCAAAATTCCTCTACATTTTAGGTTTAATAAGTTGTCGCTAGCACAATTCGTTTTGAAACAATTAATGAAAGAAATGTGTCAGTTCTATATAAATCACTCTGTATATGCTGATTGCAAAAACGCTTTCCAATGAAGTACTTCGGAAGGCAAGCAACCTTCAGTTTTTTTTTTTTTTTCCTATGAGTCTTCCTCTAATTTTGAAATAGGCTATGTAACCGAGACAAGCAACTAATATAAAACTACTTCAGTATAAAGAGAAATATTATGAGTGTAACAATCAGCTTGAATGCAATAGTGTTTCTGTAATTAATTTATCTTGTTTTTCTTTAATTTTTCATCCAAGTTCAGAGAATTGTGTAACTTCTTTCACCAAATGTTAATAGCTGATACATTTTTAACGTAAAATTTGGTGAATTAAAGATATTTATAATAAATACCCTTCTTCTACTTATTTGTTTACTATTACTAATGTATTTTTGCGAGGTCCAAATTGGGACACTATGAATCCAAATTAGGCAACCGGTTTCCCAATTTGGACCATTTCCATGATTTTAGTTTTGCCTTTTTATATTTATTAGGAATTGTGTAATTTAAAATATAACACTATAGGATGAAAGTACATAGAATGAAGAATGTACTAGAACATATTTTGATTTAATTTAATCATTATTAAAGACATGGGATTAAAAAACAAAAAACTGTTCCAATATAGGCAACCTTCCCCTATTATGAACAGGAAAAAATAGGCATAAAACTTAAAATCCGAAGTCTAATGTAGTGGCAACTCTACTTCAACATTTTCCTTAGTGTACCAATCCATGTCACTTACATGTAGCCTAAATACGATGTTCATGGATTTAAATCCCAGCAAGTCCAAATGAAGTTTGTGAAGGACAAAAATGGTTTCAGGAGGAAAAATATTCTCAGGATTCTGCAATAATTTCTAATGTCTGCTTGCCATCAATTCACAATACGCTCCCCAGCACTAATGACCCGTGAGTGTACTATATGTCAGCCAGCAACGCATCATAATATCCGGCATATGGTAAGGCTTCAGATCTGATCAATCATTTGCGCTAAAAAATAATTACGATAGACAGGGAGAGAGAGTAGTTACAATATCACAGGGATATTCGTGGTGTCAGATTACACTTGTGTTTCAACCATCGGGCGTTTTGAGCGTAGACAAAATATCTAACATATTGATCCCTTTCTCGTATAGTTTGCCTACGATAATATGTTACAAATTATTGAATCATTTAGAATAACCTTCCAACATAAAGATAAAGTACCGTAAGTAAATAAGTCATTCAGTATGTAGGATCGTGATTTTACTTCGTATGGTGATATCTGGTAACAGTTGGCGACACTGACAAGACGACACTATTTGCTGTTTAGGAACTGATCTTACGTGACCCTCACTATGGATCATGCCCATCTCACGACCTCATAATCATTGTTAGAGACAGTCAAAATTCGTGACTCGTGAAATCGCGAAAAACCTAAAAACCAAATAAATATAGTTTAAGACATGGTTCACATAAAAAATATAATTTAATTACACGTTTGAAGTCGCGAAAAAATCCAATGATTCGCGAATTTAGCATATTTTCTGTCGTCATTTGCAACAAGACGCAATTTTTCAGCAATTAATAAATGCATTATATAAATTTGGAAATTTTAGAAGTTCTGTTTGAAAAATGCGCAAGGTTTGGAGTGCTAGGATGGTGTGAGTTGAAATGGTTCGTAAACGGTTTGATGAAACTGAAACAGTTTGAAACCTCTCTTTGATCAAGTGCCAATCTTAAAGAATCTATCATCTGATGTAGCAGTACATGCATACAATGAACTGAAGGACATAGTTAAAAATAGTCCTGGACTTTCAGTGCGAGAAGGTTTGCTGTCGTTACGTGAAGACCAAAGTGATTTTGTGGACAGAGCACTACAAGTTATATGGGTTCCAGTTTCCAATATTGACTGTAAACCTTTTCTTTTTTTTCTTCACACTTCTCGTGTATGCTAACAAATAGAAGAAGAAACCTTACAATGACAAACTTAGAACTGTTGTTCGCGTACAACTTTGAACGTTGATAATGTTAAATATCTTATAATTGTTGTCAACGAAAAACTTTGAATACATAATTATAATAATTGTCAATTACTTAAGCAACATAATAATTTAATAAAACAGGTTTACTCAAGAAATTTTCGATTTCACTCAAGAATTTTTATCCTTTTTAACTAAGAATATTGACTGTCTCTAATCATTATTGTAACATACACTCCGATACACAGGAGAGCCTGCATATCTGACCAGCTATTTCAGTTAAAAATTGTAAAAGACAAACAAAAAAGATATTGAAGTTACAAAACCACACATAGCCTATATCTATGACAGGTCATTCACTTGTTTCCACCACTGGTCATAAAAGTTCCGAGCTAAGGAGTCCCGTTTGCAGAAAATGGTAGGTATTAGAAATGTTATTGCATAGCACATAACTTCCTGCAGTTCCTTCATGCTTCGGTCTGTCAGTGCTTCCTGACCCTACGGAACCAACCGGTGAGGTCAGGCGGTCGACAACACAACACAACAATCGGACCGTGTTTTATGATGTGATGGTGTAATGGTCACAACATAAACACGAATGAATTTTCTGACTTCCGAATAACTGTAACAGGTCAAAATCAAGGTCCGTACTTTCAACAACTATTCACAAATCCTAAGGCTAGTATATCAGTTCCAGGGAAATGGTTTTTTTCTATTTTTATGAAAAATTTTAGTCATCCGCCACGGTTGAAGTTAGTAGCGTTTCTAGGGAATTCCAAAGCCGAGGAACAGCCACAGTGAAAGAAGATGAATATGAGGATGTTCGGTGGGAGGGAATGGATAATATTGAGGAGTGTTGTGATCGTGTGTCTAGGTTATGATGGGTGGATAAATTTTGAAAACGAGACGCAAGATAGACAGGAGTGGAGAAATGCAATATGTGAAAGAGACGGGAAAGACAGTTGATTTTCCTACGATCTTCTAGACGGAGCCAGGACAACATTTCGAGGGATGGTGTTACGTGATCAGCCCGGCGAATATTGCAGACGAAACGGACGCACATATTATGAACACGTTGCAGTCTCTGCGCCGAAATAACGCTTAGGTCAGTAAACAGAATATCACAGTAATCGAAGTGGGGGATCACGAGTGTTTGCACCAAAATATTTTTCAGGGGAAAGGGTAGAGAATTCTTCAATCGTCTGAACGAGTGGATTACTGAGAATACTTTTTTGCAGGTTTCTGCAACTTGAATGTTCCAATTTAAACTTTTATCCATATAAATACCTACGTTCTTTACTGATTCACTGAACGGAATTTCGGTGCCGTATATTTTAATCGGAGACAAATTTGGTATGGTAACAGCCTAGTGCTTAACAAACGTGAATGACCCACAATGATTGATTGTGATTTTTCTGGATTTATGGTAATCCACAGTCCAGTTTAGAGGGAGAATTTATAATTTCAATAAAATCAAATCACTGTTACAATTTGTAGTAACCACCGAAATTATAAGCAACGGTCGTAACTCAGGAAACTCGAGTCTCTATGATGATAGCTACAGGGGCATCATTTTATTTTTACTAACATTTCTAATATTAACCTGGCTATACCTTGTTGAGAACCGAAAACACCGTTTGCTACCCCCTTCCACGACTCGAGTTAGATGATACTGGGGTAATATACAAACAAATCACTTTACTAGATATAGGAGGGAACAAAAGTAGCTCATCCATTTACGTAAACAAGGAAATGTCACGTTTTTGAGTTTGATAATTTTCATTAGGTTTTTGTTTAATCAAAATACAGTACAGTATTAACAATGAGTGTTTTTACTCACGAACTAAGCTGTCCATGTGGACTTATTCATTATGCAGTGTATATTATACTGTCTACAGCACACTAACGTGCACTACAGAGAATGAGTTAAATTGAAAAATAATCATAATATGGATATTTAAACACATTTTTGAAAATGGTGGCCGTTCATTTCGATACAGGCTTCAGTTCTTTTGTGCATATTATCGGACTATAGACTACTGTACCTAATTTCAATTACCAGTTTCGTCCTTCGTACCAGTATCTCATGTTAAAATAATTCTGTACCTACTCTATAAAAGAGTACCTTACCTATTGTAACTTCAATCTTCACTTCTGTCCGATCCGAAAAGATAAAATTACTCAGACATACTATCTCCTGTCCGTCCAAGTGGTTATGTCGCAGGGTCGTAGAAAGGGAGGAAATCAAGTGACAGTTAATTACTTTTAGGCCCTTTTATTTCAGTTATTTTAAACAGTTGTATAATAAAATATTACGTAGACGTCCAATTCGTAACAAAAATTAATGTTTCCAGAAAAGAGCTAAGACATCCCAGCCACTACCCTTTACAGAGAGGCGAATAGAAGCTGGTGGGGGAAACCGGGATGCGACGTAGGCAAATGGACGACAGTAACTGTGCGAAAATGATTCAATATTGAAAGCCCTTTCGTCACTGGAAAACGCGAACATATTTTTGGAACGTACTATTTACTATGACCGTATGGCTACTATGACTGTATGGCTACTATGACTGTATATGCGGTCTTGGATCTGTGTGGAGGACGGTTGAACTTCATTAGTAGAAGGAGTGGGAGTGAAGTACATTCAAAAACTCAGATACAATAAAAATTGAAGTATAAATAAAATGATGTCTTTGTATAAACTCGCTTAACGTCAAGTTTCCATGGTAACTGTAACCCAGAAACCATAGTTTCTATGACTATAGTTACAATTCATAGCAACTAAGGAGTTTTCATTACAAAATATCAATTTATAGCATCTTTCGACCTTCTGTGAAAGTAGCTGTAATTCATACCAACCATCGAGTTCGAAATAAAAGCCGTTAGTCATAGCAACTATCAAGTTCTTGATGACAACAGCCATAACTCATAGCAAAACAAGGCTCATTAGATGTACATTACGTAGCTGGCTGCAGGATTTTGACAAGCTCTTTGCCAACTTTTGTTCTTGAAATGTTTGGGAAGTTTAGATAACTTCCAGTTGCAGGCCGTACAGACGACTGCCTCACAGCTGTGGTGTACAGTCACGATTTCTTCCTAGCAGTTGAAATTTCGCAATATACGAGAAATCGTACCGTTATTGTCGGAGATCATCACCGCATCCGTGGCCACAACTAGTTTCTTGTTCTTATTCTTCTTCTACATTACGAGCCATGTGACTTTCTCATGTATGAATATTAAAGCTCTATAATAAGAAATTCGACCGAGATATTTGAAGAAAATTGTTAATTCTGAATCTTGTGCATATAAATACAAAGAAAATGAAGAAGAATGTAGGAGCAAAGAAAGGAAAATGTGTGAGGCAAATATAGAATGGAAGAACAAACGATCAGGAAGACAGGACAGGAGCCAAGAGAAATAACAAAGAAAGAGATGCGAAAGGAAAATGAAAAGACAGGAAGAAGATAGAAGAAAAGAAGGAAAAGGCTAAGAAATAAATAAAGAATAAAGTAGAGACAGAAAGACATAAGCCTAGACGAAAAGGCGACAAAATGGAATGAAATGAATGCATAAAGAGAGGGGAAAATACAGAATAAATTGACACGAAAAGGACATCAGGAAATAACGAAATAATGCGTTTACAGAAAAATGCTACAGTAAAAACTGTAAAAAGGACAATGGGTCACGTTTAACAAGGTTAATTGTGAAGGTTGTTTGAACTTGTAACAGTGGCAACCAAAAGTAGAAATAATAATAATAATAATAATAATAATAATAATAATAATAATAATAATAATAATAATAATAATTTTTCGAAACATGACGATCTGCAGATGTAGTTGGTAGCTCAATTCAATTACGTCTTCATCCTATGCAAGAATCAAAATTTAAAGTAAAGTAGATAGGCCTATATTTTGAAATCATAGTCATTTTCTCTTTTTATTTTAATTTTTTAGTGGGTTATGTACCGTCTGAATGAGGTGAAGGTGATAATGCTAGCAATAATAATAATAATAATAATAATAATAATAATAATAATAATAATAATAATAATAATTTAATTTTTCCGAAACATGAGGATCTACAGATGTGGTTGGTAGCTCAATTCAATTACGTCTTCATCTGCAAGAATCAAAATTTAAAGTAAAGTAGATAGGCCTATATTTTGAAATAGTTATTTTCTGTTTTTATTTCAATTCTTTTAGTGGGTTATACCGTCTGAATGACGTGAAGGTGATAATGCTAGCAATAATAATAATAATAATAATAATAATAATAATAATAATAATAATAATTTTCCGAAACATGAGGATCTGCAGATGTGGTTGGTATTCAGTTACTTCTTCATGCAAGAATCAAAATTTAAAGTAAAGTAGATAGACCTATATTTTGAATTCATAGTCATTTTCTGTTTTTATTTTAATTTTTTAGTGAACCGTCTGAATGAGGTGACGGTGATAATGCTAGCAATAATAATAATAATAATAATAATAATAATAATAATAATAATAATAATAATAATAATAATTACATACTTACAAATAGCTTTTAAGAAACCCAGAGGTTCATTGCCGCCCTCATATAAGCCCGCCATCGGTGCCTATCCTGTGCAAGATTAATTCAGCCCCTACCATCATATCTTACCTCCCTCAAATCCATTTTAATATTATCCTCCCATCTACGTTTCGGCCTCCCCAAAGGTCTTTTTCCCTCCGGTCTCCCAACTAACACTTTTGGATTCGCCCATACGTGTTACATGCCCTGCCCATCTCAAACATCTGGATTTAATGTTCCTCATTATATCAGGAGAAGAAATCAATACGTGTAGTTCTGCATTGTGTAAATTTCTCCATTCTCCCGTAACTTCATTCCTCTTAGCCCCAAATATTTTCCTAGAACCTTATTCTCAAACACCCTTAATCTCTGTTCCTCTCTCAAAGTGAGAGTTCAAGTTTCACAACCATACAGAACAACCGGTAATAATAATAATAATAATAATAATAATAATAATAATAATAATAATAATAATAATATTTTATTATTTTACGACGCTTTATCAACATCAGGGTAATTAGCGTCTGAATGAAATGCAGGTTATAATGCCGATGAAATGAGTCGGGGTCCAGCACCGAAAGTTACCCAGCATTTGCTCGTATTGGGTTGAGGGAAAACTCCGGGAAAAAGTCAACCAGGTAACTTGCCCCGACCGGGATTCGAACCCGAGCCACCTGGTTTCGCGGCGAGACGCGCTGACCGTTACTCCACAGGTTGGACTAATAATAATAATAATAATAATAATAATAATAATAATAATAATAATAATAATAATAACAATAATAATGCCGGTAATGCAAATTGTAAACAATTTTAATAATGAACCCTATAAAATCTTTGCAACGTAATTTTTTCACAGCCGTTCAATTTTTAAGAAATTTTAACTTTTATTTAATTTTTATAATAAAAAATGCTTGTGCCATTGTTAATTACACAATATATATATATATATATATATAATATATATATATATAGAGAGAGAGAGAGAGAGAGAGAGAGAGGGGGGGAGAGATTTGTATGTGATAGATAAGACACTTTACATAACAGGAAAATCCATGGAAACAATAAAATATATTGAAATATATGTCACTCTTTTCAGTAGTTCAAGGGGGGGGGGGGTTCAAACCCGGTTAGAGATCTACAATATACTGCATATTATGTACAACTGTGATCCTTTATACGAGCTTACGAAACACCATCACCGATACAGAGGAGGAAGGTCTACTACCGCTACTACCTTAACAACAAAAACACGTTGAAGGAAAAGAGGGCGAAGCCATTTCAAAGTACAATGCCAAGCAAAACTGAAAACGTCCCTGTAGCGTAGACCGTTATAACAGGACTGATCATTTATTGTTAGCCTGCAATGTCTCACGTACTCCATCACGTGTCGTAAGAAAAACCGCAAAAAATTCCCGTTCCTTTCGATATCAAACTATAATGTCCAATAGGAACTTCCCTTCTTTACAGTTACATGCATTACTGTGTACCTCATGAAATAAAAGTAAATCTGATGAATTCACACCAAAGCGACAGGGGTTCGATTCCGATCAAAAACAGTAATATGTAGCAAAAAAAAAAAAAAAAAAAAAGATTGTTTGGCAAGTTTAATCCCAATATTCCATAACTTTCTGGTATTCTCATTTCATATACGTAGGAGAAAGCCAATGTTTACCTACTTATATATAACACGTGGAGTAAGTCCCTGTAATCGGCAACCGTTATGAGTAGTAGAATATGAAAGTCAAGGAATATTATTGTCCATACCGGAATACCGGAATGGGTATTTAAGAGTTGCCAATTCATTATAAAAAGTAAATCTGATACGCCAGCCGTGGCGAAAGTGTGATCGTGCGCCGAGCCACTGTGTAACCTGCAACGTGCATAGCACCTATGGAGGGAAGAGGACATCCGAAGAGGAAGTGAAGCAACTGTCTGACTTATTAACGGATTTTCATTTTTCTTACGTCAAGCACTTAAATATAATTTTATACAGTACAAGGTTACAAACTAACGTTTAGTACGTGTAACAATGAAAGAAATGAGTAAGAAAACATAGGACATTATCACAACCTAAAATTAACTGTCTTCAGAATGTCTCTGCGATAAAGTTTCAAAATCAGGAATTATGTCACTTACTGCCAGTCGTAGTTGATCACGAAGGTATTTGTCTGTCAGTCGTGATCTAAATTTGGTTTTTACTATTTTCACTGTTGAAAATAATTTTTCACAAACGTAAGTTGTAGCGAACATGGCTTCAACAGAGCAAGCGAAAGAACGAAGCTTCGGATATTTATTTTTTGGCAAAGATTGAGAAGTTCAACATTTGTCAAGTCCTTACATCTAGCTTTCATTGTAACATTATATTGTAAATCTGTGAGTTTAAATTGAAGATCTAACCGCATTATTCGTACACCTACTGAAAAAGGATCGACGTACAGAGATAATAATAATAATAATAATAATAATAATATAATTTATTTATTTATTTATTATTTATTTATTTATTATTAATATTTGTGTGCTGAACAACAGCCAGAGGCCAATTATAGTTCAGCACAATACACAAACAGAAGATACAAAGGTGCAAAACAAAAATAAATAATATCATAAATAACAAAAACATACATGAATACAATTGTACAAACAGTAAAAACTAATAATCAAAACGAAACTAAACCTTAAAAGGATCTAAATTGTGCCCATGCAAATTGGCATATTTTATGCATCTACAGACTGGAGAAAGTGATTTTGAATTTCGGTTATAAAAATTTTTTGAAATCTTAAACTTTTTGTAGGAATACGAAGGCTGATATTGTTTATGATACAATCAATATCACCCTTGATAACTTTGCAAAAAAATTGATAATCAAGATTTAGACGTCTAGCATAAAGGCTACAACAGTTAAAATATTTACAGGTAATATCATAGTTAAAATCAGTGGAATTGGGTATATATCGAAAAGCACATAAGGAAATAAATTTTCTTTGAATATTTTCCAATTTAACCGAATCGGTTGAAGTAATGGAATTCCAGGCTACAGATGCATATTCAAGTTTAGAGCAAAGTAAAGTATAGAATTAATAGTGACTCAGGAGTAGAAAAAGAATAAGTTATAGACCTTATTAAACCAAGCATTCTTATTGAATGATTATAAATATATTGAACATGATCGTGAAAGTATAATTTAGAATCGAGTAGTACACCAAGATCTTTTATAGAATTTTTCCTAATAATACAGGCGTTATTAAGAGAATAATTAAATTTTATGGAAGTAAGTACGAAATGACAAAAGATAATAATAATAATAATAATAATAATAATAATAATAATAATAATAATAATAATAATAATAATAATAATACTTACTCTTTTAATGTTTCATGAGTGACATGTAGTATAATGCCGTTTTATGTTATAGAACCGTTTTCCTCGTAATAATTATGAACAAATCATACATTTAATATTCTCATCATATTGGTAACAAAAAAATACGTCCTCCCATCCTACTTGAGACCTTCATTTTTATAGAGGTACATGGTTTCGAGAGAGAGATTGCGACGATACGCCACTCGCAGGTCAGAGACAAATACAAATGGAACGGAGTTTGACTGCAGTGAGTGAGAGGGTAGGGGTTGGGGAGGTAGAAAGTAAGAGAAATGCAAAGCTATCATTACGAGCTACAATGTGCTCGCGAGTCACATTTTCCCCACGGCTCCGTTAGACAAATATAGACGACGTAAATAAAGAATGAGTGAAAGTGAGTAAATAAATAAATAAATAAATAAATAAATAAATAAATAAATAAATAAATAAATAAATAAATAAATAAATAAATAAATAAATAACAAAAAACAGATTGCATGATGGGATTTGTCTAACAAGGAGATGTTATTCTTTTACGATAACCTATTTTGATATTATTTTGGCTGGAAGTTAGTGATGTAAAACGAGATGTAGCAAAGCCGAAAATAAAGCTCAAAACGTTCCGAATTATTGGCAAAGAAAGATACTCAGTGTCCCTATAAGAGGGAGATACAATTTTATTTTGGAACCAGAGATAAAACCAGTGTCAACCTATATCTGTAGACCAGCCGTGGCGAATATCTGACTCACGAGCACATTGTGGCTCGCAATGGTTTCTCTTGCTTTCTACCTCCCACAACCCCCACCCTCTCACTCACTGGAGTCAAACTCCGTTCCATTTGTATTTGTCTCTGATCTGCGAGTGGCATATCATCGCAATGTTCTCTCGAATACATGTAGGCCTACATCTACAAAAACTAAAGTTTCAAGTAGGATGGGAGGACGCATTTTTTTGCTGCCAATATGATGAGAATATTAAATGTATGATTTGTTCACAAGTATTACGAGGAAACGGTTGTATAACATAAAACGACATTATACTACATTTTACTCATGAAACATTAAAAGGTCAAGTGTTGTTATTATTATTATTATTATTATTATTATTATTATTATTATTATTATTATCATTGTACGTCGAGCCTTTTTCAGCAGATGTACGAATACTGCGGTTAGATCTTCAATTTAAACTCGCAAATTTACAATGTGATGTTTAATGAAAGCTACATGTAAAGACTTGACAAATGTTTAACTTTTCAAATCTTTGCCAAAAAATAAATATCCGAAGCTTCGTTCTTTGCTTTCTCTTTTGAAGCCATGTTCGCTACAACTTACGTTTGTGAAAAATTATTTTCAACAATGAAAATAGTAAAAACCAAATTTAGATCACGACTGACAGACAAATACCTTCGTGATCAACTACGACTGGCAGTAAGTGACCATTCTGATTTTGAAACTCTGTCGCAGAAATATTCTGAAGACAGTTAATTTTAGGTTGCGATAATGTGTCCTATGTTTCATTGTTCATTTCTTTCTTCGTTGTACGTACTAAACATTAGTTTGTATCCTTGTACTGTATAAAATTATATTTAAGTGCTTGACGTAAGGAAAATGAAAATCCGTTAAATCAGACAGTTGCTTCACTTCCCCTTCGGGTATCCGCCTACCCCCATAAGTGCTATGCATGTTGCAGGTTACACAGTGGCTCGGCGCACGATGACATTTTCGCCACGCCTGCTGTAGACAGAAACCACTGACAGAAATTGAGAACAGGAAAAAACGTAAACATAGTCACAATAATTCACCTCGAGTAACGAACCAACAAGACAGAAAATGTTCTAAATTACTTAATGAAACTGGTCCTATGACCTTCCTAACCATATGCACTCTGTGTACCGGGCTGGTTGTCGAAATATATAACGCGAGAAAGTGGGGTAGCTGTGGAAACTTGTGGGGCAGGTACGAGACTTGCCCCGAAGGTCTACATTGCTGCAGTTATCAACGAGACATATGGAAATCAACTGCCACTCTGCAGACTATACCTCAACTGTCAACATTCTGTATTCTTTGCACGCAAGTAACGGTAAACCGGTTGGAAACATGCAGGTTGCCATGGCGACAATTCAGTCTTTCACATATAATTCAACATTGTACGAACTGGTTGAAATTTAATCTCCTATCCATCACCTGTCTCTATTCTTGATAGAATGAAAAGAAGTGAAGGAAACACCTAGTTTTGATATTAAGGAGGGTTTCAGTAAGCCTACTTCTAACAGAAGCTTACTTCCGTGTCGTTTTGGGTTCGTAGATATAGTGGTGAAAAAACAGGGTGTTCTGTCTCTATGATACAAACTTTTACAGGGACATCATTTTATTTTTACTAACATTTCTAATATTAACCTGGCTATACCTTTGGATCAACGATTAAAAACAGGAAACACCGTTTGCTACCCCTATCCACGACTGGAGTTCGATGATACTGGCGTAATATACAAACAAATCACTTTACTAGGTGTAGGAGGGAAGAAAAGTAGTTCATCCATTTACGTAAACTAGGAAATATCGCGATTTTGAGTTTGATAATTTTCATTAGGTTTTTGTTTAATCAAAATACAGTACAGTATTAACAATGAGTGTTTTTACTCACGAATTGAGATTTCCACGCGGATGTATTCATTATGCAGTGTATATTATACTGTCTACAGCACATTAGCGTACACTATAGAGACTGAAGTTAAATTAAAAAATAATCATAATATGGATATTTAAACACATTTTTTAAAATGGTGACCGTTCACTTCGATACAGGCTTCAGCTCTAATGTGCATATTATCGTACTATAGACTATTGTACGTAATTCCAATTACCAGGTTCGTACTTCGTACTAGTAACTCATGTTGAAATAATTCTGTACCTACTCTATAAAAGAGACCTTACGTACTGTAAATTCATTTTTGGAACGTTTACTATGACTGTATATGCGGTCTTGGATCTGTGTGGGGGACGGTTGAACTTCATTAGTAGAAGGGGTGGGAGTGAAGTACATTCAAAAACTCAGGTACAATAAAAATTGAAGTAAAAATAAAATGATGTCCCTGTACAATTGGTAGAGCTGACAATAAAATTGAAGTAAAAATAAAATGATGTCCCTGTACAATTGGTAGAGCTGGCCAAATGAACAAATAAACTGTAACATTTCAGCTGTGAACTATAAGGTGTAACATTAATTCTGTCATCATTACAAGCACTCGTACATTCTAGCGATGTCTGCTACACTTGATTAAGTGAAATTAAAACTCTTTGTTCGGTTTCATAATTCTTTAGTTATTTATGCTTTACCAAATTAAAAAATATTACACTGGTCTGCCAGTTTTAGTAGAAAACGTTTGAGTCTAAAGAAAGCAGCAAAACAGTAGGCCTACAACGTGGTCTATTGTTGTGACAAGAATCCAAGCCTCCGCATACCAAATAAGGCATCATGTCACAAACATGTTCACGTCTGAGTATTTCTGACAAAGCAAATGTTATTCAACGCCATGAAAACGCACAAATATTAAGGATATTGCTTGAAAGTTTAAGGTAATAATTTTTATAGATAGATCAATTTTTATTTACCTGTATATCTATTTGTTTATTTATTTATGATATATTTATGTTAAGTCAATTTAAGAGAGCAATGCATTATGATAATAAATAATTGAAAGAATTTTAGTTTTGCTCTTTAAATGTTCAGAAATTTGATCTAAATAAATAAAACTTTTCGTTCTGAAAAGGAATTTTAAGGGGTTAAGTACAGCTTACAGCAGTAAAATTTTGGAAATATTCAACATTTTCCCCTCCATTACTGTATCTTGTATAATAATGAAAATTAGTATGTGTAAAACACTGTCGTGCTATATGAAACAAATATTTTTACGATTAAAAAAAAATATTTACTTTTTTTTTTTTTTTTTTCCTTCAAAATTCAGTTCACTGTGCAGTGATGAAGCGTTTCCCACATAACTAAAAAACTATCCAACATTCTGTGATGTAATTTTTTGTGTGTATTTATGCATGTCATATCTACAATATGATGCATGATCACTTCTCTACCTTTGATAGATTGCCTTATAAAAAATAAATTCATTTTAAAAATGGTCAAATATCAGTATTTCCTTCTAACACAAAAAAAATATATATGTATTTATTAAGGAATGTAGTTGAAAGAGCATGATATTGTAAACATGAGTTTCAGCAATAAAATAAAAGAGAGAGAACATGAAAAAGTTAACAAGTTTATGAGTTATGAGAGAAACATTTCATCACTGCACAGTAACTGCAAGCGAATTTGCAAAATATACAGTATATATATAGCAGAAGGACAGTGTTTTACACATACCATTTTCATTATTGTACAAGATTAAAGTCATGGAGGAAAACAAATGTTGAATATTTAAAAAAAAAAAAAAAAATTACTGCTGTAACCTATACCTAACCCCTTAAAAAAACTACATTTGTTCGGATCAAATTTTTGCACATAGGCCTTACTTACTTACAAATGGCTTTTAAGGAACCCGAAGGTTCATTGCCGCCCTCACATAAGCCCGCCAGCGGTCCCTATCCTGTGCAAGATTAATCCAGTCTCTATCATCATACCCCACCTCCCTCAAATCCATTTTAATATTATCCTCCCATCTACGTCTCGGCCTCCCTAAAGGTCTTTTTCCTCCGGTCTCCAAAATAAAACTCTATATGCATTTCTGGATTGTACGTGAAACATGCCCTGCCCATCTCAAACGTCTGGATTTCAAGTTCCTAATTATGTCAGGTGAAGAATACAACAGTTGCAGTTCTGTGTTGTGTAACTTTCTCCATTCTCCTGTAACTTCATCCCGCTTAGCCCCAAATATTTTCCTAAGCACCTTATTCTCAAACACCCTTAACCTATGTTCCTCTCTCAGAGTGAGAGTCCAAGTTTCACAGCCATATAGAACAACCGGTAATATAACTGTTTTATAAATTCTAACTTTCAGATTTTTGGACAGCAGACTGGATGATAAGAGCTTCTCAACCGAATAATAACAGGCATTTCCCATATTTATTCTGCGTTTAATTTCCTCCCGAGTGTCATTTACATTTGTTACTGTTGCTCCAAGATATTTGAATTTTTCCACCTCTTCGAAGGATAAATCTCCAATATTTGCACATAGGCCTATAGGAGACAAAACAAAAAGCATTTCAATCATGTATTATCATAATAGAATGCGCACTTAAATCGACCAAATATATTGGGAATTCAACCAATGGCTTTCCCAAAACTCGCTACGAAATATCTATATATATATAATTTGAACTGGTAATGGAAATATATATAAAACTGTTAATGGAACGGATTTTAATAAATGGCCCCTCATTCTGAAGCTTGGAACCCATAGTTTTTCGGAAAAATAGTAGTTTTCAATGAAATGTCAATTTTTAAATATAATTTTCATATTTTCCAAAATCCATCTGACGTCAGTTCTGAGAACTAGCTAATTGCATTGACGGCAGACTTGATGCTCGCTTCGCTTCTTCTTTACAAAGAAGCGAAGGGAGCATCAAGTCGGCCGTGTTGCATTTCAGAATAAAACAAAACACACACTACAGTAAAAATATTACACGAAGGCCATGATCTGCAAGAATGCCGACATATTTAGAGCTCAAATTAACTTACTAAAAATAATTTACAGGTTCGATTCTGTGGTGTGTAATTTTCTGGGTAAAGCTGTGTATTGGATATTAAAAACTTCAAAACTTAAGGTGGATTGATGACATTATTAGCATTAGAAATGAAATATTATTGTAGTTAATGCCAAGATGTGACTATTTTTCATTGATTATACATATTAATGCTATATTGATGATATGAAAGTGAAATGTTTTGGGGTTATATAAGTAGATGTAGAAAATAACTTAAATTAGATTTTGATTTCCATATTTTACTGAGTGGCGGCTATATAGTATATATAGTATATGTTATTGAAAGCTATAAAACTTACGTAAGATAATATTATTAAAAGTCAAATATTTTTATAGCTATTAATCAAGTGGAGTTGGATCTTTTTCATATATTTAATGGCGATGTGGTGTAGATATTTATATACGTGGTTCTTTTCAGTATTGGCTCGAGAGAGAGTATGTTGCATTATTATGGAAGCAAATAACTTTCGGAATGTCTGGTATTCTTCATTGAAAATAAATCTGAAAAATGTTTATTTGATCGTCTAATGTACTTAGTTTGCAGCATTTGCTGCACAAGCCACTAGTTTAATATAAAACCATTTTTATCTCGAAAAGGAAGCAAAAACGAGCAAAATTGTTATTAAACTTTTTTGTTTGAAATATCTCAAAGAATGATCCCTTGAAACTAAAGACATTACTTACGGTTCAACCTGTATATAAGCAATGCAAATATATATATATATTATTCTAACAATAAGTTTCGTTAACCTATTGTTTTGCAGAACCACACATAGTAAGCGATAAGCATAGTACAGATAAATTAATCCTACTTGTGATGTTGGCAAGTCTGGAGCTCTCAAATCAGGTCGCCAAGGTAACGATCAGTTGAACGTGACTTTAGCTCATCTCTCCATGTGCACTTACCTGCAAAACAAACAGAAAACAAAGCCATTAGGATACTAACATGACGAATCAACGGTTGTTACGAGCGTTTTGTGTTGCACAGTTTATCGAGCGTATAATAATGCAGAAATCATGCCGCATCATGCAAGCCGCTTGGAATCAGTGCAGTCAAGTTGCAACGCCCATAACAACACAGTGAAATCATTCATACGTAAACATCTCGAGGCTTATTGCACAAAAGTACAAACTTTACTGTAACTAAAGCAAAATAACGATAAAGTGTCTTACACAGAACTTCTTTCTACTCTAAATTACGGTTTATTACTCCACAACTCTTTTATTAGTTACAAGTAACGTTTTCAATGTTCTATTTAAAAAAAAAACTCTTAGTACGAGTATTAGGCCCGTTGGGAACATGTAAACTTAGAAGAGGTTAATGTTTGAGGAGAAAAATTCGCTCCTGCGCCGGGGATCGAACCCAGGTCCTTGGTTCTACGTACCAAGCGCTCTGACCACTGAGCTACGCCGAATTCAATCCACAGCACCAGATCAAATTCTCCTCCTTCAATGTTTCCAAAGTCAACTGCCATTATACTAGGAGCGCACTCAGTGATCTGAGTGACTTATTTAGCCGGAATATTATAGATTTATTAATTTGTTATGGCCATATGCTTTATGGCCTGACTCCATGTGGATTGAATTCGGCGTAGCTAGCTATGAGAATATTATAGATTTATTAATTTGGTCAGATATTGCGTTTGAGGATGGTACAGGGAATCGAAGAACCACTGAGGACCCGGGTTCGATCCCCTTTATGGCCTGACCATGTGGATTGATTCGGCGTAAGTGGTTTTATCCTCGAACATTAATTGTCAATATTATAGATATTATTCTGTATGACAGATTAATAAATCTATAATATTAGAGGAGTCTCCCATCAGTTGAAAATATGTATAATATTAGCACAGTCTTGTATATACAGTCGCGAAGCTCAATACGTAGTAAATATGCAAACATTAGATAGTTGCTCACCACTAGGATCGCTAATATCGCCTCATTACAGGCAATGCAAAATAGTATCGTCACAGTCTATTGTTTCTAGTACCCTCAAAACTCAAACTTCGTGACTGTATATACTAGACTGTGTTATTAGTATTAATAATGCGGCCATTTTCTAACGAAAACGAAGAGATAAACAGATGACGGACGGAAAGACACTAAACCCTGGAAGTCTGGAAAGAAACGGCTGTATCTGTGTGCTTTGTATGTCACCGTTACCGAGTGTTTTGAAAAAAATGTTAACATGGTTTATCTTTAGACAATATATTGGACTACACTTGAAATACACCATACAAATATACGGTAAGCTTCCCGTGGCAAGAGATCAAAGAAACACAAGTCTTCAACAACATAATGGCAAGAATATACATCTATATTGCAGTCTGGATTCGAACTCATGACCTTGGCTTTTACACAACGTTAACGCCGTTCCCCTTAACAGCTGCCTACCGTATTTTTTCTTTATTTATTCACTTTATTTTGTTAATCTTTTTACATCTAGGCATATACGTATGATGAAATTTGAATTGAAATACGCAACAAATGTTGCCGCCAACTATAAATGCCGTGTTGCTATCACGCCTGGATAATCAGCACGATGTCACAATACACAAAATTACCAACTGTAAAATAAAAACAATGTATTACATTTAATAGGCACGTAGACATGCTACTGTTCTTCCAAGTGTAACATCAGCAGTTTAGAAAATGTGATATTTGCCTACTTTCCTCAAAGAAGTTTATTTAACAATCATTTATGAATTATTGCATCAGCTACGGAACACTTATGACAAATAATGGGATTATGAAAGTTAGCCTCGGAAAGTTTCTAGTCTCTACCATTTATTTTATATAAAACTATCTTAATTAGTTCAAATTAAATTCAGAGGTGACACAAAGAAAGAGACAACCATTTTTACGGTTCCTGAGAATTTGGCAGACAATTTCTACTGATGCAAGAAAACAAATGACAACTATATTATTTTAATGTACCGCAGTAGGCTACATATGATATTTCCATGCAGATATTCTGCGTCATCATACGATGAAAGAGTAATGGAACGGAGAAAAATTCTCTCCGGCGCCGGGATTTGAACCCGGGTTTTCAGCTCTACGTGCTGATGCTTTATCCACTAAGCCACACCGGATACCACCCCGGCGTCGTGATTTAAGACGGCGCTTATTCCGTCGGATACCGGCCAACTAGTCACTCATAACGAGTGCACCTCAGCACATGTGTGGTTCAGTCCTACGTTCATAGACATCTATGACGTAGTGCAGAGGGCGGCCACTAGAGGGAACCCAAGAGTTGGAACTTAATCAGAGACAATTCTGTCCGACGCCGGGGTGGTATCCGGTGTGGCTTAGTGGATAAAGCATCAGCACGTAGAGCTGAAAACCCGGGTTCAAATCCCGGCGCCGGAGAGAATTTTTCTCCGTTCCATTACTCTTTCATCGTAAAATGACAACTATTTATTATCTCGTAATCTGTTTCCAACTCATGTCGAACGTCAGATATTTATTTTTTATATATTTTAGTACGTTATTTTACGACGCTTTATCAACATTTTTAGTTATTTAGCGCCGGGATGAGGGAAAACCCCGGAAAAAACCTCAACCAGGTAACTTGCCCCGACCGGGAATCGAACCCGGGGCACCTGGTTTCGCGGCCAGACGCGCTGACCGTTACTCCACAGGTGTGGACGAGGTCAGATATATTATGAAGTCTCTGTTATGTACCAAAGTTTGTTGTGACAATTGACGATGCCAATTAAGTGATGAAAACTAATGAAAATACACAGAAACAAAGGAAGTACTCCGAGAAAAGCTGCTACATAATCGATTCTGTTCACCTTAGATTTATTTCACTTCAAACAGCCAGTCTCTAACATGAAAAGCCAATGCCCTAACTATTCGGCTAAATTTAAGTTCTTAGGTACAAAACTGTACTAAGAAATGTCATGCAAGTAATAATATTTATGACGTGTAAGTTGAGAAAAGTTTCGTAACAACCTATCGTCACGCGGTATCGTTGTTGACGGCTGGGCGCTCGTAAAAACAAGCCCAGTTAACAACCAAACACGAGGTAGTTCAATGCGCTACATTGCTACATTAAAAACCAAGACGAACGTTGTGTGTTTCTTGTGCTGGTTTCCCCGCTGACATAATCGCCGCATAGCGGTAAAGCGAAGTTTTGTTCACTCTATACCCGGGATGCCCAAGTACGGCCCAGAATCGGATTTCTAGTCAGGTGCGGCCCCGGAGGTTTTAGCCTATCGTCCATATGCGGCCCGGGAAGCTTTAGGTAATCACCCCGGTAATACCTGAGTTATGGTATGTATATAAACAATATTTTACTACACATTTTGCAGACTTAGGACTGTGGTTATTACAAGAGAAAAATTCGATCCGGCACCGGGGATCGAACCCGGGTCCTTGGTTCTACGTACCAAGTGCTCTGACCACTGAGCTACGCCGAAGTTCAATCCACAGCACAGGATCGAATCTCCCGCCTGTAGTGTTTTTCCCTTTGTGGCCTAATTCCAAATTCGACATATATGTTGACATATTATATTACGTGAACTGTCATTATACAATGAGCGCACTCAATTGAGTGACTTGGTGGCTGGGATTCCACAGTATTATGCATTGTTGGGCGAAGAATCTACGTAAAGATTAATTTCTGGTCCTACAGAATATGTTATGATAACAATGGTTATAATGACAGTTGACGTCGCCCTCGGTAGCGTCGTTGGTATAGCGCTGGCCTTCTATGCCCGAGGTTGCGGGTTCGATCCCGGCTGATGACATTTAAGTGTGTTTAAATGCGACAGACTCATGTCAGTAGATTTACTGGCATGTAAAAGAACTCCTGCGGGACAAAATTCCGGCACACCGACGACGCTGATATAACCTCTGCAGTTGCGAGCGTCGTTAAATAAACAATAATCTAATATTTTTTTTTCATCAAGAAAACTTCCTGTTCTTTTGAATTTGTTCACTAACATCCGAATATTGGCTCTAGTAGGTGCTGGTTTGTAAAATTATCGTTCACACTTCTGACGCACTTGTTCGTAAATGCAGCCGTACGGAAACAACTGTTATTCGTTCTTCAATAGTAAGCATACTTCTTGATTAAACTGAAATAAAAAATAAAAATATTGCCGATTTAATGGAAATGGATCGAGACTTTTGGACCACCCTGTATAAGTCGAACACGGAGTAAGGTCACTAAGACAAAAGAACCAAAGGAGGAAGATTCGATCTGGTGCGGTGGGTTGAACTTGGGCGTAGCTCAGAAGTTAGAGCGCCCAGTGCGTAGAACTCGAAGATACGGGTTCGATCCTCGGCGCCGGAGCGATTTTTCTCCGTTAATAACAAACAGGGGAATCTTGGTTAATGATAGTTTGAGTTATCATGGCAAGAGCCTATCTCAGCTTTCATTAAGCTTTACCGTATCCGTTACGTTGGAAGACAGCCCAGTTTGTAATGTTTCTGTGCACACCGCCGGTCAAGTGGAGGAGTGCGAGCTAACAACCCTCAGTTACGTCTACTTGCCAGTTTCTCTACTATGTACATCCCTGGTAAATTCTGATTACTGTGTCCTGGATTTCGTCAATAAAGATAAATTTTTAGTCTACTGAAGCATTAGGTTTTTCACAGACAGAGCAGAAAGCTGACGAGAGATTCCGACTTATTTAATGTACGGACTTCACATCTGGTCGGTTTCAATTAAGGAGTCTTTTTAACTGAAATTTTGTTGTTGCATGCAAAATCAAAGATGTGTTAAAGGCTTATTCATTTACAGGTTTCCCAGCACTTGAAGCAGTTGCTGTATCTCCCAGCTATTGTAAAATTTGTAAAGTCATCTCGAATCGAGGACGGGAAGAAAAGGACTCGTAAAAAAGGCAGACAACGCTAAGCAATGGTAGGCAGGTCAGGCGCGCCGCTCATTATCTCGAGAGCTAAAGTTTCCAGAAACTTTTCATCATTCCCTCAGAGACGCAGCTCTGTAACGGTATCATGTAAATGACACATTTATACATTTCACGCAGTAACTGCTACAACGGAGTTTGACATTACGTTGTACAGTGCAACTCCACAAATAGACGCTCGCTCTCGTATACTTCACGATACAAGGCAAGTCAACGCATCCTGTCCCGTGCTGCACAGGGCTAACCAGTTGAACCAGTGCAGTAGTGTGCAGATACTCGTACACGTTGGCAGCATGGCAGGGAACAAAAAATGTGCACTTATGTTGAAGCAGAAGTTACAAATACTGAAACGGTTAAAAAAAGGTGAATCAATCAGAGCCATTGCTCAAGAATTTGACATTTCGATCAGAACAGTGCATAGGATAAAACAAAATTCATCTAAATACGAGGCATTCTGTAATGATTATAAGAAGCTTTGTTATTATCAGTTGACTGTAGGATGAAAACAAAGCTTATTTTGTGTATTTACTAAATTTAATCAATAGGGATGATTTATGTTCTCTCTTGAAGGGTATACACCATTTTAAAATAATTTAATACACAAACACATCTATTACAAGAAATGCTCAATAAGTTTTTGTAACTTTATTCTCTTCGGCTCTAATCAACAATAACAACAATCCAGGTTGCCAGGCGACGATAGGAAAGAAAAGATGCGAAAACGAATGTGGTGTATAAACAATTGAATTCACTGATTTACTATGTGATGTCAAATGAAAGCTAGAAGTAAGGACTTGACAAATGTTGAACTTTCAAATCTTTGCCAAAAAATAAATATCCGAAACTTCGTTCTTTCGCTTGCTCTGTTGAAGCCATGTTCGCTACATCTTAGGCTACGTTGGTGAAAAATTATTTTCTACAGTGAAAATAATAAAAAACAAATTTAGATCACGACTGACAGACAAATACCTTCGTGATCGACTACGACTGGCAGTAAGTGACATAATTCCTGATTTTGAAACTTTGTCGCAGAGACATTCTGAAGACAGTTAATTTTAGGTTGTGATATTGTTCATTTATTGTTCATTTCTTTCTTCGTTACACGTACTAAACATTAGTTTGTAGCCTTCTACTGTATAAAATAATATTTAAGTGCTTGACGTATGGAAAATGAAAATCCGTTAATAAGTCAGACAGTTGCTTTACTTCCTCTTCGGGTGTCCGCCTCCCTCCATAGGTGCTATGCACGTTGCAGGTTACACAGTGGCTCGGCGCACGATTACATTTTCGCCACCGCTGCCATACAGGCAGCCAACAAGGAGGATAGAGAGACAGAATGATGAACCGACGGATAGATAGATAGGTAGGTAGGTAGGTAGGTAGGTAGGTAGGTAGATAGGTAGATAGATAGACAGATAGACAGACAGACAGACAGACAGACAGAGAGACAGAGAGACAGAGAGACAGATAGACAGATAGATAGATAGATAGATAGATAGATAGATAGATAGATAGATAGATAGATAGATAGATAGATAGATAGATAGACAGGTAGATAGATAGGATAGGAGGTAGGTAGGTAGGTAGGTAGGTAGATAGATAGATAGATAGATAGATAGATAGATAGATAGATAGATAGATAGATAGATAGATAGATAGATAGATAGATAGATAGATAGATAGATAGATAGATATAGATTAGATAGATAGATATAGATTAGATAGATAGATATAGATTAGATAGATAGATATAGATTAGATAGATAGATAGATAGATAGATAGATAGATAGATAGATAGATAGATAGATAGATAGATAGATAGATAGATAGACAGACAGACAGACAGACAGACAGACAGAGAGACAGACAGACAGAGAGACAGATAGACAGAGAGACAGATAGACAGATAGACAGACAGACAGACAGACAGACAGACAGACAGACAGACAGACAGACAGATAGATAGATAGATAGATAGATAGATAGATAGATAGATAGATAGATAGATAGATAGATAGTCATGTGGTGCAGGCTACAGGGAACATTTCGTGAGCAACCTGACATAACTAAAAATCATTACGTCCGTATAAAAAACTATGATCTCAACTTACCTACTTTCGATTACACTACTAAGAAGGTTAACTTCCGGTTCTCTAATTTGACTTTCTACTACTTAAAAATGCGGTTCCGAATCAGGACATTGACGTCTACTGTGACTCATCAAGTCATCACACACGAAACCAGATAGCCTACACTTTCATATGTTCTCGTAGGTCATATTCTTGTTTGTCGAGTGTTACAGTTCAAATTTTTATTAAAGTGCGCAAGATGCAAACATAACAGTAGCATTCTAGACTGCAAGTCTGAGTTTTTATTGACCGGAAACACCGTTTAAACCGGAAGTGCAGTTATGCAAGTGTCAATCCGTCACATTCTGTCAATATTATATAGTTTTCGGTAATAACAATTGAATCGCACTTTTTAGAAAGGAACTAAGACAAAATTTGTAATTTTATTTCTTCTGATGAAATGATTAATACTTCCAAGACGCAAAGATAAACAAAGGAATGAACTTAAACAAACCTTTCCCTGCATCTCTAACGTCGAGTTGATGTTTACATTACGGCACTGGTACACTGGTATTTATTCATGAAAGTAAGTTCTTTTGCTCTCCTGAAAAATAGAACATTTTGACTTAGTTCCTTTCTAAAAAGTGCGATTCAATTCGAATTTGGCTGTGGAGTTTTGACTGTTATTTCTCATACAGCCAAGAAGCGGTGTGTTCGGTTTACAATTTTTCATATCCTCAGGATGTAGATGATTTTTCTCCCTGCTCTCCATGTTTACAGCATTTCACAACACTAATGTTAACACAAAGTGCATATATATATATATATATATATATATATATATATATATATATATATATTGATATATTTTCATCATTCTTGCAGCAAAATGAAGCTGATTAATGTTGCTAAGTATCATATTCCAAACAGTGCCCTACTGTTTAACTCTTAAATTCACAATGTATCCTATGATACAACAGATTAATAGGTTATAGGCTATAAATTTTATTTTATTTTATTTTATTTTTTTTTTAAATCCACCACCAACAGAAGCAGGCTTCCAATTACAGGTGGCTCACACAGATGTATACACAAAATACATAATAAGAGAGAAAAAAAACAATAAAACAAACAACACAAACGAAAGAAAGAAAATACTTAATGGTAATAGATGCTAGAATATAATATTACAGTTAATATAGTGCCAAATGTCAATATAATGATGCAAAATTATTTAAAAACTTGAGTAAAAACATTACAATACACTTCTTCATCATTTAAATATCTAAGGAAATACAATGCTTTTTAATATTGTATGAAATTTTTCAATTTTTAAACTGAAATCCAATTGAGAATCACAGTTTAAAGACAGAGAGTTGTAAGTATTACACATAACAAACAATGGAGAGTTCTTGAAGGAAACAGTTCTAGGAATAGGAATAATAAAAGGTTGCCTATGACGTAATTCTGTTCTTTTTACATTGAACTGAAGGAATTTAAGAAAATCACAGCTATTCAATATACCGTTAACAGTCTTATAGTGTAAAATTTGGCTATTTATTAATCGTCGAGATTTTAAAGTTTTATAATTAAATTCAAAAAGTAACTGATTATATGAAATTTGCTTGTCATAAGACGATACGTGATGTTTTTTAAAACATAAATAACGTAAAAATCTTTTCTGTATCCTTTCTATTTGCATCTGATGGGACTGGAACTGAGGTGACCATATTACAGACGCATACTCTAGCTTACTTCTAACCATAGTTTTACAGAGAGTATCAATAGTATTTATATTTTTAAATTCTTTTGTATTTCTGATTACAAATCCTAATTTTCTATATGCATCAATTACTACGTGATTTAAGTGCATTTTAAAACATAAGTTGTGTGTAAAATAAATACCCAACTCCTTAAATTATTCTACTCTAGGTAACTTCATACCATTAATTTCATACGAATTTTGAGGAACTGTCTTATTTTTAGAATATGTCATAAAGCAACATTTATTAAGATTTAACAGAAGAAAATTATCGATACTCCATCTATATAGTCTGTCCAAATCATGCTGTAGATAAAAAATGTCTTGTTGTTTGTCAATGACTTTATACAATTTAACATCATCACCATATAGTAAACATTTAGTGTGCAAAATCTGTTTAGGTAAGTCATTGATATGAAGTAAAA
Organism: Periplaneta americana; assembly: GCA_025594305.2. Lineage (NCBI taxonomy): Eukaryota > Metazoa > Arthropoda > Insecta > Blattodea > Blattidae > Periplaneta > Periplaneta americana. The sequence continues at coordinate 27,406,211 of JAJSOF020000009.1, forward strand.
AGAACAAGAGACCAAGATTAGATCCTTGGGGTACACCTGAAGTTACTGTGAATGGTTTTGATTTTACTTGATAGAATGAAACGTACTGCTGTCTGTTTGTAAGATATGACGTTATTAACTGTAAATATGAATAAGATAATCCAAAACTTGAAAGTTTATTAATTAAAATTTTATGGTCAATTTTATCAAACGCTTGGAAAAATCAAGGTACATCACGTCTAAATTTCTGCGATTATGTAATGTATTAAATTGGTGGGAAAATTACATTTGACCAAAATTTCACAATACTATACGTGCTGTGCCGGGAAGATCTCAGGACAACCGTTGTAGGCATTGCCACAACGAGGTTGAAACCCTTGCACATGTCCTGGGATCCTGTCCGCACGGCGAAGCTCTGCGAAACGCTAGACACCACCAAGTACGATCAATTATAGTCACTGCCCTTAAAGATGCCGATTACAACACCTTTGAAGAAGTACATGGTCTCTCCGTCACTGGCAGTACACGGCGCATAGATATAATAGCTTTCAAGGAATCTACAAGATCTGGATACATAATTGATCCCACTGTGCGTTTCGAAACAAATGAGGAACAGTCAGCAGAAGTGGATAATGAAAAAAAGAATATCTACAATCCTACCATTCCCTATTACCTCAAAAAATACCATCTAAAAGAGCTTGAAGTAATCGGACTTCTGGTTGGAGCAAGAGGTACCGCTATTCTCTTCATGAAAGATGTGTTTAAGAGGCTTGGAATATCTACATCTATTATTCCGATTGTAACCTTAGCTGCATTGAAAGGATCAACTGCTCTCCTGAAGAATCACCTATATTCGAAATCAAACTAAGTTCAGTAGCATTCTTTACTTTTTTGTAACACTTACCTTTCTAAAAATAGGTATATTTCCACTAATCTAAACAAAATTATTTGCAGCTATGTACTTGTAAGAATTTCATTGTCAAAACAAAATTAATGGTTTTTCATGAACTTGTAAAAATGTCTATGGTTATGTACTCTCTGTCCCTTGTGGAAGCTCACGAATGGTGAGAAGATATATAAATTTATGTACAACATATAAAATATGGACATTGCGATAGTGTGTTTTCTTTACAGTCCGACACGGTTTAATAAACTAGTGTGAGAAATGAAGTTTTGCCAATTTAAGCAAATACCCTTAATTCTCGTTAATTTTCATTATCATTAAAAGATCTGTGACTTCTTGTGGCATCCCGTCTCTTTTGGAACCACCAGGTATTAGTCGCGCAGATGGTAAATGACCCGATGGTCTTACCTTAATTCAATGGTCTAGAGGAAAATCTTTAATTTGGGACTCCACTTGCGTTGACACTCTAGCTCCATCTCACTTGCCGAATACCTCCAGACACGCAGCATCTGCTGCTGAATTAGCCGTGAAGACGAAAGTCAATAAATATGCTCATCTTTTAGACAATTATATCTTTGTCCCATTTGCTGTGGAGACCTTCGGTCCTTGGAGTCATGACGCTAAAGTTTTGGTATCCCAAATCGGCCAAATTTTGATCTCCATTACTGGTGATCGCCGTTGCACTACTTATTTGCGTCAAAGCTTAAGTATTGCTATTCAAGGCGGAAATGCAATGAGCGTTTTGGGTACTCTTCCAGAGTCCAGCCCTTTGGACAAACTTTTTCTCCTGTAAAATTTTTTATCTCTATGTTAATTCTCGTTTCATCATTCGTTATGTAATTATTGAAATTATATCGAAAGTAGCTTTCAAAATCTGGGGAGTTTAGGGTGATGCCTTTTTCTTTATCCTGAAGAAATCTGTACGCACATGGATTCTGGAGGTACACCAAACGATATGAAACAATTTGAAGTACAAAATAAATGCTTAATGAAATAATTACATAAATAAAAGGAAATACCACCTTACTATAATAATATCGGACAGCTAGCAGTTTTGCGTGCGAACGACGCGTCGCGACGCTGGTGCTGCTACCTAGGCGGCCGGTGTGGAGATACTCGCGAAACAAGCTGTAATCAACTGCAATGTATATTGTTGCTGGGCTAGTTAATAGTTTTATTAATTAGTGATGTGTTAAAATGTCAGGATGTATATGTGCGGTTTATAATTGCTACAATTACAGCATTACAAATTGCTCCAAATCGAACTTTCGATTTCCGAGGGATCATAAAACGTGAGTCAACAAAATTCGTTATTAGGCCTAATGCCTTTGTCTCTGTCTTGATAGAACAATAAAAATTAGCTTTGTTATTTAGGCCTAATAAATCTATAGAAATTAAATTATATTGGAAAATCTAAGGTTTTAGCAAATTAAATTTTATTGTTGTCTACATGCCTTTAGTAATTATTACAAGCATCGGAATACTACCACTTTTTTATTTTTACATTTGTCAGCAATGGGTATATAAAGCATTATTATAAATTCATTCCTAATGTCAGAACTGATTTTGTCTCACTAAAGCAAAAAAAAAAAAAAAAATGTAACAATTAATTACGGAAAGTAATATGAAGTATGCAATATTTCTCATAATATGCAGCTCTGATATAAGGTAATAATTTTACATTGAATACTATTCAACATTTCTTAAGTGTTTCATATATTATTCCACATTAGTAATTCACGTTTTAAACAATAGTCAGAATCTCAGTATGTTAATATTTGTATTTGTGGACGTAATTCCACGCCGCTCCGCGATATTTCGCACTCACGTCAATGCTGCTAATATACAGCTGTCCGGTATTATTATAGTAAGGCATTTGATTTAAGGGTTAAGAAAGTTAATTTAAAACTACAAGATCTTAAATCTTTATTATTATGTTTGAAATTTTCAAAAAAATAAAATGATATTTTTCCTTAATGGGATAAGATAGGCAAAAACTGTTTTCACAGCTTATTCTGTGTTCTTTTAGGAGTGAGACAATGAAAGAAAATTTGTTCCAACGTAAAAACTGTGGGACAAGCACTAAAACAAATTTCAGCTTTCGCTTTACAAAGCTACCCCAAAATTATTTGAGGGGTTTGTTTTGTGTGAAAATCCTTAATTTTCTGCGAAGTAATCAGGGAAAAAAATAGTTAAAGAACGGGATAAAAATCGCAAATTTTCTTACAAGGGTAGATAAATACCTTAAGTTCACTCGATGGATACGAAGAGAAGGTATTCATTCAAATAAGTAAAATATAACCATTATTCCAATATGATTTTTCACCCTAAAACCTCCATGCTTTTATTTGACATTCTGATTCTTCGTAACTGAACCCATTTAGGACCAAAATCCACGAGTGACCAATATGCTCCGAATTTTTCCTAATTACAAAAGAGTAAATGTCCGAAAACCCAATTGTTACTTCAGAAAGATTCTTTGAGACAAGGTTTCTTGTTTCTCAAGCAATAATCACTACACTATTGCTTCACTATCGTCGCATCACCATATCATCATCTTTGAATAGTCTATCTAGTCGAAAAGAGGCATTGCAATATCGCCCATTACCAAAAGTTCGTGCATAACCAGTTAATTTCAACTTTCTACCAAAATATTTATCACTAGTGACTGAAACTGTGTGGAATTAAGTGGGTTATGCAACTTGCAACAGCCTCCATTTCCAAGTGCACATCTTCAGCAACAAAAGCGATGAGAATTAGGTAGGTAGGACGACACAGTCGTGGGGAAGACATGCAAAGGAACTGACATTGAACTCATGAAAATAGAAAGTCTTGACGATGGAAAAGAAAGAAAATAAATGTCATCAGTCCACCACTTGCATTTACAATCATCATCCTCTTCGACATCACCCGTCATCTTTCTTCTCCAATATCACAAATAATTCATAGCCATACCTTATCTTTCATCTTTCTTCACCAATATGATAAATAATTCATAACCATCCCTTATCTTTCATCTTTCTTCTCCCATATCAGGAATAATTCAGAACCATCCCTTATCTTTCATCTTTCTTCTCCAATATGATAAATAATTCAAAACCAGCCCTTATCTTTCATCTTTCTTCTCCGATATCACAAATAATTCATAACCATCCCATATCTTTCATCTTCCTTCTCCAATATAATAAATAATTCATAACCATCCCTTATCTTTCTTCTCCAATATCAGGAATAATTCAGAACCTTCCGTTATCTTTCATCTTTCTTCTCCAATACGACAAATAATTTATAACCATCCCTTATCTTTCATCTTTCTTCTCCAATATCACAAATAATTCATAACCATCCCATATCTTTCATCTTCCTTCTCCAATATAATAAATCATTCATAACCATCCCTTATCTTTCTTCTCCAATATCAGGAATAATTCAGAACCTTCCGTTATCTTTCATCTTTCTTCTCCAATATGACAAATAATTTATAACCATCCCTTATCTTTCATCTTTCTTCTCCAATATCACAAATAATTCATAACCATCCCATATCTTTCATCTTCCTTCTCCAATATAATAAATCATTCATAACCATCCCTTATCTTTCTTCTCCAATATCAGGAATAATTCAGAACCTTCCGTTATCTTTCATCTTTCTTCTCCAATATGACAAATAATTTATAACCATCCCTTATCTTTCATCTTTCTTCTCCAATATCACAAATAATTCATAACCATCCCATATCTTTCATCTTTCTTCTCCAATATAATAAATCATTCATAACCAGCCCTTATCTTTCTTCTCCAATATCAGGAATAATTCAGAACCTTCCGTTATCTTTCATCTTTCTTCTCCAATATGACAAATAATTTATAACCATCCCTTATCTTTCATCTGTCTTCTCCAATATCCAAATAATTCATAACCATCCCATATCTTTCATATTTCTTCTCCAATATCATAAATAATTCATAACCATCCCTTATCTTTCATCTTTCTTCTCTAATATCACAAATAATTCATAACCATCCCTTATCTTTCATATTTCTTCTCCAATATCACAAATAATTCATAACCATCCCTTATCTTTCATCTTTCTTCTCCAATATCACAAATAATTCATAACGATCCCTTATCTTTCATCTTTCTTCTCCAATATGATAAATAATTCATAACGATCCCTTATCTTTCATCTTTCTTCTCCAATATGATAAATAATTCATAACCATCCCTTATCTTTCATCTTTCTTCTCCAATATGATAAATAATTCATAACGATCCCTTATCTTTCATCTTTCTTCTCCAATATGATAAATAATTCATAACCATCCCTTATCTTTCATCCTTCTTCTCCAATATCACAAATAATTCATAACCATCCCTTATCTTGCATCTTTCTTCTCCAATATAAATAATTAATAACCATCCCTTATCTTTCATCTTTCTTCTCCAATATAAATAATTCATAACCATCCCTTATCTTTCATCTTTCTTTTCCAATATAAATAATTAATAACCATCCCTTATCTTTCATCTTTCTTCTCCAATATAAATAATTCATAACCATCCCTTATCTTTCATCTTTCTTCTCCAATATAAATAATTCATGACCATCCCTTATCTTTCGTCTTTCTTCTCCAATATAAATAATTCATAACCATCCCTTATCTTTCATCTTTCTTCTCCAATATAAATAATTCATAACCATCCCTTATCTTTCATCTTTCTTCTCCAATATAAATAATTCATAAGCATCCCTTATCAGTCACCGCTCCCACTACTGAACCCTCATCATCAATATCACAAATCATCATTTCAGAGCTCCGTTATAAGGTTATTGTTATTTAGTCAATTGTCCGAAGACTACATTTCATACCAGTCGCCATCTTTCATTATTATCATCATCGTCATTGTTTTTCATCTTGTCAAGACTCTATTTATCTTCGCAGTTCCACAGAACATGTTTTGCGAAATGTTATCCATAAACACCAACGTACTGCATTAAAAATACATAGACTAACTTGTAGTGATGCATTCCTTTACCATCTGGAAAGCAATCCAATGCACTGATAGTCACGTTATCCGGGCGTTATTGCTGATGGAAGATATAAATCATCACATCTACTAACAAGATCTAATATTTCTCTAATGAGTACACCATACGTCGGATTCTGTTCACAGAGACTCCAATTACAGGCACTTCGCTGTTAATACTGTGTTTTTCCGAGAGACCTAAATCGCATATGTGACTGTGAAGAGACAACTGAGCACGTGGGCAGTGAATGACCAATTAAAACGTCAGATGTAATTCAAGGCGTCAGGAAGATGACCGCAACGGAAACGCAGGGTACAGAGAAACTGGGACGATGCTATACACTGCATCACTGTTATATATTATAAGGAATAACAGTAGTAGCAGTAGCAGCAGCAGTAGTAGTAGTAGTACTAGTAGTAGTAGCAGTAGTAGCAGTAGTAGTAGTAGTAGCAGTATCAGTAGTAGCAGTAGTAGTACTAGTAGTAATAGCAGTAGCAGTAGTAGCAGTATCAGTAGTAGCAGTAGTAGTAGTAGTAGCAGTAGCAGTAGTAGTAGTAGTAGTAGCAGTATCAGTAGTAGTAGTAGTAGTAGTAGCAGTAGTAGCAGTAGTAGTAGTAGTAGCAGTAGCAGTAGTAGTAGTAGCAGTAGTACTAGCAGTAGTAGTAGTAGTAGCAGTATCAGTAGTAGTAGTAGTAGTAACAGTAGTAGCAGCAAGTAATAGTAGTAGCAGCAGCAGCAGCGTAGTGGTGGTAGTGGCAGTGGCAGTAGTAGCAGCAGCAGTAGCAGTAGCAGTAGCAGCAGCAGCAGCAGTATCAGTAGTAGCAGCAGCAGCAGCAGTAGCAGTAGTAACAGTAGTAGTAGCAGCAGTAAGTAGCAGTAGTAGTAGTAGTAGTAGCAGCAGCAGCAGCAGTAGTAGTAGTAGTAGTAGTAGAAGTAGCAGTAATAGTAGTAGTAGCAGTAGCGTAGTGGTAGTGGTAGTGGTAGCAGTAGCAGTAGTAGTAGTAGCAGTAATATTAGTAGTAGTAGTAGCAGTAGTACTAGTAGTAATAGCAGTAGCAGTAGTAGTAGTAGCAGTATCAGTAGTAACAGTAGTAGTAGCAGCAGCAGTAGTAGTAGTAGTAGTAGTAGTAGTAGAAGTAGCAGTAATAGTAGTAGTAGCAGTAGCGTAGTGATAGTGGTAGTAGTAGCAATAGCAGTAGTAGTAGTAGCAGTAATAGTAGTAGTAGTAGTATCAGCAGTAACAGCAGTAGCAGTAGCAGCAGTAGTAATAGTAGTAGCAGTGCAGCAGCAGCAGTAGCAGTAGCGTCAGTGGTAGTGGTAGTAGTAACAGTAGTAGTAGTAGCAGTAGCAGTAGTAGTAGTAGTAGTAGCAGTATCAATAGTAGTAGTACTAGTAGTAGTGGCAGAAGCAGTAGTAGCAGTAGTAGTAACAGTAGTAGTAGCAGCAGTAGCGTAGTGGTAGTAGTAGCAGTAGTAAGTAGTAGCAGTAGCAGCAGTAGCAGTAGCGTAGTGGTAGTAGTAGCAGTAGTAAGTAGTAGCAGTAGCAGTAATAGCAGTAGTAGCAGTATCAATAGTAGTAGTAGCAGTAGCGTAGTGGTAGTGGTAGTAGTAGTAGTAGTAGCAGTAGCGTAGTGGAAGCAGTAGTAGCAGTAGCGTAGTGGTAGTAGCAGCAGTAGTAGTAGTAGCAGCAATAGTAGTAGTAGTAGCAGTAGTAGTAGTAACAGTAGCGTAGTAGTAGTAGCAGTAGTAGTAGCAGTAGCAGTAGTGGTAGTAGTAGTAGTAGCAGCAGCACTAGCAACTAAACCATACACCCCTTTTTCCGTACCGGTATCAAATGGACTTGTCTGGTTTACTGCGTAGAATGTTAAGACCGGCAAAGCTATATAAACATAGCAGTGCAATACCGAGTGTACACTTCAGAAACAGGCACTACACAGTACAATTTTATTATTTCAGACTTGTCATTTCAACATATTAGTATTATTCATAAGTGTCTAGGTATTCCCTCACTTTTTATACGGATATTTCGTACTAGTTCATATGAGCCGTTGAGAGCAGAAGTGGTGTAAGTAAAAATGGGAAATGAGGGTTACAGTAAACATTCTGCAAAATACAGCGCGAAGTATCAATTAATTAAACTATTAGTAGCCAGTGGATAGCACGAAGAAAATATTAATTGCTACTTTGCGCTGTATTTTACAGAATTTTTACTTTAAACCTCATTATCCAATTTTGACTTAGGCCTACACCACTTCCGCTCTGATCGGCTCATATAACAAGCGAGGACGGAATCAAATATAGGGCTTCAAATTTTTAAGCAGCTAATTAACAAAATATTGATCAATTTATTTATTCATTCATATACTCTAGAATTGTATGTGAGACTCCGTGCATTATATAACTTCCCTAGGCGATACGTAGGCCTAATTAAACCCTATCTCGTTACCGTAGATACAGCACTAAACATGAGTAATTATCTTGGGGATCCAATTAAAATCCTCGATAACATTTTGTTTTTGATTGCCAACCGTTGAGAGGATGAGCCAGTTATCTTTGGTTATGTGACATAAATCTGCTTTTACGATGGCCATGTCCCGCAATGCAATGCGCCAAAGGATAGAGGAGGTCATGTCAATAAAACGTACTAAATTTTACGATGTTCGGAAATTATCCATAAAATTGTAACTATTTACACCGGAACTGCATCTACTTCTTGAGCATTTTACAGTCGAAGGTTGCTACACGATGCACAGATATTGTATAATTTCGTAATATGGAATCAGCTATTTCTTCAATAAGATAGTTGCAAACTAACCAGCAATCGTTTTATTTCTTCTTCTTCTTCTTCTTATTATTATTATTATTATTATTATTATTATTATTATTATTATATTACTGTCGTTGTTTAGTCAACTGTCGGAAGACAGATTGAAACCTCATAAGTGACACCAATAAGGCATCACTCATGAGGCAAATAAGGTACGAGATAATGTAGTAAGGTGACGAGTTCCTTTCCCCCTCCAATGTATACATTTCTGATAGTAACATGTTTCACTAATCCGATTTAAGACGTATACAAACGACAATTATTATTATTAGGCCTATTATTATTATTATTATTATTATTATTATTATTATTATTATTATTATTTGTTGTCTGTTCAAAAGCTTTTGTCATCTAGTCTCCTATCAAAAAACCTGAAAGTTAGAATTTATAAAAGAGTTATAGACTATTACTGGTTCTTCTGTATGGTTGTGAAACTTGGACTCTCACTTTGAGAGAGGAACAGAGCTTAAGAATATTTGAGAATATGGTGCTTAGGAAAATATTTGGGGCTAAGAGGGATGAAGTTACAGGAGAAATGGAGAAAGTTACACAACGCAGAACTGCACACACTGTATTCTTCTCCTGACATAATTAGGAACATTAAACCCAGACTTTGAGATGGGCAGGGCATGCAGCACGTATGGGCATATAGAGTGTTAGTGGAAGACCAAAAGGGAAAATATCTTTGGGAGAGCCAAGACGTAGATGGGAGGATAATTTTAAAATAGATTTTAGGGATATGGGATATGATGGTAGAGACTGGATTAATCTTGCTCAGGATAGGAACCGGTGGCAAGCTTATGTGAGGGCGGCAATGAACCTCCGGGTTCTCTAAAAGCCATTTGTAATTATTATTATTATTATTATTATTATTATTATTATTATTATTATTATCATTATTAAAAAAAGATAAAGATATCCTCGTAACATGCCATGAAGGCACTTCGGGGGCATGGAGGTAGAGCCCCATGCTTTCCATGACCTCGGCACTAGAATGAGAAGTTGTGGTCGGCGCCACGCTCTGACCGCCTTTTACCCCCGGGAAAGACCCAGTACTCAATTTTATAGGAGGCTGAGTGAACCTCGGGGCCTTTCTGAAAGTTTGGCAACGAGAAAAAAATCCTGTCACCACCTGGGATCGAACCCTGACCTTCCAGCCAGCTGCTCTACCAACTGAGCTACCAGGCCGCCTTTATTATTATTATTATTATTATTATTATTATTATTACTTACTTACTTACTTACAAATGATTTTTAAGGAACCCGGAGGTTAATTGCCGCCCTCACATAAGCTCGCTATCGGTCCCTATCCTGTGCAAGATTAATCCAATCTCTATCATCATATCCCACCTCCCTCAAATCCATTTTAATATTATCCTCCCATCTGCTTTAGAAACAAAAGTGCTCGAAGAAAAATTTTCGAAACCCTCACAAATCTCAAGGAACCTGACAGAACAAAGAGTGAAATTTGGTGAGAAACAGTTAGCAGGCTGACTGAACTACGGTTCTTTGCTAGGTTATTTTACGACGCTTTATCAACAGCTTAGGTTATTTAGCGTCTGAATGAGCTGAAGGTGATAATGCCGGTGAAATGAGTCCAGAGTCCAGCACCGAAAGTTACCCAGCATTTGCTCATATCGGGTTGAGGGAAAACCCCGGAAAAAACCTCAAGGTAACTTGCCCCGACCGGGAATCGAACCCGGGCCACCTGGTTTCGCTGCCAGACGTGCTAGCTGTTACTCCATAGGTGTGGACACTACGGTTTTTCTTGATACCATTCTTTAATGTCAAACTCAGGACTTTCCGAAAGAAGGCACACATCGAACCTTATGATTTACATAACGATGGTTTGAGAAGCGGTATGGAAATTTCTAGTGTACTTGTGGGCTGCTAGGCTCTCGACAGCCATGCCCTATCGAAAAGTTCGTAGTGGATGTCCTGAAAATGCAAATTACTACTCCCACAGTTTTAATAGCCGTTCAAGAAGAGTCTCCGCATACTGGCCGCGTATACCAGCGTGATGGATTCTCGAACCCATTTTAAAATCGCGTTTCCATCATAATTCAAGTGCAATTTGGCAAGCATCGCCCCAGAGTGACGTCATCGGCGACACTTATCCAAGGAAACCGAAAGAACATTAGCAGATCATAAAACGTCAAATGCACAAGTGTCAAAAATGTTTCTGGTTCAAAATAAAAGTTTAAATCTATGTTTTTAATGTAATAAAATTATGTTGTTGTTGTTGTTGTTATATAATGCCGGGCTTTGGCAACGAAGCCATTAGCGTTCTTGCTCTCCAATATTTCTCTGTGGTGGATCCATCAGGTAGAACTTCACAGGTTTGTAGATGATCTTCAGTCATTTCTTCTTCTTTTTGACATCTGCAGTTGGAACTCAATCAGAGACAATTCTGTCCGACGTCGGGGTTGTATTCGGTGTGGCTTTGGATAAAGCATCGTTAAGATTTTTCCGTTCCATTACTCTTTTTATTCAAGTGTTTGGTACATTGAAATAACAAATAATCGTGTTCTGTAAGCAGTCTGAAGTTTGCTACTGCAGATTTACGTGGGATTTCTGTTTTTTTTTTATTAAAATGCTCAATTTTTTTATCTTTGGTTTTGGTACATAGTGCTTGGTTTTGCTTGATTTTATATTTATTTTTAATTAGTCTTTTGATGGATGTAAAAGGTAGGCTTGTATTTGTATTCTGAATTAAATTGGATCCTTTTTGGCAAGAAAGTCAGCAGTTTCATTTCCAGCAATTCCACAATGTGCAGATATCCATTGCAATTGAATTCTTTTCTTTAGTTTTTGAAGTTGTTGGATCATTTTGTGACATTCTTTAATTTGGATTGACATCATTTTATATGAATTTATTGCATATAATGCTGCTTTAGAATCAGAGAGAATGACAGCATTTTGAAATTTATCTATTCTGTATAGTAGGTGTTGGAGTGAGATATGAATAGCCATTATTTCCGCATCAAAATTTGTTGTATGATATCCTGCTGGTTGATAAAATGAGAATATCGCACACGTAATTCCTGATCCTGAGTTGTTATCGATAGTAGACCCATCCGTGTAGATATATAACCATTCTTCTGGTGGGTATCTATTGTTCACAGCTTCTAATGCCAGTGCTTTTAGTACAGTGTAATAATAGTACATTATGCAACGAGTCTATAATGATAGTAATTAAGAAGCGAGTATGGATATTTCTGAAACGAGCGCAAACGGGTTTCATAATTTTCATACGAGCTTCTTAATTACCATTATATGCGAGTTTCATACGACTTTTTATGCTCGACCATATTTCTAACTTGAAATTACAGTATTCAGATGTATACATTTTATTTGTATCTGACAAGATCGGAAGTGACCTTGTTCTAGGTCGTGAATTGTGAGATGTGCGCAGACGCGAAAGTATTGATTTTTTCCGAGGAACAATAATCTCATTGATCTTGTGTAATCCCGTTAAACTTGGTATAACTTTGATTATTGAATTCGACATTGAAAACGAGATGACAAATTGAATTTATTTGAATATTATTTACAATTAACGCTAATTATTATAGTAACAGAACATAACCTTCTGCGACAGTATTGGATTTCCAGCCTCCGTGACTTTTCGCTAATTCTCTTTCGATTGCATATCCGAGAATAATCGATACTTGCGGTTTTATAACGGTACAAAGCTGACTCGTTATTAGCTGAACAACTGTAAGCTGAGTTGTCATTGGCTGAAAACACCTGAACTTTAATGAGGTGTACTTTAATGACATGCATTAAATGACTACTACCAGGTGTATAATTACTACATTTCGGCATGGTCGAGCATAAAATTATTAATGTACTAATTTTCTATTTCACGTTTCTTTTAAACTGTAGGATCTACTGTATCATGAGACGATGAGGTGACGTTAAGGCCACAAAGGTGCAATGGAAGTAATAAAAATGGCGAGGGCAACTATTGTATTGTATTGTATTGTATTTATTTACATTCCATGGTATTCGTACATTGCTTTACAGCTAGAATATGGAACATGCCAAACGAAAAAAAAATCTTAAATAGTACTATAACATCTTAATTGGACGGAGTTACGCAATAACAGATCAACCGACAATTTGGAGGAAAAAAATGAGATATCTGCACAAATCTGTTGATCGCAGGCTAATTTAACTCGGAAAAAATCAAGAACGCGATATCTGAATTTTGCTGCTATTTAAAAGCAAAAATTTGTTTACTACATAAAATTCATTTATTTATTTTGCTTTGAAATACTAATTCAACTGCTGGTCTCTTATCAAAAATCGGCTAGCCTTTTTTTGGTATTATTTGTGCTATTTTTTATAATACTTCCTGCATACAATGTTTTACAAAAAAAAAAAATACTTCAATGGCTAATATCTCTAAACAGGTTTTTGGCGCTTGGTCTCTTATTGCAAAACTCCGTCCAATTATAGTAACAGTCTAGTTGATATAATATATACAGAAGAGTTTTACAATATAGTCTACAAGTACAACACAAAGTTTTAGTATCAATACTTTATAAACACAGAAACATTCATGAAGCGTTGTTGAATGTCATGAATTCACCTACAGAATAGAAGACGTGAGAAATTAGGTACTTCTTTAATTTGGCCCTAAATAATCATGTTTTGAGTTTCATTTTTTATATCTATAGGGAGGCTATTAAACATTTTTACTGCCATATAACGCACTCCTTTTTGATAGCACGATAGACTTGCCGATGGAGTATGAAAGTCATTTTTTACGCGTATTTATGCTATGAATTGTTGAATTAGTTATAAAGTTTTCACGATTATATACGAGGAAGTTTATTGATGAATAAATATACTGATGAGCCATGGACATTATTTGTAATTTTTTTAATGGACTTGCACGATTCCCTAGATTTGGCACCTACTATTATTCTAATTACTCTTTTTGTAGTAGGAATATAATGTTACTATCTGTGGAATTTCTCCAGAATATTATTCCAAAACTCATTACCCAGTGGAACTATGCCAAGTAGGCCTATATTGTTTTTAATAGCAAAACATGCTTAATTTAATATCATATAAATTAGTTTTTTATTTTTCAGTCAATCACTTTATCATGTTAAGATAGCAGAAATGGATTCTGTTACATCAAGATACAATGTTAATATACGTCAAGAATATTTTCGACTTACTTTCAAGTCATCTTCAGGTGATAGTTTTCTAACAAACAAACATTTGAACTAGGTGAAAATATTATTTAAACACATTTATAAATCACTAGTAAATAGTCTGACCATGCATACTTTACATAAAATGGTTGAATGGCGTACATAGTCTTAAAATTAAAATTGACATACAGATAGGAAGCCTTCCAATGAACATAATTATAATACAATATATTGAGAGGCATGCAGTGTGCCTGAATTATGAAATTAAAATCGTTTAAAATTATTATATATAAAACTGAAGACTAGGTTTGTTCTTTATGACGTTCAATGTATTGGAAGACTGTATGAAGTGGATGTAAAAGAAAATCTCGGTCTATTCGCCGCGGTAAGAGGCATTATATCTGAAAAAATTAATCAAAGATGTCTTAAAATTTTGAAGAGAAGTTAAGTGATTAAAGCCTTAAAGGGGCTTTAAAGGTTAATACTCACGAGTAATACTAATGACGTATATTAACATTGTATCTTGATGTAACAGAATCCATTTCTGCCGTCTTAACATGATAAGTAATTGACTGAAAAATAAAAAACTAATTTATATGATATTATTTCACAAACTTATCTGAACTCAACATGACTTTTAAATGCTTAATTTAGTTTGAGGATAATTTCTTTAAGTATTCAAAAGAAAAAAAAAGGAGTCATAAAGATGACACACACTTCCTCAATACATGTATTATGTGTTTCGTAACAATTCAGTCCTTTCGTCTTATTAGCAAAGGTATTCTCGTTTATAGTTATTTCTTCCAGCTACTATTTGAAATACAGACGTAAGTTAAATTATATTTATTATGAAATAAAATAAAATGACAAACTGTAGCCTTTTTAATTGCACACAGAAGAACTTTGTAGTTAACTGACTGAGATGTCTGCTTGATCTTCTGTGACTATAAGACATTATTATTATTATTATTATTATTATTATTATTATTATTTCGCTCAATAAATAGTTCTGATTGCCAAACTCTTCAAAATGATATTAACTCTATTGAACTTTGGTCTGAAAATAATGGAATGAAAATTAATGATACAAAAACTTTTGTCATTTCGTACTCGAAAAACTACTTCCATAAAATTTAATTATTCTCTTAATAACGTCTGTATTACTAGGAAAAATTCTATTGAAGATCTTGGTGTATTACTCGATTCTAAATTATACTTTCACGACCATGTTCAATATATTTATAATCATTCAATAAGAATGCTTGGTTTAATAAGGTCTATAACTTATTCTTTTTCTACTCCAGAGTCTCTATTAATTCTATACTTTACCTTGGTTCGATCTAAACTTGAATATGCATCTGTAGCCATTACTTCAAATGATTCGGTTAAATTGGAAAATATTCAAAGACAATTTATTTCCTTATGTGCTTTTCGATTTATACCCAATTCCTCTGACTTTAACTATGAGATTATCTGTAAATATTTTAACTGTTGTAGCCTTTATTCTAGACGTCAAAATCTTGATTATCAATTTTTTTGCAAAGTGAACAAAGGTGATATTGATTGTTAGTCTATCATAAACAATATCAGCCTTCGTATTCCTACAAAAGGTTTAAGATTTAAAAAAAAAAATTGTATAACAGAAATTCAAAATCACTTTCTCCAGTCTGTAGATCCATAAAATATGCCAATTTGCATGGGCACAATTTAGATCCTTTCAAGGTATAGTTTCGTTTTGATTATTAGTATTTACTGTTCTTGTTCTCAGTTTTATTTATGTATGTTTTTGTTTATTTAAGATATTATTTCTTTGTTTTTGCACCTTTGTATCTTCTGTTTGTGTACTGTGCTGAACTATAATTGGCCTCTGGCTGTTGTTCAGCACACAAATATCAATAATAAATAATAAATAAATAAATAAATAAATAAATAATAATAATAATAATAATAATAATAATTATTATTATTATTATTATTATTATTATTATTATTTACTAATGGTAAGTATTTGACTGCTCGTCATGTATGAAACAAGTTGTGTAGACCAATTTAGTAGGGGATGTATGTTCTTTGAAAATCATAATAATTTAAGAGTTAGCACATGTCTTCTTTGAAAAAGCACAGATTTTTTAAGATTTACAATAACTGTTATCTCTCAGGCAGCTATATTGAAAGTCCGCATATCATCAGTTAGTGTACTTGCTCTACAAGATGAAATATCTGGATGAAAATTAAATTATGTTTTATTTAACGACGCTCGCAACTGCCAAGGTTATATCAGCGTCGCCAGTGTGCCGGAATTTTGTTCCGCAGGAGTTCTTTTACATGCCAGTAAATCTACTGACATGAGCCTGTCACATTTAAGGGGAGAGGATGATATTTTTTGGTGAAAAATGAGTAAATTAAAAAAAAATCTTTAAAATACTCTGTGATATGTGTGGAATGCATAGCACACCATTTTGTGAGTATTTGTGCCCTTATCGGATGTTGAGTCGCCATTTTTAAACTTCCTGCGTTATGGATTTTTAAATCACTAGCCCACTTTTATTGTTGTTTCCGGTAAATTAAATTTTCAAAAAAAAAAAAAAAAAATTTTTTTCTTTAAAATATCCTTTGATATGTATAAAATGCATTGCATAACATTTTGTGCGTATTTGTGTCCTTATCGGCTATTGAGACGTCATTTTTAAACTTCCTGCCCTATGAATTTTTAAATCACACGCCCGCTTTTATCGGTTTCCAGTAACTTCATTTTTTTTGCTACATTGCCAGGAAAAAATGGATATAATTTCTGAACTATTAAAGATACATGCATGAAATTTAGAACACACATTCTTTAGACTATTAGGAAACTTTTCTCTGTAACAGAATTCTGTTAATTGATTTTATTTTAAAAATATCTTCGTTTGTTTGCAAGAAAGGAAATCAGAAAATTGTTATTAAATTTTAATCGTTTATTTTACAAACGTAGGGACTAATATCAAAATTCTGTTACAAACAGTTTGTAGAACATGCTTTTGCAAATACATTGCAAAAAACTGTTTGAATCTATCTTTAAAAACGGTTTAGATATATCGGTTTTAGTACAATCCTGCATTGGGAAATTTTTTTTTCAAATTTGGGCCCCCAAATAATTTTTTTTTTTCAAAATATTTTTATTTGGTTGAGTTGCCACAGTTATGAGCTCCCTACATACAAAAAATTAATATTTTATATCAAATAGGAAAAAAGTTTAAAAAATACCATCCTCTCCCCTTAAGCACAATTAAATGCCATCGACCTGAGCCAGAACCATACCCGCAACCTCGAGCATAGAAGGCCAGCAGCGATCGAAATGTTTGTAGGATAAAACTCTAATCAATACCAACGCTCCTGTGTTCATATTGAACGAAAATACTGTAATAATTAGTCCTACTGTCTTACACTGGATTCGAGAACCACGGGTTGAGAAACACCGGGGCGTGCCTTGCGCAATGTCCTGCAAATAGACAATGATACACATCCTCGAAACTCCTTGACCACTGCAATGACAGAGGAAACGTCGCTACGGTGGGAAGTCGCTCGTTTTCGAGGTCTTCGCTTCGGTGCCTTTGAGGATGACTCATGACATCCGTTTACCTTCTGCACAGGTTATTCCCAATTAAATTCAAGTAACTAGTACCACTGGCGACTTCTGAATATATGTGGAGTTCAATCTGCGAACTAAATAACGTCCCGGATGTTTAACTGCTGTAAGACAGAATGTTTATACAGACTTTTGACGCGCTATGCATTCCTGCACGATACAAATTAGGATCTGGATTAAGTCACTCCGCACAACTGAAATGAACGTCAGGCAAGTAAGAGGTATATTAAAGAAATACTGTGAATGAAATGGACCATAGTCGATAGTAATGGGCGGTAGACGATAGCACTATCATACTGTGTTCGTTTTTTTTTAAATTTTATTGGGTTATTTTACGACGCTGTATCACATCTAGGTTATTTAGGCGCAATTGTATAAAACTCTCTGACTAAAGATCAACTTTGATCGAAGATCGAAAAGTAAACCGAGTCCAGACACTTCTTCTATTGTATAAAACTTTTCTGCGATCAAATTACCTTGGTTCAAATGCAATCTAAGTTCACGTAAAAAGGATTTGGCAACATCGCATAAACAGGTGAAATACGTGATGCGCAGACCATGTTATACAGGTTTGTTCAGTGTTGCCAATGTACCGATTTTAACTCTTTTTCAACAACAATTTCTTTTAAATTTTATATTGCTTAAATAGGGATTTAGTGATCTTTTTAGCACCCCATAGTGACAAAATTTAATCTTTCTTTGTTGATAATGAGAAATCTAGCGACTTTACAACTACTTTTTCACGACTTCCCGTACACTCTGTTGGAGACAATGGTTTTTTTTTTTGCAATGTAAATAATGGCGGACAATAAGAAGAAGGTTGACTGTTCTCCGAGTTATCATGTTATGGTGTTTGATACTGCTAAACATAATAAAGCTTTATAAAACGACAATTTTCGTTTAGTAATACAGTTAATTGAACATTTATGAATGTACCTATCATATCCATTAATAATTAATGGTTGTTATAAACATAATATAATTATAGGTTATGTTATTTGATACTGCTGAACACGATAGAGGCTTATAAAATATAAGAATGTTTGTGTATTAAGGCAAGAAATTGAAAGAAATATATATAAATGTACCTAACATATCCATTAATATTAATAATAATGGATATTTTATTTGCACAATCTGTCACTCGTATATTTCAAACAGAAAAGAAATAACTGAACTTGGATCATCTAACTTAATCGGAGAAATTTCTTCAGTCAAAGTTGACTTTAGTTTGAGACAAATTAATCTCAGATTAAACTTTATACAACACAAAATTCCAAGTTCAGCTGAAACAAGGATCAATTTAACCTCTGATCTAAGATTAAATGGTTTATACAATCGGGCCTTAGCGTCTGAATGAAATGAAGGTGATAATGCCGGTGAAATGAGTCCGGGGTCAAGCACCGAAAGTTACCCAGCTACTGTGTTCATATTGATAGTATGACTAGAGAGCGGAATTTAGGCAAAAACCTGTTTTTTTTCCTTGATTCATTTTTCACGGAAATATAGGTATAAATAAAGGGGTTTTATAGAGCCTAAAATGCCTATTTCGACGTCAGTGCCTATTTTTAAGTTTTTTTTTTTTTTAATTTTTGCATCATTTTTCGTAACTATTTACTGTTTTTCTTAACATTCCAAGACGGATAACAACTCCTTCCTAACAGTGAACAACACAATAGAGAAGTACCTCCGGGCCACCCTTTCTCATTCTTACAATATTTCAATCCTAAAATTCCAACTTTCAGTCGGCCTGGGTAACGTAGTTGGTACAGCGCTGGTTTTCTGTGCTTGAGGTTGCGGGCTCTGGTCAATGGTATTTAAGTGTGCTTAAATGCGAAAAACTCATGTCAGTAGATTTACTGGCATGTAAAAGAACCCCTGCGGGACAAATTATTATTATTATTATTATTATTATTATTATTATATCTTCCTCTGTCAGCAATTTAACACAAACTCGCTGGGTTGTATCCGAATAAGCATTCTCTTACATTCCAAGACAGATAACAACCCCTTCCTTTTTTCTCACCATTTGTAAGTACAGCAGTGAGCGACACAATAGTCACAATAGGTGCTGATCATCTATTGTGAAGCAAACTGTGGAAATATGATTGGTGAATGAAAAACACTCTTATATTAGTGACTTTCTTTAACAAAAAAAGCTTATTTTTTATTTTATAGAGCCTAAATAAAGGAGTTTAAGAGCCTATTTTAAGTGCATAAAATGCCACTTTTTACGGCCTAAAATTCCTCTCTCTAGTTATGACTTCAACTATTGAAACTATCGATAGTCAAATTGTTTCCTATACTAACGATAATTTAGGGCTAGGATTTTTAGGTAAATAAATATTTTGTGCGAGATCGTGCGTATTTGCTTGGTTTCCGCACAAAACCAATCCGCGGAAAGTCTAAAATTCCACATTCAGTATTCCCAACCTAATACACGTTACAATTTACCACTTCTTACCGCTTAAGTGACATACTGATTTTACTGCTTTAGGCTTTTAACATATTATTTTTAGAGACGTTCAATATAGTAATAATTATAAATTGGAAACTTACCACTGCAATTTCACCTAAATAGCACTGTTAATTATTGTTTTTAAATATTTGCAAAAATTAAGTAAACTCTACAACTCCACTAAAGTTACTGCATTCGTGATGCAAGTAACATTAAGGAAGCCGTGAAAAAATCAACAACTCATCATAGACTGGGGGGGAAAAAAGACAGACGTATATCACGGCCTGCTGGAGTATAGTAAACACAGAAAACATTTTAAAGCAACAATGTTGAAGATAGATATTTTTGTTTTGCAAATTTGCCGTCATTGAACAGAAACCAAGATGGAGATTTCATTGCAACTAATTAGAAATTCCTCTTTCAGGAATGTAATAAACGATCTTCGCACAAAATAATGTACGACACACGAGAGGTATGTTTTCTTTTTTCGGAAATGAAAAAATCAAATCAAATCGAACATTTTATTTGCATATTACTATTATTTGCACTGTAACAGAAACTCGTAATTGTGTTTTAAGTTTCGGACATCTTCATCTGAGCATATATTTTAAAATTTATTTACATAAAAACACATAACATTAAATTTTCATTAAATAATTTTCGACGAAAACCCCATTTCAGATTAATCATCACTTTAATGTTCAGTACAGTTGCTTAGACGTGACAACAACTGTTTCTCGGAATTGCCTATCTGTGGAACTGCAGTCTCTTCTCTCACCACAAGCGATAAGAGCTGTCACCACTAAAAAATTGTACTGTAACTAACACACATAAACACTGATGTGTCATTTAAGAGCGCCTTGTAAGTTATCATAACGCTGATTCAGGAAGCAATTATAATTTCATTAACATCAGCTGCCTCTGATTTCGTTTCCGATCATATTACATGTCTCTAGGGAATGCATGTTGTTTCTCAATGATCAAGGCGTTCTTTATCCCAGTACAAGGCAATGTTCCGCGATAATTGTCAATCATTTGTGATGGGCAACTTGAGGATGAATCTCATTGTGTACTGCAATTCTTCAGCATTTGGCAAGACTGCATAATTTATACTTGTGAGTACTGCATATTATTTATATTCACATAAAATAATTGAAACATAATTAAATATTTTTCTTTCTTTGTCATATTTTTCCCGATTTTTAGCACATAAAAATAAATATTTTCCCGATTTTTAGCACCTAAAATCCCAGCCCTAATAATACTACTTCATTACTAGGAGCATTTTGTTAAACTGTATATCACATGCATGTTTATTAACCATCTACTAATATCAGATTATCTGCAAAAGTTTTAGAAAACAACAGAACCGAAAATTTATTACCTACTAAGAAGTTGTCACTAGTTCAACTTAAGGGGAGAGGATGGTACTTTTTTGGTGAAAAATGAGTAAATTAAAAAAATATATTCTTTAAAATACTCTGTGATATGTGTGGAATGCATAGCATAACATTTTGTGGGTATTTGTGCCCTTATCGGATGTTGAGACGTCATTTTTAAACTTCCTGCGCTATGGATTTTTAAATCACTCCCACACTTTTATTCTTGTTTCCAGTAAATTAAATTTAAAAAAAAAAAAAAAAATTTTTTTCTTTAAAATACCCTTTGATATGTGTGGAATGCATTGCATAACATTTTGTGGGTATTTGTGCCCTTATCGGATGTTGAGACGTCATTTTTAAACTTCCTGCGCTACGGATTTTTAAATCACTCGCCCACTTTTGTTTCCAGTAAATTAAATTAAAAAAAATTTTCTTTAAAATACCCTTTGATATGTGTGGAATGCATTGCATAACATTTTGTGGGTATTTGTGCCCTTATCGGATGTTGAGACGTCATTTTAAACTTCCTGCGCTATGCCCACTTTTATTGTTGTTTCCAGTAAATTAAATTTAAAAAAAAAAATTTCTTCTTTAAAATACCCTTTGATATGTGTGTGGAATGAATTGCATAACATTTTGTGGGTATTTGTGCCCTTATCGGATGTTGAGACGCCATTTTTAAACTTCCTGCGCCATGGAATTTTTAAATCTCACCCCTCTTTTATCGGTTTCCAGTGACTTCATTTTTTTTGCTACATTGCCAGACAAAAATGGATATTTTGAACCATTAAAGATACATGCATGACATTTAGAACACACATTCTTTAGACAAAAGATTTGTGATATATCCAATTGCGAGGTCTGAACCATTATTAAGCCTATTCTCTGCCATTCTGTCAACATGATCTTTCCATTTTGTTTTATTTTCTTCTACCATTGTAAGAAAATATTTAAATCTGATCTTATTGTTTCATTTTTTATTTTATCTTTAGACTATTAGGAAACTTTTCTCTGTAACAGAATTTTGTTAATTGATTTCATTTTAAAAATACATCTGTTTGTTTGCAAGATAGGAAATCAGAAAATTGTTATTAAATTTTAAATGTTTATTTTACAAACGTAGGGACTACTATCAAAATTATGTTACAGACAGTTTGTAGAACATGCTTTTGCAAATACATTGCAAAAAACTGTTTGAATCTATCTTTAAAAACGGTTTAGATCTATCGGTTTTAGTACATCCTGCATTGGGAAAATTTTTTTCAAATTTGGGCCCCCAAATAATTTTTTTTTTTTTTTTCAAAATATTTTTATTGGTTGAGTTGCCACAGCTATGAGCTCTCTACATACAAAAATTAATATTTTACACCAAATAGGAAAACAGTTTTTAAAAATATCATCCTCTCCCCTTAAGAGAGAATGCAACTGTAGCGCCAGGAGGATGATATGAAGTAGTTTTCGTGGTTTCCGGTAGGTTGTGACATTTTAATGAGATGAAAATCACTGTTTCATATTACCCGAATATTCCATAATACCCGACGCTCCACTACATATCCTACGTAGGCTACGTTCCTTGCATTAATAGTAGGCCATCTGTAAAAAGCATCCTTCTTCGCCTTTAATTCTCAAAATGTCAAGTACTCAGCCACTGCCTAAGGACTCATATCCGGAAAGCATTTAACCCTTAAATTCGCAAAATATCCTACAGGATACAACAGGTTAATACGTAATATGCTATAACCTATATATATAATTTGAACTGGCAATGGAAATTTCGGGAAAACGGCTGAACGGATTTTAATAAATGACCCCTCATTTTGAAGCTTGGAACTCAAAGTTATTCAGAAAAATAGTAGTTTTCAGTAAAATGTCAATTTTTCAACATAATTTTCCTATTTTCCAAAATCCATCTGTCGTCAGTTTTGAGAACTAGCTAATTGCATTTCAGAATAAAACAAAACGCACACTACAGTAAACAATATTACACGGAGGCCATGATCTGCAAGAATGCTGACATATTTAGAGCTCAAATTAAATTGGTTATTAAAAACTTAACTTACTAAAAATAATTTACAGGTTGGATTCTGTGGTGTGTAATTTTCTGGGCACAGCTGTGTATTGGATATTAAAATCTACAAAACGTGAGGTGGTTTGATGACATTATTACATAATGTTATAGTTAATGTCATGATGTGACTATTTTTCATTAATTATAAATATTAATGCCATATTGATGATACGAAAGTGAAACGTTTTGGGGTTTTATAAGTAGATGTAGAGAATATATGAAATTAGATCTTCATTTCTATAATTTGCTGAGCGAAGGCTATGTAGTATATATATTATATAACTACAAAACTTACGTAAGATAATATTGTTATTAAAAATCAAATATTTTTATAGTTATTAATCAAGTGGGGTTGGGTCTTTTTCATATACTTAATGGCGGTGTGGTGTAGATACTTATATGCGTCATTCTCTTCGGTATTGGCTCGAGAGAGCGCAAAAATTACAGTTCCTAAGGTAAGGCGGTATTACTTACTGATAAAATAAAAGGCCTACAAAATTTTGTAGTATCCCGATCATTTCAGCAAGATCTCTTAGCAGGATAAAATGATTTTACATCTACATTTCAAGCTCTACCTGCAGCAGCTATACCAAGATGCTATGTCTATTGTTTGAAAGCATAGCAAACCTGACTTTTATAATCCACAATGACCTGAAATAGCTATTGCTTTACTCCCAAATGAAAACCCACTGATCGCCCTGACATTGTTACTTGCGTTTTCGCGTTGAAACTCAAGCTACATAGGAGACATAGGTTCAAGAAAAAGTATTTGGCATAAAAACCATTCAGGGGGAGTATGTTTCATTATTATGGAAGCAAATAATTTTCTAAATGTCTGGTATTTTTCATTGAAAATAAATCTGAAAAAATTTTATTTGAACTTCTAATGAACTTAGTTTGCAGCATTTGCTGCACAAGCCACCAGTTTTAATAGAAAAATAGAAAAAAAAATTGGTAGGGAAATTAAAATTAGAATAAATTTGGGAAATGCCTGTTATTATTCCGTTGAGAAGCTTTTATCATCCAGTCTGTTGTCAAAAAATTTTACAGTTAGAATTTATAAAACAGTTATATTACCGGTTGTTCTTTATGGTTGTGAAACTTGGACTCTCACTTTGAGAGAGGAACATAGGTTAAGGGTGTTTGAGAATAAGGTTCTCAGGAAAATATTTGGGGCTAAGAGGGATGAAGTTACAGGAGAATGGAGAAAGTTACACAACACAGAACTGCACGCATTGTATTCTTCACCTGACATAATTAGGAACATTAAATGCAGACGTTTGAGATGGGCAGGGCATGTAGCACGTATGGGCGAATTCAGAAATGCATATAGAGTGTTAGTTGGGAGGCAGGAGGGAAAAAGACCATTGGGGAGGCCGAGACGTAGATGGGAAGATAATATTAAAATGGATTTGAGGGAGGTAGGATATGATGATAGGGAATGGATTAATCTTGCTCAGGATAGGGACCGATGGCGGGCTTATGTGAGGGCGGCAATGAACCTCCGGGTTCCTTAAACTCCGTAAATTAGTAAATAAGTAAGTAAGTAAGTAAGTAAGTAAGAGAAATTAAAATTTCACAATACTATAATATTGTACAACGAATAAAAAATGGACATTGCGATAGCTGTTTTCTTTACAGTCCGACACGGTTTAATAAACTAGTGTGAGAAATGAAGTTTTGCCAATTTAAGGGTTAAGCTCAGTTTATAAATCGCAATAGATTTTCTGTTATTACCATAATTTTAAAGCCCACTACTAGGAGTATAAGTGACTGGAGCTCTCCACAGAGCAGGATGAAAACTTCTTGCATTTGCATAGCCATGGTAGTAATGTCGACGGCTTATGCGCGGCAGGAAAGCCAAACTAAGTCCTCTTTTACAGCGGCTCTGGGTCAGGATCTTGCCTCGTTTAAGACTTCGTGGGCGTGACCTGAAGGAAAGTTTCTGTCTTCTGGGAGGGAGGGAAACCGCAAACAAAACATCCGTCGTGTGACTAAGTGAGAGAAACCTCAAATGAGTGTCAATGAGACGACAAACCAGCACATTAGAGTTATAAAACCTTGAAGACAAAATTATATACTATAACAGAGATTTCTTCCAATCTTTTCGTAATACTTCAATAATAATTAACACAGTTTTACCTAATAAATTTTCTTTCTCCAGTTCTTCTATTCAAATTCTGTAATATTGGGTGAAGCTGACAGCTTTGTATGTGCAAATTGTGTCTATGTGTATTTGTATCTACAGGATGATTCACGAGGAAAGGTAAAAATTTAGGATGTGAATTCTCAAGTCATTCTGAGTCAAAAAGTTCATATGAATATAGGTCCGTTTTCGAACGGTTACGGAGATATGGCTCTTTGATTTCACAAAAACTTCTGAGATTCCATTGTACTAACTCGCATTTACAGACAGATAACGGACAAATTTAAAGTTTATATTTACGTATGCATACATACCTAATATTCTAGAAGTCGGGGTCGATGTTTTCGCACATTTACAAAGGTACCTCCTCCTGCTTCAATGCACTGTTGCGCTTGGACGTGAATCGCGCTCATCGTTCGGGAGAGTTGCACGTGGCTGTTCTTGATGCGGAGTGCAGCATCCAAAATACGGTCGATTAGCGCCTCTCTCGTTTCCCCGTTCCTTTGCTATACCAAGTCTATCATCCAACCCCATAGACAGTAAATATTCTTCGATATGGTACCCTTCTGTTCGGAAAGCATCGTTCATATTCAGCGACGGCACGCAAGGTACTTCCATCGCACAATTTCAATTTCATATAATTCATGATTAGGGGCATAAATATGGTTAGAAATTAATTTATTATCATTTATTCCTCTAATATCAACTAATAAAAATGTATACACAACAGAAGCCTCAATAAAGTACTTCACTGTACAAGGCATCTTGAAAAACACAACTTAACACTTCCGATAACTGTACCTGTATAACTACTGTACTGTAGGTAGCTGACTAAACTGCTGTGAACTGATAAGTGATAGCGTATTTGTTGTAATGTTTCCCTTCTCTTATCTACATCGCTCACAATGCAGATTCCAATGTTACGTCATTCATTGCGATCGGTGACCGTGTCTCACGTCAGCAGCATATGGTAACGTCTGATTCACATAGGGGCGAGACGTTTTACCAAAAAAATGCATCTAGCTCTGCCATCGTTCAAAAACGGACCTATGTTCAGACGAACTTTTTCACTCAAAATGGCCTAAGATATCGTTTCCTTTATTTTTTTTACCTTTCCTCGTGAATCACCCTGTACATATATCTACAGGGTGATTCAGTAAAAGAGTGCAAAAATTAACAGAAAATAGGGAATGCTCTAATGATCATTTTGAGAATAGAAACTTGAGGTTTGCGAAGCTAAATTAAGGTGGTGTTGCTCCATCGTACTGTGGTTAAATCTTCGAATGGCATGAAAGGGACTGTCACTTACTCATTTAGACGTTTCCAAAAGACATGCAGAGAATTTTGGAACTACCACAAAAACGCGTCAGATACGTGTACAACATCCGACGATATGATCACATATCACCGTCCTTCGCAAGTCTTTCGTGGCTCAGTCTTAAAGAACGTAGAACTTTACACTCTTTGCCTTTACTCTTTCGAATTCTGCACACTTCAACACCAAATTACCTTCGTCTCGTTTCTCTAACCTATACTCTAACCACGACGTAAATACCAGATCACTTATCTGCGGCACGCTAAGTATACCTTTGCATATAACATCTTGTTATTCACCATCTTTTACAATATCCACCTCGCGACAATGAAATTCCTTGTCACAAAATATTAGGGGCTGCAAGACAATAAACATTTTTAAAAACAGCTTAAAAGATAACTTTCATCATACTGACTTAAACTATCACTGATCACATTCTTCTTTTAGACATCATCCTGATAGCGCTATTTGTTTTTCAAAATTGTCTTATAATAATCTCTTTCTATTATCTAACATTATTTGAAATGTATTAAAATTCTATGCATTTTAGCTTAATCCTGCTATACAGTTTGTATTGAATTGTTTGATTAATAGTTCATAGTATTTTGCTGTTTAATTCATAAATAACTCTTGTATACATGTAACTCTTATCTAAATCAAATTGTTGAATTCTTTGTAAGTTCATACATATGTATGTATATTTTTTGCTGGTTGAGTGGAAGAGAAAGCTTTACGGCCTTAACTCTGCTAGCTAAAATAAATTATTATTATTATTATTATTATTATTATTATTATTATTATTAAAAACAGACACGACCCTTGCATTAGAGGCTACTTCTGTCTTCCGCAGGACGATTGAGCTCTGACCAATGATAAGAAAGTTGGATGGCAAATGGGAGTAGAACTAGTGACCTCAGGAACACACCCACAGCGTTGACGTTGTTTCTGACTGGAACGTTTCGCGCAACCCTTCCTCTTTGTTTTTGTATTCAAGTGATGCCGACCCGGGTGGCGCAAGCCGTAGAGGCACGCAATGACTCTACGGCTTTGTCCGAAGGGTTGTGGGTTCGAGTCCCGCCTCGGGCATGGGTGTTGTGTTAGTGTTAGTTAGTAAACAGAAACAGAAAACTGAAAACCTGAAAAACAGAAATATTTCGGAAAACGGCCTCTGGCCGGATGTAGAAATAATAAAAATAAATAAATAAATAAAAAAAAACAAAAAAAAAGCGCTCATAACACACGCAAATGTCTTCCAGTTTATCTATCAACTGCATGTTTTATCAAATCACAATGTAAACACGATAGACAGACCGACTTCGTAAACGATAGGCCAACAAGCAAAACATGATGTAGCCCTATTGCCTACATTTAAATAAAAAAATGTAAAATACTACATGCAAATAACTTAAATGTAAATATTAAATGTCAATGTAAATATGAAGTAAAAATACTAAATATAAATAATTAAAAATAATGAATGTGCCAATCTTTATTACTCCACTGCCACTTCCAACGGACTCCTAACGAATATTCACACGTGTATCACTGGGATTGTGGCGCTGGAAATCAATTTAGAACACTTTTATCTCAGCCACGACACATTTCAATTTTTATTGTACAAAATAAATGTAATTATCACTACAATGACACAATAATTCTTGCAGTTAACACAGAAACAACTTCGGAAACGTAATTAACAGAGTCGCAGTTTCACTTCACTTCCACTAGATGACTCTTGAGTTCCAGCAGACGCCAGGCTATAGCGTAGCAGGGATGCCAATATCGGCGAACGAAATGAAACTGTGAGGAATGTTACAATAGGTGTGTAGCACGTTAGGTTAGGTTAAGTGAGGTTAGATTTTTTAGGTGTGTAAGATAATATGAATGGTTACCACAGTTGGCGACACTGCAATCATTCTCCCACTCCACCTCAAATAACGTCACAATGACGGAATATGGCCGCCTTCTTCATTCATTCATTCATTCATTCATTCATTCATTCATTCATTCATTCATTCATTCATTTATTTATTTTATTCCATAGATCTTACATGAGCAATGAAGCCTTTAAGATGTGGAACAAGTCAAAATTTTACAATATTACAATTACAATTTTTACAAATTTTTACAGTTTTACAATTTAGTAATTTTCTACAATGTTTTACAATATTTTGGCGAGAGGTGAGGTGAGGTCCGAGGATTCGCCAAAATATTACCCGGCAATTGCCTTTTGGTTGGGGGAAACCTCGGAAAAGCCCAACCAGGTAATCAAATCAAAGGGGGTAGTCAAATCAAAGGGGTTGATGCCGAGGACTCGCCATAGACCATCCGGCGATTTTCCTATATAAGTAAGGAACCTATTTGGGGGGGGGGGTTGGGTGGGACCACAGCTCTCCCAGTGATCACATCGAGTTTCTACTACTCCACACTACAAAACTAAGGTATTTTCAGTGTTTGTTTTTAATTTCCTACACTGGCTGTAAAGTAGTAAAAATTCACCAATGAATGTAAATAATGTGAAAAAGTAAACAATAGTGATAAACATGTTTAACCCCACACTGTCATATCTCTCTTCGCAGACCTAAGTTTCCTATCTCAAAATGTTCAGTAGAGTAATGTTTATATTCTCCTCTCGTTTAGTGAATCACCCTGTGTATTCCAAAAGAGAAAAAGAGAGAGAGACAGGGGGTGGAAATACAACACAACATTATGACAAGCAAATTTGTATTTACGGTTTTGAAACTACCATCACAGACACGGCCCTTGCATGAGTGGCTACACCATGTCTTGCCTTCGACAGGGCGAATGATCTTTTGGCCAATGAGAAAGAGGGGTGGAAGATGAGGCAAAAAATATGTGTAACGACTAAAACGCATATAACGTACTACATTCGTCAATAGTGTGTCAACCGAAGTCCTATTTTATAGAGACTCAGGGTCACTTATCTTGATTCGTTTATTTGGGAATTTGTAGGCGTGACTTGAAGGAAAGTTCCTGCCTCTTGGGAGGGATGAAAACGGCAAACTAAACAGGAGGGGGAGGGAAGGAGAGAGCTCCACAGTTGCCCAATACCCTCCTAAATACAGTACGCAGCCCCATTCCCTCCGAATCTAAAATGTAAACACTGATAATCGATAATACTGCTCCATCCGTGCGATGAAAACAGCTAGAAAATAAATAATTGTCGCAAAAATACACAAAAGAAAAATTAGATTTGTGCAAGCATGTGCAAAATAACTGTACAGAAAGATAACATTAAGGAAACTTGTAGAAAGAAAAATACATGTAACTACTGAAGCTTTCCTGGCGACGTGATAATTCGAAACTTTCTCGGGTTTCCGGCCAGGTTATAGTCCGACCATCGGATCTGTGCCCCCGTAAGATATGCGAACTGAACCTTTATTCCTTTTCAGCCTCGGCAATTCATTTCTCCCCCTGTATTACTCACAATTTTGATCCTTCTTGCGGGATAGTTTATTTGCACTTGCAGTCCAGTGTTGTCAACTCAACATGAATACTGTAGCACGGAGAGGTGAAAGAAATATTATTAAGCAAGTAATAACATTTTGCATAAGTCAATCAGCGTCATCAGACCTACTTAAATTAAATTATGAATAAGTAATAATTAACCTTACAGTATTATAAGCAATATTCAAGAGACATGACACTGTTTAACGGAAGTTTGGCAACATCCCTATTCGGCAAGGTTCGTGGCCTGCTGTTTGACGTAGTGGGAGAGAAACGGGTGGAATGGGGTGAGTAGAGGCGTTAACTTTTCCAAGAACTACGACAGCGCTGAAAGGGCATAGATCCGATGGTCCGACAATACCTGTATACAAACGTGTAATGTAGGGATCACGTAGGCTTATACAGGGACATCATTTTATTTTTACTTGCATTTTTATTGTACCTGCGTTTTTGAATGTACTTGACTCCCACCTCTTTCACTAATGTTCTTGCTAACGTCAGCCAAATACGGCCGCTGTTGCTAGCAGAGTACAGTGTGTTTCAGAAATATGTTGTATTTTCTATAGAAGAAGGAGCTTATACTATTGAAGTTTATTTTCACACGGGTACAGTGCGTAGCATAACTGAATTTATCTGTGTGGACTGAGCACAAGTGAAGATTAGAGTTACCGAAAGTACGGTACCCTATAATATGGTACGGTACTTAACAGCATTATTTAAACAAGAGTTTCGTTTTACTGTTTGTAGGTATGAAGGACGATGATGGAAATTGGAATTACAATATAACCGAATGTGAACAACAGTTTTTGTTCCTGATTATATCATTACGGAATATATTCGTAGAAATATCATTAATTTGGTAGATAAATTTAGAGCAACAGTGTGTACAGAAAGGAAGAAAAGTGTAAGATGGCCAACAAAGATGACAGAAGATGCTAGAGAAAGGATGCAGCAAAGTCCTAATAAATCGGTCAAGAAGTTAGCTGTAGAAATTGGGATTTCTTATGGAAGTGCTCACGAAATTCTCAGGAATAAATTAGGTTAATAATATGCTGAAAAAAGTAGACATTACATAATGAATATAACCGCCCGAAGAGTCAGTTTATGAAAAAAAGAATTGTTACTGCTCTACTTTTTCTTTGGTAATATACCGTAAAAGTAATGATCAAACTGAAAATCGTAATAGGCTACTGTATTTCCCTGTAACATAAATGGATACACTACTTTTCTCTCCTCCTATAGTTAGTAAAATGATTTGTTTACATATGTAACACCAAACTCCTGTAATGGAAGGGGGTAACAGTGTTTCCGAGTATAGCCAGGTTAATGTTAAAAATGTTGGTAAAAATAAAGTGATGTCCCTGTAGTAGCCCATTGTGTGATGTTCTCAAGTCCGACAGGTAGTCTGGGTGGAATTCGTGAATCCGATGCTGACCTGCGGGACATCCTGGCTCAACCCTGATGGTGTAAAATTCTATATCTACACGAGTAGCCTATCTGGTAAATCACAGGGCTCACAAATCCTGTACAACAACGCAGATCAGCAGATTGTGATATCGAAACTCTGTTCAACTTAAATGTAGTTTTAACAACCATTGTAGCCATTCTCTACTAACAAGGTTAACTTCCTCTGTGCAATTTATCCATCCTGTTCTTACCACGAAGGAAAAACTAAGTCTGATGAGGTGACAAGAAGAACAGAGAAAATATTTTATTTTCGCTCACTTTTTTCAGAAGGATGAAAAATACACACCATTACCGCTTTCGCCAAACGTCTTTTTGTAGAGCTACAAGTAGGATATACGACAGGCTTTTTTGTTGTTAGTACAGACAATCCATTAACTACAGATGAAGCACAGGGCTTCCAAAACTCAAAATACGAGTTGCTGAGCTTAATGGTAGAATGGAAGAAACGGTATTCGGGGAAAACAGATCTCGCAGACGTGCTATTCACAATAAATTTCACATATAGCTTCACATATCTTCGCCATTACTTGCCTACTCATGTATTACATTTGGTTTATTTGGCTACAGTTGAATCTGTTATCCAATATGGTATAACTGGATGGGGAGGCATTACAAAAACTGCTCTTCTTCCTCTAATTATGTTGCAAAAACGTATAATCAAAATTTGTTTGAAAAGGCGACTGGATTATCCAAAAAAAATTTGATCCATTCCGAATTGAATGTTTTTAGAATTTATCAAATTTATAAATACTCTTTAATGAAATTCTATCATAAAAATAGAATGAAATTTGTAGCTCAGCCACATGATCATAATACAAGACGAAATGAAATTCTTAATTTAGTTGAACCCAAATGTTTCACATCTGCTGCTTTACTACACAGTACAAATTATGGTCCACGTCTATATCATTCGATAATAAAATTTCATCCAGAATTGACTACTTTAAGCAATGAAATTTTCAGATCCAGAATTAAAAAATTTATATGACAGACTTCCCTGTAATTATATTATGTACCATGTATTGTAAAACAAGTTTATTTCTATCCTAAGTGTATTTTTTCTATCTTATCTTGGTTACTATATCAACATGACCTATACTAATTATACTACTAATAATAAGTTAATATTAATCCACCAATCTCAACAGCGTCTCTTTTTTCACTCAGTTTTTACTAGTATTATTATTACTAACTTTATTATTATCATTTTTATGTGACCTTTTTTCTTAAGTATTTTGTCTACAAAGTATGTATATTTATGTAACGGAACTGTCCCCGAACACGAGCTTTGTTTTTATGTATATGTTATTATTAAATAAATCCAAATAAATAAATAATAAAAATAAATCTGAGAGGATGGTAAATATGGATCAAAGAATGAATTAAGTATGAGTACAATGCTATATAACATGCGTCATAATCACACTGTCTAGCACAAATTGCACTAAAATTGTTCCGCAACTAACCACGTTTCCTTACTTCAGAGGATAGCAATGATACAGGCCTAATACTAAAAATAAGCTTAGATTGAAGGAATAAGATAAAATGTGCAACGCAGACCTTACTGACCACCATATATGCGGATAGTTTTCTGCCCAAGGGTAAGTCTTTCACTGCAAACCCAGCACTCTCCAAAATTTCCTATTTTCTGCCTTCCACTTAGTCTCCGCATATGATACATATATCTTAATGTCGTCTATGATCTGATATCTTCTTCATTCCAGTGCATCCTTCAGTAGGCAGTTCCTTCTCAGCCAGTCACCTAACCAATTCCTTTTTCTCTTACTGATCAGAGTATGAAAATATGAAGTTGCAGAACTAGGAGAGAATGCCCTACACGGCCATATTGTCCACAATAAATTTCACAGACTCAGTCCCGCAAATAATCAAATTACCTTACTTGACACGGTGGCGTATCCATGGGGCAGTGATGGAATAATAAAAGCAGATTGCAGTACCAATAGAACATTTGTCATGTAGAGAACTATCAACCACACATTTCACAGAATGTCCCGCATTAATGACGTTCTTTTATCTGGGAGGACAGTGATTACGGAACAATGGTAAAATAATAAAAGAATAATGAATTCTTGTGACAACAAGTTAACTATCTAAGATTCGCAGAGGTCGCGAATGGGCACCCAGACAAGAACTGGGATGTCGTACCCACTTCAAGATCAATAACAGACCAAGTCTCGGGAGATATGCCACAGTTTTTCAAGTTGAGGTGCTTGCACCTATTTCCCACATAACAGTAGCTGGTAGGATAAGTTACACTATTAAACACATTCTTATTCTAACGTAGGATAGGTCGCACTTAAACTTAGTTCAATTCTAGAATCGCATGAGAATGGTTTCAAGAAATATTAACATAGGCCTATCGTGGTATTTACGCCTATCACATTTCGCGGTACCTTTTGTACAAAATGTTTAATCCTGAGGTACAGAGATTTTTAAATTGTTTTATTTCCTGCTGTTGTACGAAAGTTGGATTTTTTATTTCAATCGTCTTATTTTTATATCTTATTCACATGTTTTAAAACAATGATAGTATCAGTGAATGTTTTTAGTTTCAGTCAATGACTTATCATATAATATTCAAGGAACAAATCCTTTATATTACATATTTTATGATTTGTATAAACGTTTTAGTCGCACTTGCAACATCATCAGATACATACAATTTCGAATATATTAACCTCAGCTATAAACAGAGCAGATATTAATCAATATTAGAGGTTAATGCTAAAATTAGGTTAAAATAAAATAAATTAAAACATTAAAAAGATTTTGAAATATTACGAGCCTTCACTTACTTATACAACAAGTATTTTTATTGTATATTTATGATTAATCAAGCAAAGTTGTTGTGTAAATTGTTAATTTGTCTGTAAGTGAAAACTCGTTTACATTTTTGTTTACATGATAAAATTGTTTGCATTCTACTGTATATACGCCATATTACATGTAATTCAGTAACGGTTCCTTGGGGGAGGGAAGGGAGGAACGTCCTCCTCACATTTTTCTTCTTTTGAAAGTAAATACCAAATAAAATATGTGCCTTGAAATTCAAGGAAGATTCGATCATTTTTAAGTTCACAGCTATAAGAAAACCTCGGTTGATCGAGTTTTAAACGATGCGCGCTCATGTGCTGGTAGAAAACCGTGAGAAAGATGCGAGATTGTTTGTGTGGAGGAAAGCCAATCCATTCCTCCTTTACTGCAGGTAACACACATAGACAACAGCGCACTGGCGGCCAGAGAAAGACGCAGAGTTTCAAAGCGAGTAAATCAAGGGAGAGGGAGGAGATCCTCGTCTGAATCAGCGCATGGGCGTGAAATAGAAAGCGACTGTTCGTGCAGCAAGCTCGCTACCGCTGCCATCTAACGATCTTGCATTCAACCAGACTATAACACAGGACTAGGTGGAGGCACAATAAAAACAGCTTTAACGCAACGCTATAAAAGACACCATATAAACTTTGTTTTAATTATAAATCAAAAATATTATTCATTGCACTTTATATAGGCTACTATTTATGGTTTGAAACTTTCAAGGATATTTGAAAGTTAAAGTCAGGTTTATATAAGATGAAGTAGTTTTACGTTAGTATCGCAGATCCTTTTGGCCCCTGAAATTCACTTCCATTCATTGTGTACTAGACAGGGCAACAGCCAAGTTGTCAGTTTTGTACAAATATATTTGAAATTGAAAGTAGGTACTCCAAGCCACAATATTTTTAACATAAAAAATTGGCCACCGGCAACTTTGATCAATAATGGTACTATGACTTTACAAGAACTGATATTCTTCAAAAGCATGTGATATTGAACTTGTAAATTGTACATGTGGCAACACAGGCCACGTGGGTTGGTGCAGTGTTCTCGCTTTCCTCAGATTATTTCCCATTCCCATTTCCGTAAAACGGTTCCGATTACGTGTTAGTAGCTATAGTCTCTTCCAACACGTGTGATGCTGTAGTGTGCTTGAAAAATGCTGCGAAATTGCGAATATCGTTGTAATTGTTAATTTGTCCAATTATTCAACAATGAATGGAAGTGAAAACATTATATATTATGGAAAATTTAGGAAACTCAGTTTACAAGAATAGATTATATTGCTATACAGAAAGGAAGCCCAACCCCAACACTACCTGGTCTTATATGTGTGCGTGTTGCTAATTTGTAGCATGTCTCATTCAAGGTGTCATTTCGTCCTGCTACCTTCTTTCCTCCTCTTAAGAAATACGCAGGAGCCGCCACTGATGTAATTGATACTGTTGACTGATATTTATATTGTTTTATATGTTTATATGGTATAGTTGCTATACACTTACGGTCCTACTAATAAAAACGTTTAACTGTTTTATACTTATACAATGAGTAGCTCGTTTATAAGTCGTGTGTAAGTTCCTTACTAATAATCACTACATACGTCGTGTATAACAGTATAACTGTTACACAGCTACGTCATAGTTTCGTCATTACTTCGTTACGAAAGGTAATAGAATGTCTGAGGTTCTCTACTGGATCCGGTAGAGCGCTCTAGTGTGGCGTGATAAATATCGATAGTACAACTGGCTCTAATCGATTACCACACTACATTTTGGTCAAAGAGTACAAGCTACAGCAATATTATTCTAATAATTCTATAATCTTTGGTTTGTTCTTCTGTGGTTACAAGGTAAACATCATCATAAAATGACAGTCAATACGAACAGCTGTTAAAGGGGCGGCCATTTTTTCCCTATATACAACGCTTAAACAAGGGGTTTCGTGTATATAAATACTGCAAAGCAATTCCCATTGTATAGTTACAGCCTGTTTATACGTCCATAGCTTATTCACGGTTTATTAGTAAAGATTCCTGTCTCAACTCTGCATAAGTCTCGTATAAAAACTATACACGGTTTATTAGTAATACTGTTAGTTACCAAATTTTATAAATAGATGGATATGTTTCCATGCTTTCCACTGCCTTCTAAACCATAAACCACAAAACTCGTATTTCTGTCTCATTTCTTTGCTGTGAAGTAATATTTCAAAGAGTGTATACATCAATTTGGACATTCTGTATATTCTCTCTGCGAGGGACATGATCCCTTCACAGGTAAAAGTAATGATTTTATAAGGTCGTCTTTGCTGTGTTTATTAGTGGATTCGAGATTCGCGAGTTCAAAGACAAAATTTGCTCGCTGGTCACTTTGCACGTCAGAATTCAACTGTGTAAGTAGCTGAATGGTCCTGCAGGGATAGTCAAAGTGCGTCTGTCATCCATCTATTCATCAAAAGGTTATCAGAATCTGGGTTGGATCTACAAAATTAGGTTAATATGAGTGTAGATAAGCGCTCCCGGTATCGGTACAACGCAATAACAACCACGCTCAACTTTAAATAAATCAATCACAACATGAAAGACACTACCGAAGACAAGAATAGGTAGGTTATTGTTAAGGAAGACAGTTATGTCCTTCAACTCCGACGTAAGGCCTAAGATAGTCAACTCTTTCCTGAGCTTACTTTCACATTCCTGAAATCTGTCATCACTTAACTTGTAAGTTATGCATGTTTTCCTTCATTACAGCAAGGCTACTCAGTCTGCTTTGTCCTGCTATCTCTCTACACGTCAGAATCTATTTCCAGTATAGGTTCAAAGCTCGAGTTCTCTCACAAGGTCGAGAATGCATTCCGGTTACTGACGCCTATAATTTGAGCGATATTTTATGCGAATTTTCACTTGTTAAAGACGGTCAAACCTTCTACCGCCTTCCTACAACGTTACGTTCCTAGTGTCCCTTACTTAGTTCGACACCCGTGGCAAGTGCACAGTCTAAAATGTACACAAGAACTGCGTGAGATTCGAGGTCATACATTGAATTTACTTTTAACGTTCGGACACCAGTCAATTGTCTCTGTAATGTATTGCCTGAAATTGAAACCCGATGTCGTGAAGCCTACAATTCAGAAGACTTGCGGTGTGCAAGATTTGACCTGCTTAAGATTCATAAGAGATGATAACAATAACACAATAAATAATAATAATAATAATAATAATAATAATAATAATAATAATAATACTTAGGCCTACTTACTTAAAGGAACCTGAAGGTTCATTGTCGCCCTCACATAAGCCCACCATTGGTCCCTATCCTGAGCAAGATTAATCCATTCTCTATCATCATATCCCACCTCCCTCCGTTTTAATATTATCTTCCCATCTACGTCTCGGCCTCCCTAAAGGTCTTTTTCCCTCCGGTCTCCAACTAACTCTATATGCATTTTGGATTCGCCCATACGTGCTACATGCCCTGCCCATCTCAAACGTCTGTATTTAATGTTCCTAATTATGTCAGGTGAAGAATACAATGCATGCAGTTTTGCGTTGTGTAACTTCCTCCATTCTCATGTAACTTCATCCCTCCTAGCCCCAAAGCACGTTATTCTCAAACACCCTTAACCTCTGTTCCTCTTTCAAAGTGACAGTCTAAGTCTCACAACCAAACAGAACAACCGGTAATATAACTTTTTTATAATTTCTAACTTTCAGATTTTTGACAGCAGACTAGATGACAAAAAGCTTCTCAACTGAATAATAATAATAATAATAATAATAATAATAATAATAATAATAATAATAATAATACAGTGAAATCTGAATAATCCGGAATCTTGTCCATTTCGGAACAATTTATTGGTCCCGGCGAAATTCGTATGTAGTCTATTATGCAATTTTTCTGAATAAAACGGAAACTGCCTGCTACTGTTCAAAACGTAAATAATATTTTGGACACACTACTTTAACGTAAACTATATTTTGAAACAATGTGTAATTTCAAGGAATGTAGGCCTACGAAATATGTACGTCACTAAGATAAAAACAGGTTTTCCTTTACAGAATTTTAGAGAGTGCTAGGGTGTATTGTTTTTCATTTATAGAAATAATAAAATATTCCATTTTAACTTCACATTTGAATAATACGGAAATTGTTCACAACGGAAAAAAATTTAGGACCATGTCACTTCCGTCTTGAACAAGTTTCACTGTAATAATAATAATAATAATAATAATAATAATAATAATAATAATAATAATAATAATAATAATAACAAACCGTGACTTCAAACAACACCAAGTTGATTAATATCTATATATATATAATTTGAACTGGTAATGGAAATTACGGGAAAACGGCTGAACGGATTTTAATGAGTGACCCCTCATTTTCATGCCTGGCATCCAAAGTTTTTCGGAAAAGTGGTAGTTTTCAGTGAAATATCAATTTTCCTACATAATTTTCCTTTTTTCCAAAATCCATCTGTTGTCAGTTTTGAGAACTAATTTTATAGAATCACGGCCGACTTGATTGAATTTCAGAACAAAACACACACTACAATCAACAATAGGCTATTACACGATGGCCATGACCTGCAGGATTGCCGACATATTTAGAGCTCAATTCAATTTGTTATTAAAAACTGATTCTGCAGTGTATAATTTTCTGAGTACAGCTGTGTATTGGATATTCAAACCTACGAAACCTGAGGTGGTTTGATGACATTATTACCATTAGAAATTAAATATTATTATAGTTAGTATCATGATGCGTCTATTTTTCATTAATTATACATAATATTGATGCTATATTAATGACATGAAAGTGAAATGTTTTGAGGTTATGTAAGTAAATGTAGAGAATATCTTAATTTAGATCTTCATTTCTATATTTTACTGAGTGGCTGCTATATATAACTACAAAACTTAAGTAAGATAATAATATTGTTATTAAAAATCAAATATTTTTATACTTATTAACCCAGTGGGGTTGGATCTTATTCATATACTTAATGGCGGTGTGGTGTAGATATTGATATGTGTCATTGTCTTCAGTATTGGCTCGAGAGAGCGCAAAAATTACGGTTCCTAAGGAAAGATAAAAAGGAATTACTTACTGATAAAATAAGAGGCCTAGAAAATTTTGTAGTCTCCAGATCATTTCAACAAGATCTCTTAGTAGGATCAAATGATTTTACGCTCTACATTTCAAGTTCTACATGCAGCAGCTATACGAAAATGCTATTGTTCGAAAGCTTAGCAAACCTGACTTTTTTTAACTTTTGCCTACAATCCACAATGACCTGAAATAGCTACTGCTATCGTCCTGACATTGATACTTGCGTTTTCGCGTTGAAACTCAAAAACTGAAGTTGGATAGGTTCAAGAAAAAGTATTTGGCCTAAAATAATCCATTCAGAGGGAGTACGTTTCATTATTATGGAAGCAAATAACTATCAAAAAGACAAGTATTGTTCATTGAAAATAAATCTGAAAATTTTTTATTTGAACGTAACTTAATTTGCAGCAGCATTTGCTGCACAAGCCACTAGTAACAATATAAAGGTCAGAAAAGAAGTAAAATGCACATGTATTAGAAAGAAATTAAAAAAAAAATTTTGAAAAAAAAAAAGAGAGGAAAAAGAAAGGGCATCATGCCTACTATCGTATCCACAACAAGAATTAAATGCTTAGGA
Source organism: Periplaneta americana (assembly GCA_025594305.2). Classification (NCBI taxonomy): domain Eukaryota; kingdom Metazoa; phylum Arthropoda; class Insecta; order Blattodea; family Blattidae; genus Periplaneta; species Periplaneta americana. The sequence goes on from JAJSOF020000009.1 coordinate 27,446,579, forward strand.
CTACATAATTCTACACGTCAAGAAACGACGTACAGAAAACAGCGAAATTCTCCACCTTTAGAATAATGCGACAGTTTCTGGAAATTAACATGGTGCGTTGCTAACGCCCCCGGATATGATCGATTAGACCTTCCTGGATTCTATTGATCTGTAATGTGAAGAAATACATGTCTGAGAAAGATGTTATGTTATGTTTTATTTAACGACGCTCACAACTGCTGAGGTTATATCAGCATCGCCGGTGTGCCGGAATTTTTTTCCCGGAGTTCTTTTACATGCCAGTAAATCTACTGACATGAGCCTCTAGCATTTAAGCACACTTAAATGCCATCGATCTGGCCCGGGATCGAACCCGCAACCTCGGACATAGAAGACCAGCGCTAAGCCAACCATGCCGACTGTCTGAGAAAGATACTTTTTCTTTTTCTTCTTCTTCAAGAAATGTCGTAACGCTAAAATTAATTCCATTTATCTTCGTTCGTAAACACGGAAATTTTACTTGAAGCAAGTAAAGCGATCGGTTTGGAAGTAAATCCCGAAAAGACAAAGTATATGATTATGTCTCGTGACCAGAATATTGTACGAAATGGAAATTCAAAAATTGGAGATTTATCCTTCGAAGAGGTGGAAAAATTCAAATATTTTGGAGCAACAGTAACAATTACAAATGACACTCGGGAGGAAATTAAACGCAGAATAAATATGGGAAATGCGAATTATTATTCGGTTGAGAAGCTTTTATCATCCAGTCTGCTGTCCAAAAATCTGAAAGTTGGAATTTATAAAACTGTTATATTACCGGATACTCTGTATGGTTGTGAAACTTGGACTCTCACTTTAAGATAGGAACAGAGTGATTGACAGCAAGGTTCCTAAGAATATATTTGAGGCTAAAAGGGATGAAGTTACAGGAGAATAGAGAAAGTTACACAACACAGAACTGCACGGATTGTATTCTTCACTTGACATAATTAGGAACATTAAATCCAGACGTTTGAGATGAGCAGGGCATGTAGCACGTATGGGCGAATCCAGAAATGCATATAGATTATTAGTTGGGAGACTGGAGGGAAAAAGACCTTTAGGGAGGCCGAGACGTAGATGGGAGGATAATATTAAAATGGATTTGAGGGAGGTGGGGTATGATGATAGAGACTGGATTAATCTTGCACAGGATAGGGACCGCTGGCGGGCTTATGTGAGGGCGGCAATGAACCTTCGGGTTCCTTGAAAGCCATTTGTAAGTAAGTATCTTCGTTTGTCTTCAGGAAAAAGATCCTTTATCTGTTTTTATCTCCAAAGAATAGATATACGATAAATTTAATGTAGACTGCACCTAAATATTAACAATAATGAAGTAAAAAGTATTTGTAAGAAATATCTCATTTTGTAGTTGGGCAGGATGCTAATCATTTATTATCACATCAATTTTAAAGTAGTGACTCTCAGAATAATAACTAATGCTGATATAAATTGAAGAAGCAACTGTGTGTGTCTGCAATTATTAAGAACCTCAGCCGTTAAATCAATAAGGGCATGGTTTGTGAACAATGTTTCATGCTCTAGTTGGGAAAACTGATGCATATGTTCACAGCAAACACATCTAAGCATATTTATTGAAGCCTACGTGTTCTCGTATCGATCCTGTAAATTTGTGACATGCGATACGGCAATGATGCAATTTTTTTTTTGACACTGTAATGGAGAATGTCGCACAGCATGCTATTCCGTTATGTTTCGTTACATTGGAGGGTCTAAAATGGCTCATTATCGTACAGTTCTTTCAACATTTGCATGTTCAGGTAACATTCATCACATCAGAGCACTTTTACTTCTTCATCCTGATCGGCATCGTTGGACCCTCGTGAAAAAAATAAGACATAGCTCCAGGGGCGGCCCGTCCTTACGTGCTACAGTGCTACAGCACAATGATAATTTTTGCTCAAATAATGTATTTGCAAAACCACCATAGTATCTGATCTGCCATTTGACAATTTTCCGCGGTTATGTTCATGACGCGTTATAGAGTGTTTATCAGTGGCGGCTGATTGACTGAGGCAAGTGAGGCCGGGCCTCAGTCACTTGGCTTACTGAAATCAAATTTTGTGTTTTTATATAATGTATTAGTTATTTGAATGAAGCATATATCGCTGTAGAAGCATTTGAAAACTTTGATGTATATAGACCTGTTTTGCAGTAAAATTTTTTTCCTGAGGCCGGGATCGCTCGTGCCGGGTCTGGCTTGTGATGTATATAGACCTGTTTTGCAGTAAAATTTGTTCCTGAGGCCAGAATCGTTCGTGCCGGGTTTGGCTTAATGCATTTCATGTCCTTTCGCGGGCTTTGAGTTTACGCTTAAAACGTTGTAGCTGAGGCACAATTCGGCTGGCCTGGTCAGGTTTCACTCCTCCCATCCATGGGTAGAGTGGGGTGGGAATAGCAGTGGTGACTTGTCTTCCTAACTAGGCCATAAATAACAAAATTCCAGCTCTTTGGCAGGCAGAAACCCACTCGAGAATCTCTCCCCTTATGTCCCAGTTTATGACGTAAGCGAGGGTGTTCTACTATTGTACTTCGTAGTACAATAGTGAATCTGGGCCAATGTTGTTATGTAAAAAAAGGTAAAAAAAGGTATCCCCGTAAATGCCATGAAGGCACTTGGGGGGCATGGAGGTAGAGCCCCATGCTTTCCATGACCTCGGCACTAGAATGAGGTGGTGTGGTCGGCACCACGCTCTGACAGTAATGTTTTTACCCCGGGAAAGACCCGGTACTCAATTTTATAGAAGGCTGAGTGAACCTTGGGGCCGTTCTGAAAGTTTGGCAACGAGAAAAAATCCTGTCACCACCTGGGATCGAACCCCGGACCTTCCAGTCCGTAGCCAGCTGCTCTACCAACTAGCTATTTCGGGAAAATATAAACAGAAACAAATGAGAGAAATAATGCTGGTGCAGTTAATTCATTTTGCTGAAGAGTGTCCTTTTCGAGAAGAAATAATACTAAAAGAAAGGACGTTTTAAATAAAAGAGAGACTACCGAGATACCACTTAATTATTTATGTTGTCCATACCAGGATGCAATAGAAACTCGCGTTTTAAGATTATGTGTCAGAAAAATTATCAGCGATGTCGTAGGTATCTCGGTAGTCTCTCTCTTTATTTAAAACGTCCTTTCTTTTAGTATTATTTCTTCTCGAAAAAGGACACTCTAGCAATGAATTAACTGCACCAGCATTATTTCTCTCATTTGTTTCTGTTTATATTTTCCCGAAATACATAACAACATTGGCGGCCGGGTAGCTCAGTTGGTAGAGCAGCTGGCTACGGACTGGAAGTGGTAAGTGGTAATGTGATGGCCTTATTTGTTGCTGTCAAAGGAAAAAAATAAAAAGAAAAGAAATAAAGGGGAATTTCAACACATAATATGGGTTGTTCATCACACTGAAACAATCACTGAAACTCAGAGCATAACAGCTTATTTGGTGAGTGACATTATTATTTTTCATTGATAGTAATAAGAATAGACTAATAATAGTAATAATAATACAGTAATAATGATATTAATATAATAACAATAATAATGATATTAATATAATAACAATAATAATTAATATCATAAACAAACATTTCCTATCGGAGGCACTTAAACTAGTTGCATCTGGCCTCACCGAGGATTTTGATCACCGGCCGCTACTGGTGTTTAGTCTTCGCTCTTAGCTCTTTGGTGCCTCAGGGGGTACGTTGTGCTACTCAAAACTCCTCATGAGAATGTAGACAATTGATGCGCATGTGCGAAGCTGAAATCACTGCCCTGATTGGCTATTTTTACGCGGGGAAGTGCTGTAGTCAGCTTCAGCACAACACAGCTTGGAGATTGCAAAAGTAAAGCGTAACGAAAGAATGCTTGTTTGTGGAAGAACTCGGAACTATTTACAATGTAGGCCTATTTGGTAATTCAAGTGTCCGACTACTGCTGCCGTCTACCTGATTTTTTGAGGTTCCTCCTGAATCAGTCAGCAAGCGACGGAGAATGGAATCCCAGAAAACTGAAGCCAAGGAAGTATGTGACCGTATAATTCAGAAAACTACTCACCGTTTCCAGTCTTTAAGCTATCTAGACGCAACAAAACTGTTGAACAGCAAATTTTCTGGCAATTTTTGGATAGCCTAATTTTCCTGAACGCGAACTTGAAGTTGCTGTCAACAGCTATACTGTACTGAACAAAAGAGTGTTAAAGACACAACTTTGAGTTCTATAAGGAACACATGCCTTCCGGAATATAGATGGAGCTGTTCAATTGTTACGGTACATAGCCTCCAACAATTCACAGGATCCATTCTGTCAATAGAAAAGAGTATGATATCCAAGTTGAAGGGTTTAACACCAGGGTAATTGACAGGTTCTGCAGTAGGAAGGAAGGTCGTATGGACTTCATATTTCGTCACTAGGCGAGTCTCAAATTAAGATAAATACATATAAGTGTATACAGTAGGCCAATATAGAAATTGTAGCACACTCATTATTTTGACCACCAGCCGCTACTGCATAGCTCATAAGCGAACTAAGCCACGAGATAATGGGGTAGGGTGGAGAGTTCCTTTCCCCTTCCGTTGCATCCATGGGTGTACGCAAGGAGGTGTTACAGGATTAGAACCTCATCTTTGAACTTAAAAAAAAAGATATATTTAGATTTGAGTCTGTTTATCCATAATCGTTTTCCTTCTATAATTTTTCACTGCCAGAGTAACAAAATCTACATCGACATAAGGCATAGCACTCTTATTCCTCCTTAAATATATTCATCATGACAGTTTCATTCATCATCCTTGGTGAGTTCCAATGTTCCCTTACTTACTTACTGGCCTTTAAGGAATCCGGAGGTTCATTGCCGCCCTCATATAAGCCCGCCATTGGTTCCTATCCTGAGCAAGATTAATCCAGCCTTTACCATCATACCCCACCTCCCTCAAATCCATTTTAATATTATCTTCCCATCTATGTCTCGCCCTCTCCAAAGGTCTTTTACCCTCCGGTCTCCCAACTAACATTCTATATGCATTTCTGGATTCGTCCATACGTGCTACATGCCCTGCTCATCTCAAACGTCTGGATTTAATGTTCCTAATTAAGTCAGGTGAATAATACAATGCGTGCAGTTCTGTGTTGTGTAACTTTCTCCATTCTCCTGTAACTTCATCCCTTTTAGCCTCAAATATTTTCCTAAGAACCTTATTGTCAAACACCCTTAATCTCTGTTCCTCTCTCAAAGTGAGAGTCCAAGTTTCACATCCATACAGAATAACCGGTAATATAACTGTTTTCTAAATTCTAACTCTCAGATTTTTTGACAGCAGACAAGATGACAAAAGCTTCTTAACCGAATAATAACATGCATTTCCCATATTTATTCTGCGTTTAATTTCCTCCCGAGTGAAATTTATATTTGATACCGTTGCTCCAAGATATTTGAATTTTTTCCACTTCTTCAAAAGATAAATCTCCAATTTTTATATTTCCATTTCGTAGAATATTCTGTTCACGAGATTAAAAAAAATAAACTGAAACACAGAGAAACTACAACACCTGTAATAAACAAAAATAACTCTAATAAAACAACAAGTAATAAAAATTAATAAAAATCGTTTCTTTTTCCTACAGGACCTTTAATATCCAGACATACAAGTAAAGCTCTAGAATGTTGAAAGTACGAAAAGAAACACTTCTGTTGAACACACAGCTTGGAGCTCGACATTACTGGCCGCGGAGAAAATCAGCAGGTCTGTTTTTGCCGTGTATCGATTGTTTTTCGCGAGATGTGACCGACCGACTTGGTTACTGAAGCGACGATTGTCGTCTCGGGATCCTGTGTGTGTAATTGCCCGAGGTAAGTGACTTCTTGTTCGCCATGACAGATGTGAGGACGCCGTTTTCTCCTTTGCTGTGAAAGCTACACCAAAACATTTCGTTTTGGACATTCTTCGAACTGAGTGATATATTAATAACATTAAGGCCCAGTTTCACCAAGCTTCGTTAAAATAATGCTAACATCATGTTAACTAACGTGTTCTTAAAAATTAAACAACCTGTTAGTGTAATAGTGTTTCACCAACAATTTCAGGTACTTTGGTTAGGTAACATGATGTTAGGAGTAATGTAACAGGAATCAAAGAAGAAGTGATTGTATGAAAGTTTGCTGAATGTTTAGTTGGTGTAGTAATTTGTTTTAGCGGAGAATTTCATTTTTTTACATTATGGAAGTATTGGAGACTAGCATAATTACAACGGAAATCGAGAAAAAGAAACGTGTAAGGAGCAGTAGTTTTACCTCATATGAGAAATATAATTATTTTAGTAGATCTAACAATTGAACTCAAACATAGTGATAGAACTTTCATTAGGAAAAAGGAACAAGCATTGGTCTCTTTGACCCAAGATTTTCAATCGCCATTTGGATGTGAAAACTCGAAGTATGAAACAAATCAATGTTTTGAAAATATTAAAAGAAATGCTAAGATGGGTCATGCACAAGATACAATAGAACGTTTTAAAACTGACGGTGGTACTTTCACTCTCAAAATTCATATTTGTGCGAAGATTCTTTCAATTATCCAGGATCAAATAGAACCAATAGAACCAGCTGCTTGTCTATGCGGATGACGTGAATATGTTAGGAGAAAATCCACAAACAATTAGGGAAATCACGCGAATTTTGCTGGAAGCAAGTAAAGAGATAGCTTTGGAAGTAAATCCCGAAAAGACAAAGTATATGATTATGTCTCGTGACCAGAATATTGTACGAAATGGAAATATAAAAATTGGAAATTTATCTTTTGAAGAGGTGGAGAAGTTCAAATATCTTGGAGCAACAGTAACAAATATAAATTATATTCGGGAGGAAATTAAACACAGAATAAATATGGGAAATGCCTGTTATTATTCGGTTGAGAAGCTTTTATCATCCAGTCTGCTGTCAAAAAATCTGAAAGTTAGAATTTATAAAACAGTTATATTACCGGTTGTTCTTTATGGTTGTGAAACTTGATTCTCACTTTGAGAGAGGAACATAGGTTAAGGGTGTTCGACAATAAGGTGCTTAGGAAAATATTTGAGGCTAAGAGGGATGAAGTTACAGGAGAATGGAGAAAGTTACACAACACAGAACTGCACGCATTGTATTCTTCACCTGACATAATTAGGAATATTAAATCCAGATGTTTGAGATGGGCAGGACATGTAGCACTTATGGGCGAATCCAGAAATGCATATAGAGTGTTAGTAGGGAGGCCGGAGGGAAAAAGACCTTTGGGAAGGCCGAGACGTAGATGGGAGGATAATATTAAAATGGATTTGAGGGAGGTGGGATATGATGATAGAGACTGGATTAATCTTGCTCAGGATAGGGACCAATGGCGGGCTTATGTGAGGGCGGCAATGAACCTCCGGGTTCCTTAAAAGCCAGTAAGTAAGTAAGAAAATGAAGATAATTGTGATGCTAATACTACAATGGTAAGCATTAACATTATTTTCATATCTTATATACCTATCTTCACACGTGATTAGTCATAATTACATGTGAACTGTTAAATGAGTGAAGTAAAGTAATATCGTTTTGAAAATCTGCAATATTATATCTGTGTATTAATACGGAATAATAATAACCACAGAAATGCTTACGTTAATAAGGACACATCTTCTCTTTACTGTGGATGCAGTGTTAATATTAAATGCTGAAGTAGTGATTGCAGCTAATTGTTTTCACTGCCAATATATCTCGATATAATAATGCGGTGTGTAACATATGTTCTTTGGCAGCCATGATTCACGCTGTAACAGGATGTTAAGGATTTAATTGCGGGAGTACGCTGTGTTAATTTAGCAGTGGGTTTAACATGATGATAGCAGTAACAACAGTTGATGAAACATCTCTTCCGTTAAGTTTACTGTTAAACTGCCTTAACAACATGTTAAATATTTAACAAGGGTTGGTGAAACTGGGCCTAGAGGACATATGTGAACGCATGCAAGAATTAATATAATTAATAATCATAAATTTTATAATATTTAAATTGTAAATGTACATTAAGTTACACTCATATAGTACGTCCGCTCAAATGAGAGCCACTTGGAACGTGCGATTGGACACACTTACCGCTGGGAGCAAGTAGGCACGCGACTCCGAACAGGTTTCATGTAAACAACGCTGCGTTGCCATCTCTCCCGTGTGAAAACTAAAGTGAACCTTCGTGTGCGTCTTATAATACAGAACTAAAACTCGAACACCTTCTATTCAGAGTCCGTTGAGTCACCATTTAAATCAATTACATAAGATTCCAAGCTAGCTTCTAAGGAGCGATAATCACTTTCTTTTGTCTTTACATGTTCGATATACTTTACCTAATGCTTTTTATTATTAATGTCATCCGTCACATTTGCTATTAAAGCACATACTTCTTGAACAGATTTATTTCCCAATGCATTTTCTGACTGGAGATTTCTCTTCAGTTCCGAACAAACGAATTCTATGGCATTGAGAAAACAATGCTGGGGGGGGGGGGGGTCGTAGTACAACATGGCCGTATTTTTATGATAGTTCGTCAATTACATCTTTTTCTATGACGGCTACGTTTTTTGTTGCGCGAGTCACTTCTGTAGCGGCACTGGTACTTTTCAATGTTGTTCGGCACTTACCAGCATCGTCTTTAAAATACGTATAAATACTAATAATAATTAACACTGTTTGCTCTTGTACAATCTTACCTCGTCCTAATGGCGATTGTGTGGATTTACGTCTACGACTATTGTTATTATCCGTTTTCCAAAAACGCCACATTATAAATAGCCTACAATCATAATGTATGGAACACAAAAGCCACAATATACATTTACGCTCTTCTGCCTTGTTCTGAGCTAGCTGTATTATACTTGCGTACTCGTCTGAAACCGAATAGTATATGAACTTGTTCTCAGAGCACCGACTTAGATCTGTCAACAGCGCTGGCGTACCAACAACCAGCCGCGTGCTTCAAGACTGAAACACCTGACGCCTCCCGCTCAAGGTATGTGCAAGTGGCTCTCATTTGAGCGGACGTACTATAATTTGATGCACATTTACAGGTTTATAATACACCGTGTCCGGGCTAGAGGTATCAAGAAATAATTGTTCATCATTTACTAACAGAGGATATTTTATTATTATAGTCTATGTTTGGCACAGGAAGCAGAAACTCTCCAAGATTTTATTTTTATAACAAAAATGCTAGAAATCTGCACAACAAAGTACGAAAATTGAAGAAAACAAAAAGATACGATTTATGTCACAAATTGCTAACAGCCAACACTAATCATTCTAATTAGTCAATTGTCCGAAGACAGTAGGCCTAATTCAACGTGGTTGCGAAGCTTTTGCGTTTCTGTACCGGAAAATAGATAAAGAAATATTCAACGATTTGGAGCTACGTAACGATTCAGGAAAAACAAGGCAAGGGAATAGGTTACAAAGAGCTAATTTCCTACCTTTCTCCCAGACAGAAGCCATGGTAAGAATGTTTATAGATCTTGACCGGGTTTAAATCCACAAACCTCCAATTTAGTGACAAGCATGGTAATCACACAACCACAGACAATTGCCTGGGAGAAGGGAAGAGAAGGTCTGATGGCCTTATCTCTACTATGGGTAGGATAAATAAATAAATAAATAAATAAATAAATAAATAAATAGACAGTCAGACAGACAGATAGATAGATAGATAGATAGATAGATAGATAGATAGATAGATAGATAGATAGATAGATAGATAGATAGATAGATAGATAGATAGATAGATAGATAGATAGATAGATAGATAGATAGATAGATAGATAGATAGAGAGACAGAGAGACAGACAGACAGATAGACAGACAGACAGACAGACAGACAGACAGACAGATAGATAGATAGAGAGATAGATAGATAGATAGATAGATAGATAGATAGATAGATAGATAGATAGATAGACAGACAGACAGACAGACAGACAGACAGACAGATAGATAGATAGATAGATAGATAGATAGATAGATAGATAGATAGATAGATAGATAGATAGATAGATAGATAGATAGATAGATAGATAGATAGATAGATAGATAGATAGATAGATAGATAGATAGATAGATAGATAGATAGATAGATAGATAGATAGATACAGACATAGATAGATAGATAGATAGATAGATAGATAGATAGATAGATAGATAGATAGATAGATAGATAGATAGATAGATAGATAGATAGATAGATAGATAGATAGATAGATAGATAGATAGATAGATAGATAGATAGATAGATAGATAGATAGATAGATAGATAGATAGATAGATAGATAGATAGATTAGATTAGACAGACAGACAGACAGACAGACAGACAGACAGACAGACAGACAGACAGATAGATAGATAGATAGATAGATAGATAGATAGATAGATAGATAGATAGATACTTAATACTATTTGCAATACAATATATTACATATGCTCATTTTTATTTTTAAACAAGACAACACATATCCTACTTTTATAAAGTAGCTACATGTTTGTCCTTTCTAGAGCTCCCATTTATTATAATGAGATCTTTTTTCACCATAGAACAATCGTAATCATTTCACTTGTTGTTTAGTCAACTATCCGAAGACAGATCTGAATCTCACAAGTGATACCAACAAGGCATCACTTATGAGGCAATTAAGCCAGAAGATAATAGGGTAGGGTGGTTAGTTCCTTTCCTCCTCCATTGCATACAACGCCGACTTATTACACAGATGCATAGGAACAATCTGGACAGTGATTAGCAATAGTGATTCAAGCGCCAAAAACCTGTTTCGAGATGTTGTCCATTGAAATAAATGTTTCTTTTATAAAAATTTTATGCAAGAAGTATTACAACATTCATACTATTACAAAAAATAGCACAAATAACAGTCTACCAAAAAAGGCTAACCGATTTTTAATAAGAGATCAGCAGTTGAATTAATATTTCAATGCAAAATAAATTAATTTTATGCAATAAACGAATTTTTGCTTATAAATAGCAGCAAAATTCAGATATCGCATTCTTGATTTTTTCCGAGTTAAATGAAGATTGCCATTAACAGATTTGTGCAAATATCTTTTTTTTTTTTTTCAAATTGTCGGTTGGTCTGTTATTGCGTAACTCCGTTTAATTGTTCTTCTGATTTATATCGTCAAATGAGATGTACTGCCTGATAATAGATGTAGACGGGTTCAAATCCTGATTGAGGTTTTCTCTAGCGTTTTTCCTCAACCCAATAAGAGTAAATGCTGAGTGACTTTAGGCGTTGGATCCTAGACTCATTTCACTGGCATTATCACCTTCATCTCATTCAGAAGTTATATAACTATAGCAGTTTAAAAGGCGTTGTAAAATAATTAAAAAGTAGGTGTACATATTAGCCAGAACCTCAATCAGAGGCATTAGATGTAAATTTGGAAAACCCACTTTTTTCCGTCTCTGCATGGCTATTCCATATGAAATAGATCAGTAAAAAACTTCGCATTTTTTAATACTCTAATTTTTTTCCCTATTTATACAAGGTGCTGAGGACAGTGCATTTTCAAAAATATATTATCGAAAGTCAAACGGTTTTTGTATTATTGAGCGACAAATTTAGAGTATTTTATAAAAACAAGCCTCTTTCAGCGCTCAGAACTCTGGAACCATTTACTGCAGAACATTAAACGAGAGCTCATTTTGAAGCTGACATTTGGTAGGTTATGATAAGAATTAATACTTATTTTTATTGTATACAGAGAGACAGATAATCTGATTTTACTTATTTTTAGGCTTTTTGCCCATTTGTATAAACGTAAAAAATTTTGAGAAAAAAGCTTGCATTATTAAGAGGGATTCGGCATTGTTTTCTTAGTGCTCGGCAATAGGTTTCGAGGGTATTAAACAAATTATTTTCACACGCCTAGACTTGAACGGCGCAGTAGCGCACGCACTGGCCGAGAGCTGAAGATAAGCGAGCGTTGGGCGTCGTTTTACTTCTGTTTATGAAAACGTGTGATAAAGCTAGCCCAGCTATGCGCTACTAGACGACACATCACGTGTTTATGTCTCCTGGCCTTGCTTGCCTCGGCTAGCTCCCGCCTCACAGTCAGGTCGTTAGTTCACGCGCGTACTACTTATTTTCTTTATTTGATATTTTCAATACTTTCTTATCAACGTGCCATCAGTAAAAAATATGTGTTTATTTGTACTTTCAATGCGGAATCTAACTATATATTTTTAAAATATTTTTTCCTTGGCAAAAGCGTCTTAATGAAGAAACATCTAAATTTCTCCATTTCCATAAAAAGTAAGAAAAACTGTTTACATGTCAATATAAACTTTAATTTCTCAGCATCAAAATAAACCATGATTTTGATCATTGGGTGAAAGGGTTTCGGAGCTACAACAGTTTAAAGTAGCAAATTTTATGAAAATACGATAAATGTAATATTTTTAATTTAAACACTATGAAGTTCTGATGCCTCAAACTTTGCACAAAGCATTGTATCACAGTTGTCAACGGACAGAAAAAGTTTCATTGAATTTAAAAATTGCAAGGTCAATTTTCTCTATACTTCGGTCGATTTGAGATGGAATAGCCCGTATACAGGTATTGGCAACGTCTTGTGAGACTGAGAAAGGATATTTTCACCGTACGTATTCTTTAGCACAGTACGTCAAAGTTCCACCGAGGAAAACCCCAGAATGACTTTAATTAAATACTGCATAGAAGTCTCATTACTTGTGGATCTGGACGCAGTAAGAGTGCCAGTCGTTTAATGCTGTCATTACATAAACGCCGGCAATAAAATCTTTGAATATTGCAGCAACCGCTCTATAAACATTAATTTGCTGCATCTTCGCCAAGCATCAGGCAACTTCGCTAAATGTCATAGTGTGCTACGATTCCATTGCATAAACACTTTCCTCAGAGTCTTCCAGTTTCTTTAATCGGCAATTAATGACGCTATACCAACTACCAGGTTATCTAACGTCGATGGAACTGGTGATAACGAAATGGTATTTGAAAAGAGAAGCCTAGAGCATTCGGTGCAGGATTATCGGACATTTGCCTTATAGTTGGTAAAAATCTCGTAAAAATACTAACATGATTTCCACTAATTATCGTCTTCTTGCTTATAGGCAGGGAAAAGTCAACTTCTTCTTAAGGCACTACAACTTCATTGAAGTTTTGGCCTTCTCAACGATCTCTTTCCAATTCTATCTTGGATAATTTTGGGCCAATTTTGAATCTATACTAATAATAAATCTGTAGCCGAAATTTTTCTGGCAATTTTCGATTTTCCAAAAATAATTGGTCCTAACATATATAATTAACCACCCTGAAACCGAAAATCGTTTTTTTTTTTTTTTTTTTAATTTTTGTTTGCATGTCTGTCTGTCTGTCTGGATGTTTGTTACCTTTTCACGCGATAATGACTGAACCGATTTATATGAAAATTGGAATATAAATTAAGTTCATTGTAACTTAGATTTTAGGCTATATGACATTCAAAATACGTACTTTATTTGAAAGGGGGGTTGTAAGGGGGCCTGAATTAAATAAATCGAAATATCTCGCTTATTATTGATTTCTGTAAAAACTGTTACATAACAAAAGTTTCTTTAAAAATGATTTTCGATAAGTTTTATACTTTGCAAAATTTTGATAGGACTGATATTGAATGAGATAAATGAGTTTTAAAATTAAAATAACGCCATCCAAGGCGGTGCAATGAAATAAGAACAAATGACTTCGTCTATAAGGGGCCTTGGACAACAACAATCGAAAGATATTAAACATAGCCTACAGAGAATGTTTCTGTGTTTGTATGAAGTAATATCGGATGCTAAATTAGCCGACTTGTATAATTAATTATTATTTCACCATTGAAAAGTGTAGTTTCTCTAGATGGACATAATGCTATAATGTTATTACAGTAACTTCTGAATGAATTGAAGATTAAAATAGCTTCCTATGCACAGAAAACTTAATAGGCTATTTTGTACATTCATTAAACTATGGTTGCATGTAATAACAAATAAGAAACATGTTAAAGGAATTGTCATTGCACCAAATGAGTGGTCTCTGGACCAAAATGATCGCATTTTAATTATGTAAATACAATTTAAATTAAGTAACATATTAAACGATTTATCCTTCTATCAAACACGGATGTTCCCTGGATCAAATGTCCTATTTTAATTATGTAATTACTTTATATTTATTTCTAACAGGTGCAACGGAGCGCACGGGTACGGCTAGTCCTTAATAATTTTATATCTTCCAGTACGTCATCTCTCCACCAATTTTTTGGTCTTCCTGTTGCTCTTGTGGTTAGAGGTTGCCACTGGTCTGGTCTGTCATTTTACATTCGGTTTACATGTCCAAACCATCCTAGTATTTGAGATTTAATAAAATTTATTATATTTTTATTTTTAATTGTCTTATTTAGTTCCATGTTGGTTTGTATCCTCCATGTACCATCTTTTTCTTATGTTGGTCCAATTATCATACGCAAAATTTTTCTTTCAAAATGAAAAGCTTTTGTTTTATTGTTTCCTTCAACACCCAGGTTTCACATGCATATGCCACAATTGGTCTTATAATTCTTTTATATAGTTTGAATTTTGCTGATTTATGCTGGGTTGCAAGAAACCTGTTCCATAAATTGCTATTCTCTCGTTAAGTAACGGACCTTTAAACTATTCCAGTCTTTAAAGTATAGGTAGTTGCAAATGTGATATTTAACGATCTGTTAGCTATTCCATCTTTAAACGGAAAAGTTTCAAAACGACAGAGCCATCGTAGCCGGCGTAAATAATTCGCTAATTATACGTGCGTGTCGCTATGGTAATTTTGTGTTTTTGGATAGCCATTGTTTTCAAACTTTGCGCAAGACAGGCATCAAATAGTGATCCAGGCCAACATGCAACGATTCTTGGTACAGATTGATAGAGAAGTAACCCTTCTTGTTTGGGTACATCTCATTCAAGTGTCCACTAGGGCTTTGAATTTTCATATGGCTACAGTCTATGCACCAATAACGTTGGGAAAATTGCAAATTGAGAAGAAATCCTGCTTTACTGTTTGCACAGAATTTCCTTGAGGCATAGTAATGTATTGTTCTCTCATTCTTGCAATGCAGTCACATCTTATTATTCTACAAATTGTAGATTTATAAACATGAATATGATCCACTATCACATCCTTTTGCGTAATAGCGCAAGGCAATTTACTGCGTGCGATTTGTTTTCCAATATAATGCCCTTTTCATGCAAGAGAGCCATGAATGTGTCTTTCGATAATCTAAATCTAACCTTAAAATCAATATTATCGTATTCTTCTAGAGGATTCGATCTGTCTCTCAGTATTCTTGGTCTTGGTAGATGTTGTACCATAGCCAACATAACCTCTACGTCAAACGATTGTATAATAGTAATAAAATTCTTTTATTCACAAAACTTCTCCTAAACACACATGAATCTCGAGTTCACTGTGATATGTATATTACATGTCACTTACTTCTGATGATAACATATCCACGAAATTACTTAATACTGTCAGATACAAAAACAAGAAATATACGTACAATATGGCGGCTAACGATTCGTTAACAGTTTACAGCTCCGATTTTCGACCTATAGTTTACAGAGTGCTTTAACGAACCAATAGATTTAAAGGTCGTTCTTGCAACGCTTACTGACGCTAAATGAACAGTTATAGGACCAATAGTGTTTAACGAACCTATAAATTCTTTCTTGCAACCCAGCATTAGATATTAATTTACTTTTGAACAACATTTTGTTCTCAAAATATGCTTTATTGCCTAGAGCAATTCTCTCATTTATTTCTTCTTCTATACTATTGGTTTATAATGGAACCTAAATATTTAAACGAATTTACTCCTTCATAATTAATATTTTCTATTTTAAGGTCTTCTGTTACTCTATTTTTTGTGTTACTTTTAAATATTTAGTTTTAGCATTATTAACTATCAATCCATATTTGCTTGATTCTTCTTTCAATAATTTGAAAGTTTCAATTAATGCTGGCATATTTCTTGTTATTATTATATCATCGTTATGCCATGCATTATTTTCGTCTATTACTTACGTTACCTCTTATATCTACTTGCTTTATTATGTAGTCAATTATTCTGCTAAATAAAGTTGCTGCTTTTGGTGATATCTAGTACTAGTTGGCAACACTGAAGAGACGGCCAAATTAGTCTTATTGGGTGCTAGTCATAGACATTTCGCTAGCCCGCGCTACAAGCGTGCTAAACTAGCCCCGGCTATTGACTGGTTATTTGTACAGGATTCATATCATATATCGCTAAAACTGGTTTATGAATACGAAAAACGTTAGTTCTCTGATCATCCACCGGAAGTCCGGGCTAAGAATGTCTATGAATACGGCCCTTAGGAATTACTCTTACGTGAGCCTCAGTTTACCATATGGAAAGTAGTACTTATTTTGTTTCATGTGGTGTTGGGGGCAGAATAAAAATTTTGTTATTCTTAGAAAACATATGAACATAATTATTGTGAAAAAAGTAGGCCTAGTAATACATTTTGACTAACAAAGATTGGTCATACCTATAAGAGTATTCGAGAGGCGACTGAGCAAAGCACAAGTGTATAACCTACCGTTAAGTAACCAACTTGACATGTGGAAAACAAGTATGTGGAGAGTTTTGCATCTCAGACTCAACAAACGAACATGTAGTGTTCAAGTACTACTTCACTTTGTAGACGGAGATCATGCAGCACGTCGAGATGTGTACCATCATCTTCTTGAGACTGTTGCTGATTCAAGTCATTAGGCCACGTTGAATATGTGTGGTCATATGAATAAGCAGGATTACTGGGTAGGGGTTGAAGAACAGACAAATGGTACTTTGGAATGAGTGACAGAGAGATACGCCGAAAGATAAATATGTGGCCTTTTCTAACAAATCGTACATGTTTTCCGAACCCACAGTTACTGCAACAACCTACCTACACAATCATGCTATAAGTAATAATTCTTGGTATCACCTCTTACACAGAATTGTATTGTGAACTCTGATTTTCAGTAGGATGGTGTGTTACCTTTCGTCTTGTACGTAATTACCTCAAACATTTGTGAATACATGGACAGACACAGCTTAATTACTTACTTACTTACTTATAAATTTTAAAGAACCTGGAGGTTCATTACCACCTTCACATAAGACCGCCACTGGTTCCTATTCTGAGCAAGATTAATCCAGTCTCTACCATCATATTTCACCTCATCCAAATCCGTTTCAATATTATCCTCCTATCTACGTCTCGGCTTCCCCAAAGGTTTTTTTCCCTCCCAACTAACACTCTATATGCATTTCTGGATTCGCCCATACGTGCTACATGCCCTACCCATCTCAAAATGTCTGGATTTAATGTTCCTAATTATGTCAGGTGAAGAATACAATGTGTGGAGTTCTGTGTTGTGTAACTTTCTCCATTCTCCTGTAACTTCATCCCTTTTAGCCTCAAATATTTTCCTAAGAACCTTATTCTCAAACATACACAACGACCGGTAATATAACTGTTTTATAAATTCTAACTTTCAGTTATTTTTTTAAGGACAGATTGGATGATAAAAGCTTCTCAACCGAATAATAACAGGCATTTTCCCGTATTTATTCTGCGTTTAATTTCCTCCCGAGTGTCATTTATGTTTGTTACTGTTGCTTTAAGATATTTGAATTTTTTCACCTCTTGAAAGGATAAATTTCCGATTTTTACATTTCCATTTCGTACAATATTCTGGTCACGAGACATAATCATATACTTTGTCTTTTCGGTATTTACTTCCAAACCTATCTCTTTATTTGCTTCAAGTAAAATTCGCGTGTTTTCCTTAAAGGTTTGTGGATTTTCTCCTAACATATTCACGTCATCCGTATTGACAAGAAGTTTATGTAACCCGTTCAATTACAAACCCTCTCTGTTATCCTGGACTTTCTTAATGGCATATTCTAGAGTGAAGTTAAAATGTAAAGGTGATAGTGCATCTCCTTGCTTTAGTCCACAGTGAATTGGAAAAGCATCTGAAAAAACTGGGCTATACGGCGTTTGCTGGAGGAAAAGAAAATAAAGAAAAGAGACAGAGATATTATATAATATTTAGCCACTAAAATAAACCTCATTAACGGAAAATATAATCCATGTTCTTTCTGGTGTTTTTCCACTTACTGATTGACTTCACAAGGGCTGGATCCTTTCACTTAGGCATTCGTGAATCCGACGCTGACAGGGAGCCATCCACCCTGGGCTCTGCAGGTAAGTTCTCATCACCTACTTACGATTCAGGGTCTGAAGCCCCAAGCCCTTAGAACCGTGACCAGCATCGGAAACCCGTACTACTCCATACATCACCCCAGATCTATTTTTACTAAATTACAGATAAATTAGATGAGGGTGAAGTGGAGTGTGTTGGTAGAATGAAAGAGGGAAACAGAAGTACCCCGAGATTACCCCTCTGCAACATTTGTTTTATATTGAAAGTTTATTGTTTCAGTCATTGACTTTACTGTTGTGTATGTTTTAGGTGTTAACCTTTACATAATAAGTTACAAGACGTATAAACGTTTTCGTTGAACAGTGTCAACATCTTCAGATACGAACAATCAATTTTACATTATCATTAATCTCTACATTTTCTATACAAGCGTACGGGGATAAAACCTGTTAAAATTAATCTAATTATAGTACGCATTAATACTCTAATATTCAAATGTGGGTGTCCCTGATGTCAACATTTAAAATGTACGTTTAATGTACAATAGATATATTTTGCAAGTCATCACATGTAGGCTAGGTATTAATGTGATGCTAAAAATAAAGTTAAAATATAAAAGTGAGCTGACGATATGTCATATTATGCTCGACCATGCCGAAATGTAGTAATTATACACCTGGTAGCAGACCTTTAATGCATGTCATTAAAGTACACCTACTCATTAAAGGTCAGGTCTTTCAGCCAATGACGACTCAGGTTACAACTGTTCAGCCAATGACGGGTCGGCTTTCTACCGTTATAAAACCGCAAGTATCGATTATTCTCGGATATGCAATCGAAAGAGAATTAGCGAAAAGTCACGGAGGCTGGAAATCCAATACTGTCGCAGAAGGTTATGTTCTGTTACTATAATAATTAGCGTTAATTGTAAATAATATTCAAATAAATTCAATTTGTCATCTCGTTTTTCAATGTCGAATTCAATAATCAAGGTTATAATATTATCAAGTTTAACGGGACTACGTCAAGGTCAATGACATTATTGTTCCTCGGAAAAAATCAATACTTTCGCGTCTGCGCACATCTCACAATTCACGACCTAGAACAAGGTCACTTCCGATCTTCTCAGTTACAAATAAAATGTATACATCTGAATACCGGTAATTTCAAGTTAGAAATATGGTCGAGCATAAAAAGTCGTATGAAACTCGCCTATAATGGTAATTAAGAAGCTCGTATGAAAATTATGAAACTCGCTTGCGCTCGTTTCATAAATATCCATACTCGCTTCTTAATTACTATAATTATAGGCTCGTTGCATAATGTACTATTATGTTATACCTGTGAAGATTTGCAATTACAATGTTTTGTTACATGTTTTATTCATATCCTAGTGATGCACATCTTTCCATTATATATCATAATGTATGCTTTATAACTTGTCGTAACTGCTTATGTCGATCATTGTGATGACCTTTATGCCAATATATTGGGTTATTAGTTGTAAATTGTTCGTATCTGAAGATGTTGACACTGTTCAACGAAAACGTTTATACGTCTTTTAACTTATAATGTAAAGGTTAACACCTAAAACATACACAACAGTAAAGTCAATGACTGAAACAATAAACTTTCAATACATATATATATATATATATATATATATATATAGACTTTTCTGAAAAATTACATAAAATGAATTGCAAAACATTTGTTTTGTCTACCACAAATTTCATCCAGACCTGACAGGGAATCGAACACGAGCCATCTGGATGGAAAGCCATCGTGCAAACATTGTAGCCACAGACGCGGCGGTGTATTTCCATTACGGAATGACCTAAACATTCTTCGAGAAGGTCCTCAGTAGTGAAAGCCAAATGGATATTTCGTTAAAAAAAAAAAAGACATATCTATACCGTAGATGCAGCTGTATATAATATATTATTGTATTCTAGGCACACAGTATAGAGCCCGTAATTAAGAAGATTGAGTTTTCCAGACCCATAATTACTGAGTAAATATGTCTAAAACGAAAGTAATAGACATAAGAAAGTTCCACTCTGTTAGTCACATGTTATCCTATCCGTTTTCTATTTGCTTTCAGACAACCGTAACGCGTTTCTTGTAGACCTGTAAATTCCAAGAAACGCTGGGGAGAACCAACGGATAAACCAGGATGGCGAGAGAAAATTACACTCGTCTCCATTACCTGGCGTCCTGATCATTTGGCCCGACCTGAACTTTTCTCGATCGAAAAAGAAGAACGATGCGCTAATTGGGTAGAAGAAATAAACTAAGAGTGGCAATGAAAGAATTGCTATGTAGGCTACAGTGAGATTGTAGGATATTTTATGTTTTAAGTTGAGTTTCCGTCAGCGTTCGTATGCGTGTGAGAATTTCAGTATTTCTTATTTCTTATCATGTTTTATTCGATTTAAATCGTATTTCCATTATTTCTTTGTTGAAAGTACTCTTAAGGGCAAAGAAGACACGAGAGACCCGAACTCATACAGGGGGATAGCCCTGGAATGTACAGCACTCAACATTCTGACAAGCCTACTAACCAAGAGACTAAGCAAAATGACAGCCCACGTAATTCCAGAACAACAGTTCGGATTCAATAAAGGGAAGTCCACAATCCACGCAGTAAAATGTATACAGGAAGATATCGCGACGGCGCTAGAACGCCCAAGAGGAAAGCTGCATGCAGTCTTCATAGATTATACAAAGGCATTGGATGTATTAGACAGACAGCTAATAATAGACGAAATTAAAAAAAAAATTACCAGATGGAATCAAGAATCTAGACTCACGCAAAGCATCCTGTCAAAAACCAAATAGAAATAGACAACTGAGTGTCATCATCTGAACCGGTAGAACAAACAAACGGAGTACTCCAGGGTGACAACTGAACAAAAGAAACATGCACATTGTGCGATATTCCTTCTATTAATATTATTTCTTTGTCATATGACAACCTCACAAGTTGGGGAAGACATGAATTGAAGAGCTTTCTCTCACCATTAAAATGGGACACACTCACGGACAGGAGAACGCGAATTCGATTATGCGCAATGTTCAAAACATACAGAGGTGAGCCTGCCTGGAGAGAAATAAAAAATAGGTTGCAAAATTACTCTTCAAGGAACGACCACTCATATAAATTGAGGGAAAGAAGACAGAGGACGGACACTGGAAAGTTTTCTTTTCTCAATCGTACTATCAGGGACTGGAATACTTTACCTGCAGACTTACTAAAGGCTTTACTAACAACCAAAAATGTATTTAAAAATAGGCTTAAGGACTTTACCAATAGACGGTAATTATACACAGTATTTACAGAGTGTAAATGATATGTTGTTATTGAAGTGTTGTATCAGTGAAGAATTATGTTGTGTCAGTGAAGTGTGTTGTGTAAGTGAAACGTGTTCCTGTCAGTCAAGCTTTATAGTTTATAGTGGCAGTGCAAAGTATTTGAACAGTGAAATGTTTTTGAAGTGTTAGTGAAATCAGGATAGAATCAGTGAAATGTGTCGTAGTTCCAGTGCAGTGAGTGAGTTGACAGCGAAATGAGTGTAGTGCTGAAAGGTACTTGTGCAGATATGAACATATCATACTCGTAGATTTTAGTTCGAACTTAGGGTTAAGATACAAATTAGATTTACTTTAAATGTTATTTTAAGTGATCGTGCTTCATTTAATTTAGGATGTTCCCTGTTATTATTAATATTATTATTGTCAGTATTATTATTACTATAAATTATTGTTAGTGTTATTATTAATTGTATTTTTAATTAATAAGTTTATTATTGTCATTGTTGAGTGTAATTAGTTACCACTGCCACCGGGTATATACCCATTGCAGTGTGAATAAATACATACATACAAAACGAATTATGTCCAAAAAAAAAAAAAAAAAAAAACGTTTTGCTGTAATCATAGTATTCTTTGCAATCGTCAGAGATCTGCTGTATGTTTTCTCTCGAAATTCACTTAAATGAAGTAAATACCGAAGCACAACTATGACGATTTCATGCAAAACAAGTTAAGTCCATAGCTCGATTTTCGTAGAAACACGTTACCTTCTTCCACCTTTCCGAAAGATAATTTCTGTAGCTCAGTTCTTATACAAGGGACTGGTACTATAAAGATATTGTGAATACGATATAGTCACCGTACTTACCTTGTTTCCCCTTCCCAAGGATGGTTTTTGCAGCTCAATGCTTAGACAAGGGACTGTACCAGAAAACCTCGAAATGAAAGACCAAGTGCTTTTATCGCCCATCTTTCTTTCTTGTCGCGATGTTATAAGTTTAAAATTATCATATATGGTATCAAATGTGGTTTAATGTCAATAATTGAATAACGCTTCGCCAATATATTTATTTTATTGCTAGTAAGTTTTAAATGAATACAAGTTAATACAATGAAAGATAAACTAGCCCACTCCTGACTAACACTCGTGCTCAGGAGGGGATTCCAATACAGACAAAAACAAAATAAAAACTGAGAGTGAATACAGATTAAGAAGTGTTTAATATGTTTAAACCAAAACTATAAATCCAATACAATTTTTTTTATTAATTTGGAGAGGATTCGTGATTAAAATAATATTGGAATAAAATTTGTTTAATAATCTGGGACCTTGACTCATGCTATTATAAAAAACTGCATTGGTTTTACATTTAGGTTCAGACAAACGCAGAGAATTCGTATTTTTAGTTCAAAGTTATTAAGATTTGTGTGAAAATATTTTAATAAAATAAAATAATAAATTTGTTTAATGTTGAAAACTTTCAAATGTTTAAACAAGAATTCAGTTGAGTAATCTTTCTGCTTTTTTTAAACAAATTTTTAATACTTTTTTCTGTAGTAAAATTAACGGATATGAAAGTACAATGATTTTTTTCGCTGCAAAAATCGAAAATGGAGTTTTGTCTCGAACAATTACAAAAGTTTCACAAAATCACCCCTAATGGCTAGTTACGAACAAAATAATAATGATAATAATAATAATAATAATAATAATAAACAATAACAATAAACATTATTATTACTATTATTGTTAGTTTTAAATTTAATATATGGTTTAATTATTTGCATAACTAACAATTTAATAGTACATTATGCAACGACCCTATAATGGTAGTAATTAAGACGCGACTATGTTTATGAAACGAGCGCAAGCGAGTTTCATACGACTTTTTATGCTCGACCATATTTCTAACTTGAAATTATTCATAAGTATTCATGTTATTCTTATCTGACCGGGGAGCGGAACTGACCTTGTGCAATATCTTGTAAATTGTGAGATGTGCGCAGACGCGAAAGTATTGATTTTTTTCGAGAAACGAATGTCACTGACCTAGATATAATCTAGAGAGTAAAATAAACATTAACCTTGATATAACCTTGAAATTGATTTATACATTGAAAAACGAGATGACAAATTGAATTTATTTGAATATTATTTACAATTAACGCTAATTATTATAGTAACAGAACACAACCTTTTGCGACAGTATTCGATTTCCAGCCTCCGTGACGTTTCGCTAGTTGTCTTTCGATTGCATTTCCGAGAATAATCGATACTTGCGCTTTCATATTGCTACAATGGTGTTTTCTGATTGGTGGAACACCTGAGCTTTAATGAATAGGTGTACTTTAATGAGGTCCATTAAAGGGCTGCTACCAGGTGTATAATTACTACATTTCGGCATGGTCGAGCATAAAATACATTACAAGTTACTCCAGATCCACATACATTAACAATTTCCTAATAATCTAATTCTTATCCATTTAGATCGCTGTAATATTTTAAAAATAAACCAAATTTCACACTGCTATGTTCACACCTAATGCTAGGGGACCGCACTAAAAGAGGAAGGGGGGTGGGTGTCATCCAAAAGGCTCAGAAAAGCTGGAACAGAATGTAGAACAGAGTAATATAAAATTCTGTATCAATTTAAAAAGGAAGACCAATTAAATTATGTTTTTATTTAATGCTAAATAGTTGTAGGTTTAAATTTTCACAGAAGGCTTTTAAAAACTATTATTATTATTATTATTATTATTATTATTATTATTATTATTATTATTATTATTATTATTTTGTTCTCGGTAACGTTAATTGCTCTGAGAACCCCTACGGGGTCGCGACCTCCCGGTTGAGAATTACTGGTCTAACTCGATTTAAAGTAAGCCTACTAAAAACGGAATCGCAGGAACAATAAATTTAAGATACCATATAAAAATAATCTTAGTTGTATACAAAATGACGGAAACATCATAGAAAAAAAGGAGTAAGATCGTATACAATAATAAATTGATCCCGGTATGGGAAAAGTTTGACCTAGTTCCATACTTGCTGCATAGATAGGGCTGTATCATAAATCGTTACGTCGGCCACTAGAGAGCAACAGTGTACAGGCGTGCTTTCTACTGAAACGTTTCCTCCGACAGATGGCAGCAAAGTAACGTTACAGACTTACAGAGGTCGCGTGTTCCAGCTGACACATGGTTGCATGAATTAAAATCCCGAAGACGAAGAAGGCTACGTAACTTCGACGTTTCATGAGAGGTCTTTTATAATCTCGCAAGATAAATCACAACACTGCATTTTGGAAGTGTAGCCATGGCTTAATGCATAATGCGAATGAACTAACATATTAGTCTTTACTTTTATACCTATACCACAGTCTAGTACATACAGTCACGAAGCTTGAGTTGTGAGGGTGCTAGGAACAATAGACTGTGCAGGTACTATTTCTCATTGTCTGTAATGAGCAGACATCGGATTCTAGGGCAAATGCTTATTTTGTAAATAAAGGCCTACAGTCTTTATACTCAGGTAATATAGACGATTCTAAAGTTCTGTTGTTTTATACTGATGCTGCCTCATACATGGTTGCTGCAGCTCCACTTCTTAAAACATTTTATCCTAACCTCACGCATGTAACCTGTCTAGCACATGGCCTTCACAGGGTTTCTGAAACAATCCGGAATGAATTTCCTCTTGTCAATTCGTTTATTTCTAACACAAAAAAAAATGTTTTTGTAAAGCCCCATCCAGGATTTCAATATTCAGAGAGAACTTTCCAGATATCCCACTCCCACCTCAGCCGGTTGTTACACGATGGGGAACCTGAATTCAGTCAGTGGTGTATTATTCTAAATATTTTAAAGAAGTGGTCACAGTTATTGATAAATTACCTGAAACTGATAGTGCAGCGTGTGTGAAAGCAGTGAAAGATTGCCTGAATGACTCACGAGTGAAAAACGATATTGCCTACATAACATCAAACTTTTCTTTCATACCTGCAAGCATTGAACAATTAGAACGCGAAAAACAATCTCTTTGTAGTCAAATAGCAATAGTAAAGGAAGCTCAAGTGAACATACATTCTGCTTTGGGCGAAACTGGGAAAAAAGTTAAAAATAAGTGGGACAACGTATTAAATAAGAATGTAGGATTTTCATTGTTGGAAAAAGTATCAAGAGTGATATCGGGGGAAAGTGTAAATGTTCCAGTAAGTATTGATGTTTCTATTGTACCTAATTTAAAATTTGCGCCTCTCACATCAGTTTCGGTTGAAAGAAGTTTTCTGCTTTCAAAATGATTCTCAGTGACAAAAGGCAAAGGTTAACTGTGGAGAATTTAGAAAAAATTCTGGTGGTGTACTGTGCAGATAATTATAATAAAGTCTGAGCATGGAACTGAATTTCAATAACTTAAAATGAGTAATCTTGATATCAATAATCATTATTTCATTAGTTTCAATATATTAAATTTGTGCAGCTCTGTTTATAAATATAATATAGTATTCTTTTTTAATGTTTAAACATACTTTTTTGTGCGTATTTTAGTGTATAACTAAAAATTTCAGTGAAAGAAATAAGTATGATACCTTGATGTGCCTAAAATGCCTATTTTCATTAAAATAGAGCCTAATTTTACAAATTTTGAGCTTATTTTAGGCGCCTAAAACTGCAATTTTTAGTGGCTAAAAATCCGATGTCTAGTAATGAGGCGATATTAGCGATCCTAGTGGTTAGCAACTATCTACAGATGCCTATTTACTACGTATTGAGCTTCGTGACTGTATATAGTAGACTGTGCCTATACTGCGATGTAAAATTCTGTACATTTTATTCATCAAAATAGACGTAATTAATTTCAATGTGCTAGAATTAATATATCTTCACGTTCCAAGAAATAAACGTTCATAATAGACTTCATGCTCGACCATGCCGAAATGTAGTAATTATACACCTGGTAGCAGCGCTTTAATGGACCTCATTAAAGTACACCTATTCATTAAAGTACAAGTGTTCTACCAATCAGAAAACACCATTGTAGCAATATGAAAGCGCAAGTATCGATTATTCTCGGATATGCAATAGAAAGACAACTAGCGAAACGTCACGGAGGCTGGAAATCAAATACTGTCGCAGAAGGTTATGTTCTGTTACTATAATAATTAGCGTTAATTGTAAATAACATTCAAATAAATTCAATTTGTCATCTCGTCTTTCAATTCTAAAACAATTTCCAGGTTATACCAAAATTAGATCATGTTATCCTCTACATCAAGGTCAATGACATTATTGTTCCTCGAAAAAAATCAATACTTTCGCGTCTGCGCACATCTCACAATTTACGAGGTATTGCACAAGGTCAGTTCCGCTCCTCAGTCAGATAAGAATAACATGAATACTTATGAATAATTTCAAATTAGAAATATGGTCGAGCATAAAAAGTCGTATGAAACTTGTCCATAATGGCAATTAAGACGCTCGTATGAAAATTATGAAACTCGCTTGCGCTCGTTTCATAAACATACTCGCGTCTTAATTACTACCATTATAGGCTCGTTGTATAATGTACTATTATTAAACACAACGTTCAGAAATTTTTTCTTTGTTCTGGAGGTCTGGCTATGGACCTCGCAGAGTCAGGATGATTGTGGAGTGTTAGTAAAATTATGATGATAATGGTAAGGGGAAACGAGAGAACCCCGAGAAAACTCCCTCTCGTGCCCGCTTTGTCCACCTCAAATTCCTTCATAACCCAGATGGAGATCGAACCTGATTCATCACGGTGGGAGGCAGAGAGGAGCTTGGCCACGGGCGAGGTGAAAGAAATTCTTAAAATCCGCTGCACTCACACGAATTTCATTTTAACGAAGTTTAAACCACGTAGGCATAAAGAGTGTCTTTATTTACGAAAAGCCGTTCATTTCACGTAAAAGTTCAAGGCTTGTTGTACCTTGTACTACAGGACACTTGTAGGCGTATTATTTGAGGTAACAATATTCTCGATGTCAATGTAAGAACTAATAAAATTTGAGTAGAATGAAATTTCACAGCCTTCCAAATGGGAGGTAAAACTCTTATCATATATAACAGATTGATCAGCCTAATGAACTTTCAACACAACAACTTTTATTATGCAGTGCTCTGAGTTCTGCATTCACGACTGGCCTACGCCTGTGTTCATTACACAACAGAGTGGGCCATGAAAAATATAGCTCTCCTTGGCAACGGTTTGTTGTTATTGGATTTGCATCTTTCTTACTATAAACAAAACTGTTTCTGAGTTTGATTTACTTATTATATTGTATTCACACTACAATTAATTTCACTATGCTACCATCTAGCGACTGCAAAAGAATTCAGGTTATAACCCTGATGGAAATAGACGGAATTACATGGAATAACAGCTTGCAGCAGTACTTCCATCTAGCGGTCGTTACCAAAAAATTCATTTTCGACAGTGGAGATCCTAGTGGGTGTTGCCATTTCATGGGATAGAAATCGCCAATCGCCAGACCCTTTACAATCAGGTTTCAGAAATGGCCATAGCACTTCTACTGCTTTGTTGAATGTTACTGAGGACATACGCGCAGCCATGGATAAACGACAGGCTACTGTACTAGTTTTATTGGACTATAGCAAAGCCTTTGATTCTGTTGACTTCGATCTACTATTAACTAAACTACAAACGCTACACCTTTCTGATAGTGCTATCACCTGGATGTACTCCTACCTTACTGGCCGCCAGCAGCGTGTCATATCTAATAATCGTTTCTCATCCTGGCGTACTGTAGATACAGGAGTTCCTCAGGGATCAGTATTAGGCCCCTTGCTCTTCTCTATTTATATAAATGGAATTTCCAACTCATTTAAGCACTGCAGATATCAAATATATGCAGACGACGTTCAATTGTATATTTTCCCGACGCACTAAACGACAGCATTAATAGTCTGAATGAAGATCTTGATTCCATCTCTTCCTGGTCTCAACAATTTGGGCTTAACCTAAACGCATGTAAATCATAGGCTATTCTGTTCGCGAACCGTAGATTAATTCCTGAAGTCAACGACCTGAATATTCCACCTGTGAAACTAAATAAAACAATCATCCCGTTTAGCTCTACCGTCAAAAATCTCGGAGTACATTTCGAATCTAATCTCAATTGGGATACGCATATTAAATATACATGTAAGAAGGCATTCTCTATTCTCCATTCACTAAAAAGATTGTATCATTATCCATCTAACTTAAAACAGACGCTGGTACAGACACTCATTCTACCTCACTTCGGTTATTGCGACGTTTTGTTCAGTGATCTCAGGATTGATTCCGCTCAGAAACTACAGCGTGTTCATAACGCGTGCGTCCGCTTCATTTGTAATGTTCGATACTATGATCATATCTCACCTTCTTTCAAAAGTTATCATGGCTTAGGTTACATGAGAGGAGAAATCTGCACTCACTTTCTCTCTTATATCGAATTATGCACTCTTCATCCCCTATTATTTATTGCTCGATTTCATACTCTCTCTCGCCTATCATAATATTAATACTCGATCACAACGCGATAACACGCTAGAAATTCCACTTCACGCATCGTCTCTGTATTCCTCATCCTTCACTGTTGCTACCTCTCGTCACTGGAAAAGGGCTGCTGAACATTGAATTCTTTCAAATCCAAGTTAGAAAATTATCTTATGACGAGTTGATTTACTATTATGACAAGTGTTGTATTGCATGTTTCCACGTATTCACATTTTTTTATGTTCTAATGATATTCAACTTATTTTATACGATAATGTTATATCTCTAATGTGATAAGTTGAGCTATATAATCTTAATTTTCTTATTGTGTGTACTTAGAAATATTGTATTCACTGTATACTTTGTACTGCACTATTTTATTACTACTATTAGTATTATTATTATTATCATCATCATTATTACTATTCTTATTCTTATTATTATTATTATTATTATTATTATTATTATTATTAATAATTGTCTTTTTTTTGTATGCCTCATTTATTTTGACCTCTGTTACATATTATTATGCTTTTTTCTTTCTTTCTCTATGTTATATCATGATTTCTTCTTATTTGTTGGATTATCTTATTCAGTTTTGTGTGTAAAATTGTAGTGTAATTTGTAAATTTGTAGTGTTTTTGTAACCAGTCTTTTCTGGTTGAGTGTTAGAGAATAGTATGGCCTTAAATCGTTAAATAAATCATTATTATTATTATTATTATTGATTATTATTATTATTATTATTATATTTGATCAGGAGTAAAACGAAAGGCAGGTTTTCCAGAACAGGTTTAGAGCTTAGAATTTTTCCACTGTTAATTAACCTTTCGAAGGATGATTATACATTTGTCTTCACTTTAAAAAGGGATTGGTAGAATACCTTCAATTTCCTTCGATCATTGAGAGCTAAAGAGTCCTTCTGCACCACGACAATAATTGAGGGGTTTGCCGGAAAAAGGGCGTATACGTGAATATGGCGAATTGAGTTATATGCAATCTAAGATTTTAAAACGCACCTGAATAAAATGTTATACACGCACGCAGCCCTGTCCTGCAGGTATGTACAGAACATACTTACTTACTTACAAATGGCTTTTAAGGAACCCGAAGGCTCATTGCCGCCCTCACATAAGCCCGCCAGCGGTCCCTATCCTGTGCAAGATTAATCCAGTCTTTATCATCATACCCTACCTCCCTCAAGTCCATTTTAATATTATCCTCCCATCTACGTCTCGGACTCCCTAAAGATCTTTTTTCCTCCGGTCTCCCAACTAACACTCTATATGCATTTCTGGATTCGCCCATACATGCTACATGCCCTGCCCATCTCAAACGTCTGGATTTTAAGTTCCTAATTATGTCAGGTGAAGAATACAATGCGTGCAGTTCTGTGTTGTGTAACTTTCTCCATTCTCCTGTAACTTCATCCCCTTAGTCCCAAATATTTTCCTAAGCACCTTATTCTCAAACACCCTTAACGTATGTTCCTCTCTCAGAGTGAGAGTCCAAGTTTCACAACATATAGAAGAACCGGTAATATAACTGTTTTATAAATTCTAACTTTCAGATTTTTGGACAGCAGATTAGACGATAAGAGCTTCTCAACCGAATAATAACACGCATTTCCAATATTTATTCTGCGTTTAATTTCCTCCCGAGTGTCATTTATATTTTTTACTGTTGCTCCCAAGATATTTGAATTTATCCACCTCTTCGAAGGATAAGTCTCCAATTTTTATATTTCCATTTCGTACAATATTCTCGTCACGAGACATAATCATATACTTTGTCTTTTCGGGATTTACTTCCAAACCGACCGCTTTACTTGCTTCAAGTAAAATTTCCGTGTTTTCCCTAATCGTTTGTGTATTTTCTCCTAACATATTCACGTCATCCGCATAGACAAGAAGCTGATGTAACCCGTTCAATTCCAAACCCTGCCTGTTATCCTGAACTTTCCTAATGGCATATTCTAAAGCGAAGTTAAAAAGTAAAGGTGATAGTGCATCCCCCTGCTTTAGCCCACAGTGAATTGGAAAAGCATCAGATAGAAACTGACCTATACGGACTCTGCTGTACAGTACAATCAAAACAAAATTTCGCTACTATAATTAGCGAATTATTCACTACATTTTTAAACTGTTTTCCCGAAGAAAGGCGTATAGTTCTATCCGCCTTTCTTCCGGCAAACCCCTCAATTGATTTACAGATAAATCGTTGAAGTTCT
Source organism: Periplaneta americana (assembly GCA_025594305.2). Lineage (NCBI taxonomy): Eukaryota > Metazoa > Arthropoda > Insecta > Blattodea > Blattidae > Periplaneta > Periplaneta americana. The sequence goes on from JAJSOF020000009.1 coordinate 27,477,972, forward strand.
GCTGACTTCCCATTCCAGAGGTTCAGAATTTGATCTTGAAAGTGGACAATCCTGACAGACATTTCCCGGTTTCCAGAAATCGCCAAGACAATTATCTTTCAGCCACAAACCCTTCCTTCTCACCAGTTAATAATACAGCTAATACAGCTCATGCATTTTGCCAAGACACTCCCCCACTCTTCCTACAGAGCTGCGCAGACACACTTCCGACCTTCCCTTCTACTCCTACCCCCTCCACAGAAACGTTGTTCCCGTACTGTACATCGCGAGTGTCTGGACAAAATGCATGAGCTGTACATCACAAATTACACAGTATATATGCAAGTTTTCCATTACAGAGCTCGTACACATCCCGGGGATTGAATACCAGTTCCTGAGGTGAAAAGAGGTGCCGGAACGAATTTTGCTCAAATTAAAAGAAAGAGCTGCAGGTTGACAAATAAGGATCAACAGTGAAACCAAAACTTGGATAAAACTTGCTTCAAAGCCAGCTTTTCAATTACAAAACTTAAACATCTTCCATGAATTGAACCTCAGCTCCAACGATTAAAAGTGTGACCTAAAATAAAGAGCTACAGATGGGAAAATGAGTTCTTAAAAGTAAGAGAAATAATACACAGAAAACCCTCTTCAACGCCAAGTTTTCACTTACAAAACTCGTGCATCTTCCGGGATTGAACCTCAGTCCTTTTAAAACGGAATGAGATAAGGGTGGATACAATGAGATATTCAAAATCAAACCAATTTACTTAAAAATGGCTCTTAAAGAACCCGGAGGTTCATTCCCGCCCTCACATAAACTCGCCATCGGTCCCTATCCTGAGCAAGATTAATCCAGTCCCTACCATCATATCCCAACTCTCTCAAATCCATTTTAATATTATCCTTCCATCTACGTCTCGGCCTCCCCAAAGGTCCTTTTCCTTCAGATCTTCCAACTAAGACTCTATAGGCCTAAGCATTTCTGGATTCACCCATACGTGCTACATCCCCTGCCATCTCAAACGTTTGGATTTAATGTTCCTAATTATGTCAGGTGAAGAATACAATGCGTGCAGTTCTGCGTTGTGTTAATTTTCTCCATTCTCCTGTAACTTCATCTCTCTTAGCCTCAAATATTTTTCTAAGCACCTTATTCTCCAATAACTTTAACCTCAAGTGAGAGTCCAAGTTTCACAACCATAACCAAGCCAACAACTTGAAAAAATCTACTTCAATGTCAGCATGTCAATTACAAAACTCACCAATCTTCCGAATTGAGTCTCAGTTCCTCCAGTTAAAACCGTCACCTAAATATGTGAGCAATGGATGGGTAAAATTAGGAATTTAAAGTCAAACTATCAGCTTATACACACCTACAATTAAAACACTTTTTTCACAAAAAGAAAACAATTTGCTAGTCAACTTCAGTTTTTCTGGGTAAGAACTCGTAAGACACTAATAAAGAACGAATGAAGACTATACTAAGCACTGGAGAGGGGAGCATACTCAAGGCATCTGAGTCAGCTCAAAATTGTAGCTGATTGTAGGATTATATCAGGAGACTGCATTTTAATTCGGAAACTGAATTCTAGTTATATGAATAACTTACGATTCGGTGAGATAAGAATATGAAAGAAAAAAAAAAGAACACTGAGAAAGTATAACTCGAAACTATCTTTTTAATCACAAAACTCAAAGGTCTTTAAAGAGGAGGAAAAATGAAAATATCTGGGGCGAAACAAGAATTCAGAAAGCACATTTAATGTATTCATCATAAAACTAACAATGTACCGAAGACAAAATACTGGTCTCTAGTGGAATGTCGTTAATGGGCTGAGATGACTGTCGAATCTTGAATGATGCTGATTCATTCATAACCCGTACCTTCCTGTTGATGGTACCACACTACAAAGTATGTTGGCCTTCATATGAGATTATATTTGGATAGTTATCATCCATTCCACGTGCTGCAATATGGGCTTATTTGACAAATTTCTGCACCAGTGCAACATCAACGAACCAGAAGAGGACCAAGGCAAGTGGAGGCATATGTTCACAATCAGGTTTAAGTGAAGACAAGATAAATCTTGAAACGTGGACACTATAAAATAAGAAGGTAATATATTCATTCTGTCTCAAGCTTCTAGGAATAGATTTACCGCTTATTTGCTCTATGTATTATGTATGTGCATATATGACGCTGTATGTGCGAGTATTAACGTTGCATGAAGGCCACAGACATGCATTTCAATTTCGCTACAGCATGGATGTTTGTCCAAAGTACATGTGATGTTCTGTGTTGACTTAGATGCAGAAAGCCAGTATCGTGGTGACACCATACCACGGGAATCCCACTGTGTTCGTCTAGTATGAGGTCAAGTACAATAATTAAAAATTCAACATCGTAAATGAGAGAAGTGACTAAATAGGGTGGAAAAAATAAAGGGAAAAAAGTTACAATGAAAGAAAGAAAGAGAAAAAGAAAAAAAAAAAAACAAAGAAAGTTACGTACGTATGTATATGTATGAATGTACTGGGTGTTCATTTCAAAGTGTGTCATGACGTCACTGTTGATGAGTCAGCGATTTGAAGCGAGTTTCAGCTTTTATGTCAGAGAAGTTGCCTATTAATCAAGGCGTTCAATCTGAACTTGAGAACGTGTACGGTATAACTTGAACGTCGTAGCAACAGATGGCGGTCTGTACTGTCTGTGTGCTACCATAACCTCTTTCGAACTGTGTTTTGCGCCGGCAAGTCGTACGCAGGGTATTTGTTATCATCGGTTGCGTACGGCAACACTCCACAACACAAATCAAATGCTCCGTGTCCATGTTGACCGTCGAAGTTAATGTCAACAAATACGTAAGTAATCGTCTTAACCCTGTCCCCATATCTCGACAGTAAGAAAAAACTCACCTCAGTACATGTTTCGAAACAGTTCACATTCCTGCCACTACGTATCGGTAAGTACTCTTCAGAATGAACGCTAGGCAACATCTCTGGCACATAGGTAATACACCACTGCGGAAATGTAGGAAGATTGACTTCTCTAGGCTCATCGGCTAGTCACATGACGGCATACAGTAAGCCATGGCACACTTTGAACTGAACACCCAGTATGTACAGCATACGGCATGTATGCATGTATCATTTACGTATGTATGGATAAACTAGCTTATCCAATTAGGCATTTTACAGGAATAAGCAGAATAGACTTAGAGTAAAAATAAATAAATTAGCATTCGTGGTTACAATGAAAATTATTTGGATGGAGAGAACATACTTTTGCAGTGGATGGAAAACCTTCCCATAATCCTCCCAACAAAAATCGCAGAATGAATCTCGATCTAATACAAAATACCTAAAAACGAACTCTTATATTAGCGCCGTAGATAAATATACAGGGTGAACCGTAAGTAATGCCATTAATTTCAGGGGGTTATTCTTTGAGATATTTCATTCAAAAACTTTTAAAACAAATCTGCTCGTTTTTCTTTCCTTTTCGAGATAAAAATTGTTTTATACGAAATATAGGCCTATGATAGCGTGTTTTGAGAAAGCCATTGATTTAATTCCCAATATGCTCAGCCCATTTAGTGTATTATGATAATAAATGATTGAAAGAATTTCAGTTTTGTCGTTAAAATGTGCAGAAATTTAATCCTAACAAATGTAACATTACAAAATTCCTTTGCAGAACGAAAAGTTACATTTGTTGTGATCAAATTTCTGCACATTTAAGGAATAAACTAAAATTCTTTCAATCATTCATCATAATTTACTGCTCTTTTAATCTGATTGAGCATATATGGAATTCAATCAATGGATTTCCAAAAACACGCTATGGAATGTTTCATATAAAACTATTTTTATCTTGAAAAGCAAGCAAAAACGAGCAAAACTGTATTAAACTTTTTTCTTTGAAATATCTCAAAGAATAACTCCCTGAAATTAATGACATTACTTACGGTTCATGCTGTGTAACCTATTGTTTTATGCAGGTGTAGCTACAACTTGCTCATGGTCTCTAAAAAGTGTAGATAGTTAATCAGAGAAACTTTTAAACGGTAATGATTCATAAGTAGAGAGCGGAATTTAGGCAAAAACCTATTTTTTTTTTTTCCTTGATATATCCAAGCTTGAGATTTAATATTTACATTTTCCATGGAAATATAAGTATAAATAAAGGGGTTTTACAGTGCCTAAAATCCCTATTTCGACGTTAGTCTCTACTTTTAGGTTTTTTTTTTTATTTTTGCATCATTTTTCGTAACTGTTTACTGTTTTTCTTAACATCCTGTACTGTTTACATTCCAAGACGGATAACAACTCCTTCCTAGCAGTAAACGACACAATAGAGAAGTACCTCCGGGCCACCCCTTCTCCTTCTTACAATACTTCAATCCTAAAATTCCAACTTTCAGTCGGCCTGGGTAGCGTTGTTGGTATAGCGCTGTCGTCTGTGCTCGAGGTTGCGGGTTCGATCCCGGCCCAGGTCAATGGCATTTAAGTGTGCTTAAATTCGACAGGCTCATGTGAGTAGATAGATTTACTGACATGTAAAAGAACTCCTCCGAGACATTATTATTATTATTATTATTATTATTATTATTATTATTATTATTATTATTATTATTATATCTTTCTCTGTCTGTTAGCAATTTAACACAAACACGCTGGGTTGTACCCGAATAAGCATTCTCTTACATTCCAAGACAGATAACAACCCCTTCCTTTTTCCTCACCATTTGTAAGTACAGCAGTGAGCGGCACAATAGCCACAATAGGTGCTGATCATCTACTGTGAAGCAAACTATGGAAATGTGATTGGTTAATGAAAAACACTCGCTTAAAGACAGAATGTCTTCATTTTGTGTATGCATGTTACCCTTGTAAAATGAGAAATGTGTGGGTTTCTTTCCTAGAATTTTGCATTAAATAAATGTTGAATCTTATATTAGTGACATTCTTTAACAAAAAAAGCCTATTTTTTATTTTATATAGCCTAAATAAAGGAGTTTAAGAGCCTATTTTAAGCGCCTAAAATGCCACCTTTTAGGGCTTAAAATTCCGCTCTCTATTCATAAGAAATAAGACGTAGAAAAACGGAGCGATAGTGGGGGGAAAGGAATACGAAGGACTCTTAAGAAATTCCATAGCTGCTTCGTTTAAATATCAATATCCTAGTATTCAGGCAAAGGAGTCCTGATTTTCTGATAATGGCACTTGACGTAAATATTTAATGAGCATCCATTTTCCGCTAAATACCTTCAGAGATGATTCGATGAGTGTATGGCGATAAAAAAACAACAGTGCGTAAGATTATCACCATTAAATCGAGAAAAATTCGTTCCGGCACCGGGAATCGAAACCTGGACCTCTCAGCTCAGCGCGCTGAGGGCTCTTTCCAACTGAGCTATGCCGGGACACGATCCACGGTGCCGGTCGAACTCCTCTCATTGTACTGTTTTACGGCCTACTACCTGCATTTAAACCTATGTAAGTCAATATGCGGGAGCGCATATTTAAATTACTTCCATGGCCATAGGAGTTCGACCGGCACCGTGGATCGTGTCCCGGCATAGCTCAGTTGGAAAGAGCCCTCAGCGCGCTGAGCTGAGAGGTCCCGGGTTCGATTCCCGGTGCCGGAACGAATTTTTCTCGATTTAATGGTGATAATACACGTTGACTACTTCATAGTAGTCGTGTTAATATTCAATGATGGCGAGACCTCATATAATGAATATTTGATGTAGTGCGTAAGATATTTGTACGAAGTAATCGGGAAGTAGTTTCTTTACCTACCTCAAATATTTCAGATCTATTTTGACTCCAAAAGTGACCCTCATTCGTTAGTTATCTGATAATGAGCTATGACGTGTATAGTCATACTACACGGATCGTAGTTCGAGTCCTCGACAGGTCTTGTCAGATTTATAACAAAAGAAGGAACAATATAAGCAGGTTTTCTGCAAGTAGGCCTATTTCTGTTTCTTTTGGCAAAATAATTCCATGATATCCATCATGACTCAGTTGGTAGAATGCGAACTGCAAATTCGAGTTACTGCGCCATCTGTATCGTTGTGAGTCTGCCAGAATGCGGGCATTGTTTCACGAACGGTGCCAATACGAACCACACAGCTCGGCGAGTAATGGCCCCGTATGAGAGTTTTTTCTGTTTGCTGCATGAAGCAATCAAATCAGTGTGCACGAACGATCCTCTGCATTAGGTGACTGGACGCTCGGGGTTGGCAACGACAGTCACGGGCCCCGATGTAACGGTCCTACACTGGACTTAACGTTCATGTAACTGTAATGCAGCCAAGTCTGCTACGAGGAGCAGGCTAGAACATATCTGAGTGAAACGGAATGTGCAACAGTCAAATACTATAGAACCATTCTATTCACGAATCTAAATACTGATCTTGCCCATAGACTACAGCGTGTTCACAATATCTGCGTTCGTTTCGTTCGTAACATTAGAAAATTCGATCATGTAACACCGTCACTAGAATTGTTGTCTTGGAGTCCACTTAAAGAAAGAAGTTTCTTCAACTCTCTCTTATTACTATTTAAAATCATCCAAACCTCCACACTCTCTTATCTAGCATCTCGTTTTGTTTACCTTTCACTACCTCGAACCCGGAACATGTACCTTCTCTCTATTCCTCTGGATAGAACATCCTGTCCACGCCTGTGGAGTAACGGTTAGCACGTCTAGCCGCGAAACCAGGTGGCCCGGGTTCGATTCCCGGTCGGGACAAGTTGCCTGGTTGAGGTTTTTTCTGGGATTTTTCCTGGATAACTTTCGGTGTTGGACCCCGGACTCATTTCACCGGCATTATCACCTTCATCTGATTCAGACGCTAAATAATCAAAGCTGGTGATAAAGCGTCGTAAAATAACCTACTAAAATAAAAAATAGAACATCCTTCTACTCATCATCTTACAGCGTATAGATTCCATGCCTCTGGAATTCTCTCCCTGACCATGTCAGAGACTGTTGGACAATATCAAAATTCAAATTTAAATTAAAAAATTACATTCTAGTTCATGGAATTGCTTGTTGAACACCTGCCAGGTTGCGCAACTTCGGCTTAAGATGACATATTTAATCAATGCTTTATTATTATTATTATTATTATTATTATTATTATTATCATCATCATCATCATCATTGCTGCTGTCGACCTGGTTGGCGAGTTGGTATAGCGCTGGCCTTCTATGCCCAAACTTGCGGGTTCGATCCCGGGCCAGGTCGATGGCATTTAAGTGTGCTTAAATGCGACAGGCTAAAATTGAGGTTTACTGGCATGTAAATTTATTCCTTCGGGACAAAATTCCGGCACATCCGGCGACGCTGATGTAACCTCTGCAGTTGCGAGCGTCGTTGAATAAAACAGTTAACATTTTCATCATTGCTATCTCTGTTTTTCTTTCTTTTTTTCTTGTATTAGCTCGATGAGAGCTCTATACTGTTCTTTTGACCCTGCTGACCCTCTATAGAGCTTTAATTTAACTTGTATTATTTTCATGAGCGTCTATATTTCTTTTTTGTATTTATATGTGCTATCTGGCAGGATGGAAGAGGAGGCCTTATGGCCTTAATCCTGCCAGATTAAATAAATAAATATGATAGATTATAATGGAATGTGTTTAGAATATAAAATAGTGGAATAGAGAAGACGCATGGAATATAATGTAAAAGAGCTGAATATAACAGATTGAAAATAGCCCAGAAAGTAGTAGTGGGGTGCGATTTGAAGACCTGTGGTTTTGTCGCTGTGACAGATGTCACTGGTTCCGACTGTGACTTACTTACAAATGGCTTTTAAAGAACCCGGAGGTTCACTGCCGTCCTCACATAAGCCCGCCATCGGTCCCTATCCTAAGCAATATTAATCCACCATCATATTCCACTTCCCTACCACGCGCAGGTAGGTTTCACGAGATCCAGAATGGCCTATAAAGAGAATAGAGTATAAGGGAACAGAATATCGCAAAAGTAGAAAGAGCTATCGGAAAATATTCAATGAAAGTACCAATATTTTACTCAGGAATAATCATACATCGTTCGTAGCCAATAAACCACTTCAGAGTTCATTTCATAAATCAAACATTTCTCATAAACAACAATTGACTTCTGTTACTATAGTGACTGAAAGCAAAACATAAAAGAGCATTTTATACAGTACATACTCGTATAATAGCAAGTCATCTGTTCACGCCCCTCTTCAAGGCACTCCAAATCCTCGTCCCGTGTCGTCATTGTGCTACCAGGTGCCTGAGCGTTGTCGAGGGCTAAAGGTCAACACCTCGAGACGTCTAACATCGGTGTCCCTTGTGGGCATGAATACTGGATTAGGATCGCATCTCACCCCTAACTTCTGACCCTAGTCCACCCTCGTTTATGCCGGAGACAAGTTTATTCCACGTTCTGCACCCTTCACTACCACTAAAGGTGTTTCAAGGTAGTACAGTGGAGGAGGCAAGATTTGTCTTGTGACTTTATCATGTGCCGTGGCCATATCACAAATTGGTATGGAGGGGAAGACAAGTTTTAGTATGAAATGAATTTCAGTGTCGTTAATATCATGAAACAAACTCTCTTTCTGACAGCTCATTCTTTCCCCTCTTGCACAGCTCACATGCCAAGTCTGGCCTCCCCATCTGTACATTTCTAGGAGAGTGTTGGAACAACATGAAGGTACACTGCGTTCCACTGCAACCTCTGTCATTGGTTGAGTAGCAATCATAATTCTCCCTTCCTCTGCCAGCAGTGTTTACGTCGCCTAAAAGGCATTATAGAACGCAGTATAGTAGTTACATATTTCATAAATATTTTTCGTGATTGATTTTACAGTATTTTGCATAAACTGTTGTTTTGTTCGAATAATGACAACAGGGGAACAGCATTTGTTACAGATACATCATTTAAACACTTTGTACATAACGTTAAAGAATTTACATCCTTGGTGAGAAAAGTTTAATATTTCGATGTAAAACAAATAATCGTTAAGTAACATTTCAACTTTTACTCTCTTTAATATTCGGTTTTATCTTATTTCATTGTCATTTGAATGGGGTTTGAAATAAAATTGTAGGGTTATTATCTTGCGAACGCGCAATCATTCTTCGAATACGTACAACAACAAACGCCTTGAGTTAAAGTCAGAAGATCGTAAAAATGACAGTCAAAGAAGAAAATAACACAACTTTTTTATATCATGACGGGGGTTAAATTGTCAAAAGTAGCCAAAAACCAAAGCTGTAATTAAAGTCCTGGGGATATGGGAGACGTATAGAGAAGATACAGAAACGAAGTTAGATGATCAGTCCATCAAAGAAAGGGAAGCCAAAAGAATTAACTGAAGTGAAAACGACTCCATCCTGGGAAGAAAATAAAAGAAAATACATGGAAAGAAAGTGCAACGAAATTTGCAGCATGTGTTCATAACAAAAAAGCATAAATGCCGAAACAATGAGTTTTGAGGCAAAAAGGAAAGAAAAATAAATTAACTGAGAGAAATCCTTACAAAAATGAAATAAATGAAAAGGAGGCGAGCAACAAGATGTCAGGGAAATGTCCAAAATAACAAAAGATAAAACTGGTGAAACAAAAAAATAAATGAAAAGCACAGTAAATTGATTTTCATAGGAAAGGATGGAAAATAACATATTTGAAGATAAATTAGAACTAATTTAAACCAAAGGAAACAAACAGAAATTAAAAAAGAACAAAGAGGGCAGATAAGAAAATGAAATTAAAACAACAGCTGAGGAAAAGTTCATTTATTGCTTCTATACAATTGTCCGAACCCCAGCACAATCACCGGATTTAAATACGTTTGAGAATCTGTATAGAGAAACTGAAATCGAAAATCAGACTTTTTTTAATTTTTGTTTGTATGTCTGTCTGTCTGTCTGTCTGTAAGACAGAACTGAAACGGAGATTAACGGAAAATGGACTAAAATTAGTTCGTTTATTAGAATTTCCAGGAGCATATGGCGTTCAAAGGACTTTTTGAAAAGGGGATAATTCAACAAATTTTTTGAATTTTGATTTTCAAAAATATAATGAGGTACTATGTTCTATCACAAATAATGTATTAATGCTTTTATAATTTTTATTTTGTAACAGAGAAGATGTTTTCATTTTGTTGTAATGTCTGTATGTTTGTTACTTTTAAATTTATTATAGTGTACATTTTTATTTTCATTAATTTTTTTAAATAATTAGTTGTATTTATTTTAATCTTACATGCCATTCAAAATACATTATTTAAAAGGGAGTTATAAAGGTAGGCCTGAATTAAATAAATCTCGCTTATTATTGATTTTGTGGAGTGGTAAATAAACCAGATGATTTTTTGACAAAATATTACATAACAAAAATTTCTTTAAAAATCGAATAATGACAACAGGGGAACGTTTTATTCCTTGAAAAATTTTGATAGGACTGATATTTTGAGATAAATGATTTTAAAATTAAAATTATTAAGGCCGTGTAATGAATTAAAATTCAAATGACTTAAGGCTATCAGGCCTTCACTTCCAACAACCAGAAAGCTATGAAATATAGCCACAGATAATGTTTCTGCGTTTCTAGAAATAAAAATAAAATAACGATTTGTATAAACAAATTAATTCACCAAAAAGTATACAGGTTGCAGATGGACATAATGCTATAATGTTATCAGCAGTAAACTGACTGAGCAGGTAAGATTAAAATATGTTCTGATCACAGAAAACTATTTCACTTTTACCTTTAATTCGTTTCTCTATTTCTTAAAAATTTCAGTGCCATTTGAATGGGGTTTGATCAAAAGATCGCATTTTAATTTTTTCACCAAATTAGTGTATAATCATTGTTCGAATACTTATCAAACAAACGTTCCTTGAGATCAAATGGGCTATTTTAATTATACAGTTTCTGAATTTATTTTAAAGGTGCAACACTTACTGCCAAGCTGAAATATCTAATAGATGTTTATTATGTTCTTTCATTAAAAATAAAACGACTGGAATGATTGGAAAGAAAGTAAATAAAAGTCTTTAATTATTTTTATAAAATTTAATGTTTTATTTAAACGCTTAAATTTATATCAGCGTCGCCGGATGTGCCGAGAACACCCTATAGAGTTCTTTTACATATATTTATTTATTTATTTATTTTGTTTGAGTATTTAATTTACTATTTAATATATTTTGTCAATAAGGTTTTTCGAATAGGCCTATATGTTTATATGCGCTTTTTTTCTTGTTTTGGTGTAAGGAACATGCCCCCAAGGTTTGTAAAAGTTTTTCTGAAACACTCTGTATAAGGAAATAAAAAGGAGACAATAAAGTAAATAAAACAATTAAAATAAATAAAGAGGAAAGTGATAAACGGAACGGGAGGAAGGATAAAATGAAAAAGGGAAGACACTAGCCTACATTTCGGGATGTCCAATTCACTTTAAATTTTACCTTATAATCTCGGTACCAACTGCGATATTGTGCATTGGCTGCTTTATGTAGGTCCGAGGTAACAACTTTAACTTTACATGGGTCTTGTTTGTTGTTTAGCCAACTGTCCGAAGACAAATTTGAACCTCGCAAGTGACACCAACAAGGCACCACTTATGAGGCAACCAAGCCAGGAGACAATGGGGAAGGATGGCCAGTTCCTTTCCCCCCCTCCATTGCACATCGCTGACTAGCTACTGTACATATTACACTAGTCATACTTCAGATGCATACAAACAATTGTTCTTCCTCTGACACATATTGTCAAGTCAGATGTACTGTTTAATAATAATAATAATAATAATAATAATAATGAATGTTTATTGCCGGAAAAATACAGTAATTACAAAGAAATCGTAAATTAACAAAAATTCTATCACTCCCCTGAAAGAGAGTGTTCTCGTGCTCAGGATAGGATTCGATTTATAATAAATTTACATGAACAAATTACAATAAAATAACATCTAAAAATTAATAATTGCTCATAGCAAATTGTTTACATACATTTTTAAATTTCAAACTGTTGGTTATTTAGCGACGCTGTATCAACTACGAGGTTATTTAGCGTCGATGGAATTGGTGATAGCGAGATGACATTTGGCGAGATGAAGCCGAGGATTCACCATAGATTACCTCACATTTGCTTTATGGTTGAGGAAAACATCGGAAAAAACCCAACCAGGTATTCAGCCCAAGCGGGAATCGAACTCGCGCCCGAACTCAACTTCGGATCGGCAGGCAAGCGCCTTAGTCGACCGAGCTACGCCGGTGGCTTAGGTTAATAGATATGGGATTATCTTTATTAATTTGTTATAAATTCTAGAGCCGATATTAGTACAATGGTTGAAAGGAATGCTCGTTAAACACTTGGGTTAAAAAAAAACGCATATCCAGTGAGGGCAGTAATCGAAGAATCGACATACTTGCATTTAAACCTCCCTCTCTTGAAGGTTACATCATAGACCAGTGAGACCCTACTGTGAGATTGCAGCAGGAAATCCAGGTAAACATCAGCCATAAGAAGCTCTGCGCTGACGAGTCAAAAAAGGAATATCAGCCTATACGAGGAACCTTCCATCAATTTTTATAAGGACAAATACAATCTGGGATCTATTGTCATTACGAGACTAATGATAGGAGTCCGTGGGTCCATACGACTTCTGTAAATATTTCGGCCTGCATAAAGATATTTCTAAGAGATCTAACAATTGCAACACTCAAAGGATCAGTAGCTATTTTCAGGCATCATACATATGGATTCATTTATTTATGACTTGCATTTAAATTGAAATTACAGAATAAAGAATATAATTACAAAACAACAAGGTAGAAATAAAATAATACAAGCAATATAAAAAGAAGTTTCTATTCACAAAATTGGAGACCTGAATGACATGGTTACGTTTCTCGCAGTTCGACATCACAGAAAAATAACCAAAAAAATAATAATAAAAATAAATAAGTAAAATAAAAAGAAACTCAAAATATAATTACGGACCATGACTTTGATTCGCATCTTCTTGACTTTACTTCGTATATTATTATGTGTTTCAATCTATTTCAAATTGTTATTTTTCACTGTAACAATATTTCATTAAGCCTCAAGGCATTTACTCTATATTTATTGTACCATGGTACCCTTTGTCAATGGCAACCTATAGTGGTCACAGGAAGAAATAAATAAAATATAATATGTGTAATTTTTGTGTATAAAATTTAATAATGCATTGATATAAGTTTGATGTATTTTCAAGACTTTAAATTCTTCTCTGTAATAAATCAGTGGTCTTACTAATAAAAACTCTATATACAGACGTTTAACATTCTTATACTTATACAAAGAGTAGCTCGTTTATACGTCCTCAAATTCCTTACTAATAATCACTACATACGTCTTTGTATAGCTGGAGTATAACTGGCCACCTCCCCATCCATCATCCTCTTAACGCAGCTACGTCATAGTTTCGTCATTACTTCGTTACAAAAGGTAATAGAATATCTGAGGTTCTTCTATTGCATCCGGTAACAGTTTCTTCTCTTGTCCAGCCTGTGAAATATCGATAGTACAACTAGCTCTAATCGATTGCCACACTAAATTTTGGTCAAAGAGTACAAGCTACATATGTCAATATTATTCTAATAATTCTATGATCTTTGGTTTGTTCTTCTTGTTACATTGTAAACATCATCATAAAATGACAGTCGATACGAACAGCTGTTAGAGAGGCGGCCATTTTTTCTCTATATACAACGCTTAAACAAGGGGTTTCATGTATATAACTACTGCAAAACAATTCCCATTGTATAGTTACAGACTGTTTATACATCCATCGCTTATGCATGGTTTATTAGTAACGTTTTCTGTCTCAACGCTGCATAAGTCTCGTATAAAAACTATACACGGTTTATTGGTAAGACCGTTTGTGTATTAAGGTTAGTTTTATAAGTACTACCTCACCCGAATAGCCTATTCCGTATTGTATTATAGACTGAAATAAGGCACGGTAAACTGTATGTACTACATCCACTGTAAGTAATCTCTTAACTGAACAAAGTAAACTATAATTCTAAGTAATTTGTTACAAAGGTAGTTGATTTGTTTCTACCATTTCAGATGTTTATTAATAATGATTCCTAAATATTTAATCTCTGAAGATTAATTTATAAAAGGACAATTACAGCAAATTGCGGAATAATAATACTTACTTACATACTTACTTACTGGCTTTTAAGGAACCCGGAGGTTCACTGCCGCCTTCACATAAGCCCGCCATACGTCCCTATCCTGAGCAAGATCAATCCAGTCTATCATCATATCCCACCTCCTTCAAATCCATTTTAATATTATCTTCCCAGCTACGTCTCGGCCTCCCCAAAGGTCTTTTTCCCTCCGGCCTCCCAACTAACACTCTATATGCATTTCTGGATTCGCCCATACGTGCTACATGTCCTGCCCTCTCAAACGTCTGGATTTAATGTTCCTAATTATGTCAGATGAAGAACGCAATGCGTGCAGTTCTGTGTTGTGTAACTTTATCCATTCTCCTGTAACTTCATCCCTCTTAGCCACAAATATTTTCCTAAGCAACTTATTCTCAAACACACTTAACCTACGTTCCTCTCTCAAAGTGAGAGTCCAAGTTTCACAACCATAAAGAACAACCGGTAATATAACTGTTTTACAAATTCTAACTTTCAGATTTTTTGACAGCAGACTGGATGATAAAAGCTTCTCAACCGAATAATAACAGGCATTTCCCACATTTATTCTATGTTTTTGATTTCCTCCCGAGTATCATTTGTATTTGTTACTGTTGCTCCCAGGTATTTGAATTTTTCCACCTCTTCAAAGGATAAATTTCCAATTTTTATATTTCCATTTCGTACAATATTCACGTCACGAGACATAATCATATACTTTGTCTTTTCGGGATTTACTTCCAAACCTATCTCTTTATTTGCTTCGAGTAAAATTCCCGTGTTTTCCATAATCGTTTGTGGGTTTTCTCCTAACATATTCACGTCATCCGCGTAGACAAGCAGATGATGTAACCCGTTCAATTCCAAACCCTCTCTGTTATCCTGGGCTTTCCTAATGGCATACTCTACTAGAGCAAAGTTAAAAAGTAAAGGTGATAGTGCATCTCCTTGCTTTATCCCACAGTGAATTGGAAACGCATCTGACAGAAACTGACCTATACGGACTCTGCTGTACGTTTCACTGAGACACATTTTAATTAATCGAACTAGTTTCTTGGGAATACCAAATTCAATAAGAATATCATATAAAACTTCTCTCTTAACGAAGTCAAATGCCTTTTTGAAATCTATGAATAACTGATGCACTGTACGGAATAATAATAATAATAATAATAATAATAATAATAATAATAATAAATGCACATATCAGCCAGAATTTCAATCCGAAGGTCAGTGAAACAGAGGCAAGATTACAGAAATAACAATAAAATAAAATAAAACTGGTTACTTGGGTTTTAAACTCTGACCTTTTAAATCACGGCAAGTAAAGCTAAATTATTACCACCACAAACAGCTCAATTCCCTTCCTTATCAAAGTACACACTTGCAGTCTGTTAACTACATATTTTCCATAAAAGTGAACAGGGCGAAACTGCTTGGGACAGCCGGGAATCGAACCTTCCTAGCAATTCATGGGAGAGTCTACTATGAGTATTGATTTCCTCTGAAACGGCGCCGACTAGACGCAAGGGGTGGCGGCCAGAGCGGCAGACAGCTTCCTTTACATGGGGGGCAAAAACGGCTTCGCGCCGGTGTGACAAAAGTAAAAGAAAAATAAAAGACGGTGTGACAAAAAAATTCCGGACGACTTAACCGTCCCTCATTAAATCTGCATTTCCCCCGTCTGCTGTCTATGCAGTATGAATGAAATGCAGCAGCTCGTTATGTTATAATAGGACTCGCAGGCAATTCCTTCTCTTCCGCTGTAGCTTGGGTTGGGACAAAACCACTTAACATACTGCAGAAATGATTTCAAAAGCCGGAAAATTATTCTGAAGCACTGTTCATCAAATTTCCATGCAAAAACGAGAGCTCTCATTTTGACTTACTACAGTAACGCATTAAGATACATTAAGGTGCCAGACTGTGTAAAAATACACAGCACAACCTTCTTTTTTTCATTTCTTCTTTTTCGTTTAAATGGCCCTTTTGTCAGTTTTCCACGCTGGAAACAACTTTTAATATTCAAGCATTTATTTACTTACTTAAACAAATGGCTTTTAGAAAACCCGAAGGCTCATTACCTCAGATAAGCCCGCCATCGGTCTCTATCTTCAGCAAGATTAATCTAGTCGTCCCTAGCGTCTGTCAAGTTAAACAGTTTAAATGTCCGGTCCGGAGAGAGATGGAGCTTCCGTCGGGGACCTACTGCCCGTGTCTCACTTCCTGAGCTGTTTCTTTGCGGGGCGAGACGTAGAGGGGAGAGTGGGAGATCCTGGGTACCGCATGTGCCTACTACCCTAAGTTCAACACATCGACCTTTTCAGGATTGCTGTCGTCAGCTATGGAACAAGATCAGCCATGGACAAGCGAATTATAGGCTATCCCCTCCCCCCCAAACAAAATATGTCCTACTCATCAATTCCTGTAACTAAACACTAATACAGTCTCTACTCGAATGCGGTTGTCGTGTGTACACATCCGTAAACTCCTTCCTCTATGGCAGTGTTTCTCAAATCTTTTCCACCGCGAAACCCCTTTTAATCTAAAGTGTAACTGCGGAATCCTTGCAATATTTTATTAGTATTTAAATAAAAGCTAGTATCTCAACAATTCTGTTCAGTGGGACGAATGTATTTGCTTTTTAAGCCTCCAATCTGGTTTTATAGCGGAAAGTTGTCTCATTTCTACTGTACTTCTGCATTTTGTCTTTTCGGTATTTTGTTTTGGTGAACACATACGCAGAGAATCCAGTGATGAAAGTGATAAGTATTATGAGTATTCTCCGTTTTAGATGTTGGTACGTTAAACCAAAGGTCCCGGGTTCGATACCCGGCTCCGGAACAATTTTTCCCTCGAAATTATATTTTCCTGCGTCGTGTGAATGTTTCGTCTGGGAGCCAATCAAGGGTATGACAGCCACGTGCTTGTGTTTACATTAGGATTTTTCTTACAGCGAAAGCGGTATAGCTTTACATCCCTCCCTAAGAAGTCATGATTATGATTTCATTGCCCTTGGCGGGGTTTCAACTCGCAATCATAGGATCTGATGCTAAGCATTGTTAGAAGCCTGTCTGGAAAGGTTAACTAATTACTGTACTAATGAATGCGAAATAATCGTGGCTGAGTACCCCCGTTTCGCACTACACAGCGTGATGATGGTGTTGCATTCCCTTTAATTTCAGGATTCTCATATTCAACATTTGGAAACGCGTCACATGATAAGCCTGATGATACATGACGACTATGGTGATAACAGTAAGTATAATAATTCTCCATTAGGAGTGCTGTGTAGTATGGACTGGAAAACCTTTAAAGTGCATTCTGCAATAAAAGGAAGTCCGATGCGGCACTTATGAACTGACTTTAAAGGGAGGGTCAGATATAGGTCAGACAGAAACATGAAGGGACTTCTGCAACGTTACATCGCTGCAGGCAGAGTCGGACGATCATCCAATCAACTGAAAATACTTTCATACAGCTTTATGGGATCGTAAAGTTCTGAAACCACGTCCGAGGTGGACGAGTAGTTACTGTGAGTTCGTGGGTTCAAAACTGGCCGAGGGCAATGGATTTCATTGGAAGACGATAAAAACCCTCAGTAAGAGATTTTCTTGGATATATAATACTGGCGGCCGCATATTATAGAACGGGCAAGTCTCATGCGAACACTGCAGTCGAACAAACACTGCTGTGGTCAGTACAGGGTTTGGTGTAGTGATTTGAAGACCTGTGATTTTGTCGCTGTGATAGGTTTGTCGCTGGTTCCGACTGTGACTATAGTTCCAAAATCACAACTAGGACAAATCGTCATCTTCGACTAATAGAATAATAATAATAATAATAATAATAATAATAATAATAATAATAATAATAATAATAATAATAACTTATTTATTTAATGTGGCAGAGATAAGGCCAGTAGGCCTTCCCTTCCGCCCAGCCAGACTCTAATATGTAACTAATAGAGATGGCGACTGATCTACGTAGACGCCTATGTGACAGCTCAGGATCCAGACAATTGCTAGCAGAAGAGTAACTTGAAGGACAACATAATTGGGATCTAATTAATTAGCGTCCCAATCTGAAGGTAAACGTCGGCAACTGTTTGATACTGAAGCTACGATGGACTCCTACACAACCATTCCATAAAATATGGGAATATGTATCTAAAAAAGTAAAGGAAAATCCTATGTATGAATAATCAAATTGAAGCTCTAAATAATAATAATAATAATAATAATAATAATAATAATAATAATAATAATAATAATAATTTATTATTATTATTATTATTATTATTATTATTATTAGATTTTATCATAGTGATGTCAACGAGGGCGCTAACGTGCTCATAGCCCGTACGCGCTGATCAGAACACGTAAGGCACGCAGGTATAGTGGGCGCCATCGATTTAGGCAGATGGATTTTGTTAATCAGAACTCCAGAGCGAATTACTCTTAGCTCTAAGGTCGGTTGTTATCTTCGTCGCAAGCAAACTGCAGCTGGGATGGATGAGACATAAGAGTAAACCTACATTCCTGATTATCCTAGTGGACTCGGATGGACAGTCACGTCCAAAAACAATGCACATATAACCACTTTTATACAACTGCAGTAGACAACTATCAGGCTCAGACTAAAAACACAAGAAACGAATCGACAACTTTTCTCGTGACCAATTATCATTCCTTGTAAACACATGCTACGCGTGATTTAAATCATTAAATTAAGCTCTCATATTCATCTGCCTCCATTAAGACTTTTGGAAGATGAGGTTTTTGCTTGGTTTATCGAATTACCACAGGTTATTAATTGAGAAAAATTCGCTCCGGGGCCGGGTATCGAACTCGTGACTCCCAGTTACACGTACTAGGATCTCTAACCACTGAGCTACGCCGAAACTCAATCCACAGTATCGGATCGAATCTCGTGGATTATCGAATTTTGTATTTCCTTATTTCAGCATAACTATTCTTTCGGTTATTTATCCAACATGTCGATTCCTGTCACTTCCGCAACTCCTTCTCGTACTTCATGAAAGTTTGTTATTAATGAAGACAATTCGACACAACTCTATCTATTTTTCGCCTGTCGCTTCATGAAGTAATGAACATTTGCAATCATTTCTTGGTTCTGCTTATGCAATGCTTTTTTCCTCTTTATTCAGAAAATGCAGGAGGCGAACGAAAGTCATTCACGGCACTCTCATGAATCGGACTGTACTGTGGTGTGTTTATTAATTAGTCTAATAATGACGATACAAGAGGCGAGTGTGAACATATAAACAACGACAGACAGCCTTATCGCAATTCATTCTTGCAGCTCTCACAAAACATTGGCTCGCCTACTGGAAATGTCATAGAGGTCATCTGCCAAAATCGGTGACTCCGACTATACAAGTCACTGGTGAACACAAGGGTTGTACACTACACATTGACGAAGAAGTCGTTCAGTAAGTTTCAGGCTAACTAGGGAGACTCTTAACATCTTATGTCAGTGAAAGATGAGGTGATGCTCTTTGTTGGTTTGTGGAAATTATTAAGTTACAAAGACAAGCAGTGTCGAACGCCTGAAATTATTAGTTCATCTACAGAATGATATAATATTCAAAATTAATTTGTTTTTATTAACATTAAATAGTAGTAAATATATGTGAAGATATATTGTAGAGCTTCTTCCTCACAGCATTGTATTTATGTTTACAGAATAAAATACAAACAAAAGTGTGTGCTGCTAATGGGGAAGACTCATTACATGTCAGTTACGAGTTGTGTCTATAAACTGTCCAGATTTTCTTACATAAATTCTCAGTTTGACGATGTTTCTTACCATTGCGATATTGTTCTGTCCAGGTATTTTGAATTGCGTGAATATTT
The DNA here is from genome assembly GCA_025594305.2 of Periplaneta americana. Taxonomy (NCBI): domain Eukaryota; kingdom Metazoa; phylum Arthropoda; class Insecta; order Blattodea; family Blattidae; genus Periplaneta; species Periplaneta americana. The sequence continues at coordinate 27,498,041 of JAJSOF020000009.1, forward strand.
ATCAGAATTCATAATAGAAAAGCAGAGACAGTCCTGAACTAGTTGACTCTACATGGATCGAGGAACGTAACTTTCTCAAGGATATATTAGAGCATCTCAACGTTTTGAATTTAAGGTCCCAAGGAAAGAATGAATTAATTTGTGTCGACAGATATTGTTAAAAGCTTTCAGATGATGAGATTTCATTGTGGATGTCACAGATCTCACAGCACAATTTTTTATAATTTCAACGTCTTCAGTCACTGAACTTCTGCTCAACAGTATAAAATATTGCAATGTTTTAAAAATCTCTGGGAAGAGTTCCATAGACGATTTAAAGATATTGACCTACTCCAGCCAAAGTCGGATTTGTTTTGTGATCCTTACTCATCAAACCCAGAAAATATACCAACACAGTCACAATTGAATATCTGAATTGACAAACATTCCAAGTCCAAAATTTACCGAATTCGACTTTTTACCCAACAAGTCGTGTTTTACATAGGCTATCATTCTGTAAAAAAGAATATCCCAAGTCCGACTCTCAGCCTGTGTTTTTGGATCATATAAATATTTATTTCAATACTCATAATGCAAGCGTCTATAGTTTCTTTGCGGTCTTGAAAAATTTACTTCAATGGACTTGGAATGTTAGCCAATTCAGGTCTTCCACTATAAATCATTTTGCTGCAGGAAACAACATTTCACCGGACATAAGAAGGCTGGTGTCGGCAAAAATCAGAAAAAGCACTTCTGAATTACGCGAGAAGTCAGGAATTTAAATTCGTTTTTAGAAGTGTGATGATGCTCATATAAGTAATACATGATTATGTAACAGTAAATAACAATAATTAGGCTAATTATAAGCCTCATTATGTAAAACTGCTTAAATTAAAGAGAAGTTATGTTTATTATTTGTTATGTCCTACTATTTTATAATTAACTGCATTTATTACAGAGGTATATGCTGCAAAACATGCATTTATTTCTTGTTTTCTTGTATGAGCGTAACACATTATCTAATACTGAAGAGCAGTTTAATTCATCTTGCAGTGGTAGGCCAATAGAGTTCATTTTGCTCACCCCTTCTTTTTCACTGCTACTGTCTGCAGAATAGATTCATTGGAACCCATGAGCGCTTCGGAGTACGTAGTCTTTTTCACGTGCTTTGACCTTGACATCCCGGTTTTAGCAGTTTAAATTTATACATTACACAAAATTTAAAAAATAGTAATGTATCAATGTCATACAACCAATTATTTTCTAAAATTGAGGGGCCCAGTGGAAAAGGGGCCCATGCCACATTCCCGTTGATTTTTAGTTTCTTCGATAATTCGACAATTTGCCATCTAGGACCTCTTTTATGAACTTCCAGTCTTGTGGCATGTGTCTACTGGACATGTAAGCATTTATAAATGCCTCTTCTTCATTTATAAATGCATCTGTTAGTACTGTAATTATTGCCTGTGGTGTGAGTAGGCTTACGAATTAAAGATGCTTTTACGTATTAAACATTTAAACACTTACTTTTGAGAATTGCGTGAAATAGTGTTGATATATTTTGGAACATATTGTCTCTTCAGCCTGATAGTGGTAGTTCTTTTCATTTTTGTTTTGGATTCAAAGAGTAGTAGAGAACGAACACATGCCATTTGAAAGATAACAAAGACAAAGACCTAGTCCCTATGGTAGTGTAACGGGAAATAATATCTTTTGTAACACAGATATAAATTTTGTCGTGGACAGAAAATGTTGAGTAAATTTTACCTCTTCTGTGTCTTCTTTTTGTACTAGCTTAATCTCTTTCCAGCTGAAGTGGTCAGAAGCCAATTGTTTGCTTTGACCTGTCAGCTGGTAAAACTAGGTCAGAAATTGATAATGAAAAATAATTCAACCGAGCACGATGGAGTAACGGTTATCGTTCACGTCTTTTATTCGGGAGGCCCGGTGTTTGATTCTGGGACCCGCTGTCCTGACTTGGATTTTTTCTTGATTTCCAAAATCTCAATTCAGAGTGCCATGATCCGTAGTTCTGTTTTAAATGTAGTTCTGTTTATAAGTATGCATAAGGGTGTAATTATTTGACTTATATGAACTGTTGTATCAGTGAAGACGAGGTGAGTCAGTGAAACACGGTTTTACAGTGCAGTGAATAGTTCCGATCAGTGATAATTTATAGCGTCAATGAAATGTGTTCTATAGTGTCAGTGAAATGTGTTAAGAGTGTCAGTGAAATGTGTCCTAAAGTGTCAGTGAAAGATAACATAGTGTCAGTGAAATGTGTTCTATAGTGTCAGTGAAATGTCCTAAAGTGTCAGTGAAAAGCGTCATTTGCCACTACAGTGAGTGAGATGAGGGTAAAGTTAAAGACTACTGAAACTTATGTATGGCCTATACATATGTGGGTTGTATTGTAAAATTAGGTATTTTATGTTTTATTATTAACTGTAATTATTGTGTTAAATTGTATTGTGTATATAATTGTATTGTGTATTGTAAATTTTATTGTTTATTGTTTATCATTTTATTGTGTATTGTTTATGTTGTGTATACCACTGCCACCGGGTGCTTGCCCACTTGCAGTGTAAATAAATACATACATTCCCGATCATATTTAACCGTTTATCATCATTTCTGATCGTACCTTCTGCCGCTATAGGTCTGTCATCCATCCGTGTAACTATCGCCCTCAGCAAACGTGCCCTCTACTAGGCATGACGGAAAATCACGGTGTTATTTTTTTAAGTCAACTGTCCTAAGAGAGGATGGAACCTCGTAAGTGACGCCAGTAATACATCACTCATGAGACGATTAAGTCAGGACATATTGAGGTAGGATGGCTAGTTCCTTTCCTCCTCCATTGCACAAATCGCTAACTAGTTACTGTACTCCAACCACGAGAAAGTCTCTGGGGAATGAGACGAATGAGGTAATGTTTGTGAATGAATGTTGATGTCAAAGATGTCAAAGGATTCACACACGTGGATTACTTATCTCTATTGGCTAGCTCTCACAGCACAAACAATAACACTGATACAAACATATTTATGCTTCCCTAGTTACAAAATTAGATCACTGTTAATCTCCTGGTCTTTTAATCCCTCCATACAGGAAATAACATATGCAGGAGAGCGCATGTTTTTTAAACTGACGTTATAACGGTAATATTATCTATCTACTTCGCTCCAATAGATGACGCAATAGTAAGCACATTCCATTCACGGTTGATCTCCTGGTTGGAGAACAGTACATATTACACTAATCAGACTTCAGATGCATACAAACAATTGAACGTTGAGACAGAATCAGAGGTGTAAGTCAAAAATGGGTAATGAGGGTTAAAGTAAACATTCTGTAAAATACAGCGCAAAGTAGCAATTAATATTCAATTTATTTAAACTATCAGTAGTCAGTGGATAGCACAAAGGACATATTAATTGCTACTTTGCGCTGTATTTTACAGAATTTTTACTTTAAACTTCACCACCCAATTTTGATTTACACAACTTCTGCCCTGAACGGCAGACATAACTTTGTCCTGAGAAACTGTCCAAATAATAGATAACAAAAGCCAAAACCTCAATCAGAGGTAGGTATTATGGTTGACCCCGAAAAGAAAGTAATTTAGCAAATCGGTCAACAATCTAGAGGTGGGATACGACAGCGTTTTGCTGTCACAGCTCCGAACTGTGACAAATCCGGAAAAGTCACTGTGACAGTGTGATTTTGTATTCGGATGATTCTTGGCGATCGTGAATGTTTCTTATCACGAGCCGACAGATATTTATGTTCATCGCTCTTCTGCGAATTGAATTGATATACCGGTCCCATGTCTTATATCAACAATAATGATTAGCGTGTCGAGTATACTGAAAGCGAAACACACTCTGAGCTGTTACCGCGATGGGTGGGCGCGTTTATTCACCCAAGAATGTTTCTGAAAGATTAAGTGAATCATTCGTGGAAGAATATAGAATACAGCCATTCCATAATTACGGATAGGACATTGTTACTCAAATTAACTTCGAATTGCTATATTACTTTAAATAATGCAGTGTAACCTTTTATATTTGAAATCTTCAAATGAAGCATATTACCCGACATAGCGCATGTTGTTTAAATTATTTAAATTTTATTAATGTTTTCGAAATAATATTTGTAGATTTTAAATAATTTCGGCGGAAAAATTGTTCCGGGACCAGGTATCGAACCCGGGACCTTTGGTTAAACATACCAACGCTCTCCCAACTGAGCTACCCGGGAACTCTACCAGACACCGATCCAATTTTTCCCTCTATATCCACAGACCTCAAAGGGGCTGACAACCGTCAAGCAACCAACAATGAGTGCACACTAACTCTGTGTGACTTAAATTGTGGTTTTCTGTTAAGTACAGTGACGTGTATTATGCAAATCAAGCTTTCAGGTATAACTCCCTTGTAAAGTTGATTTGAATAATTCTATTGAAAAAATTGTGAATTCAAATCAACTTTACAGGGAGTTATACCTGAAAATTTGATTTGCATTTGTAGATTTTGTTACGGGTGGGACAAAAATTGGAAAAACTTTTTTGTGACAAATGTTAAATCAAACAATTTGTGTTCCGTCATGCCATAATTTTAATATCGATATTAAAGAAGAAATGGAGGTTTAATAATTATAAATCATTTTTCCAAGATCTTTAAAATGTATATTCACCTATATCAAAATAACTAAATAAATTTCTGTCAGTGCTACGGGTGGGACAAAAACGCCAAAATTTCATTCTGAATTTATTTTACTCTTTGCATTTCTACAAAACTTCTTAGAGCTCTTTAAATATGCATGTCCCCTTTCATTAACAACTTTAGGTGCAGAAAGTACGGATGTACAGTAGTGGCAAAAAAAAAAAAAAAAAAGCAGGACCGGCCCTTGTAGCTGATTTCAGAGCCCTGTTCATTCGAGAGCACGATTGACTGGTAACTAAGACTTTCGTGGTTCGAATCCTGCCTGGGAAGGAAACTTTGTTTTGTTCCTTAATCAAATTTATTCCAATACTTTTCGATTACAGCGATATTTTACTACTTAATTAACTTCTTATTCCCAGAACATGAATTTCACCAGCAATCAAAAAGTACTGGGAATAAATTTGAATAAGGGGAAAAAAAAAAACAAACAAACAAAAAAAAACGTTTCCTTCCCAGGCAGGATTCGAAACACGAAAGTCTTAGTTACCAGTCTATCGTGATTTAATGAATAAGGCACTGAAATCAACTACGAGGTCGGTCCGGTTTTTTATTTTTTTGCCACTACTGTATTTTGTACATAACAATATTGAAATCATGTGATAATTGAGGGGCTCAGTGCAAAAGAGGCCTATGCCACAAAAACTAAATTCTGTAGGAGAAGCATTTGTTCCTCTGACATAATAATTAGCAGGGAAAGGATTTATATAAATAAATATTTACTTATAAAGCTAATATAATTTATATTTTGCATTATCTTTATGTTTCACAATTTGTAAAAAGGGTTAAAACAAAATTTTATTTTCCATATTTTTCCATATTTTAGAGTTTAGTACATATTTTCGTTAATTTCATATATTTTCCATATTTCATATAAAACAGTCCATATTATATTAGGTTTAACAATAAAACAAAACAAAATTCCATTAACTTTATTCCGAAATGTCAGCTGTTAAAAATACATTTCAACAATAGAGATTTAAACACATGTTCAGTAATCCCTTTAATATCAGAGTTATTTGAAAATTAGCAGTCCTATCAACAATGTCAAAGTAAGTTAAAAACTGTATTAATTTTTTAAAATTTTTAAAGACTTCAATTTTGCAGCTAATTTGTTAAATGCCAGTCAGAGTACAACATAGGTTCAGTTTTGTAAATCATCTTTAAAGACGGTAAATATGCCAAAAGCGTCATTCAGTCAATTTAAAATCAAAACTAACAAGTTACATTTCAGAATTTAAAGAAGATGGTTTATCAACTGACAATAAAATATTATTTTGTAATTTGTGTCAGTGTGCAGTATCATCTACACAAAAGTTCCTGGTGCAACAACACATTACAACTAGTAAACATCAGGCCAACAAACAACTAAATTCCAACAGAGACAATTGTTTTTAACACAACCAACAACATGAATTTAAGATCTGAGTTTAACATCGACCTGTGCCGTTCTCTCAGATCCTGCTGATATTCTCTACAAACTGAAAAGAATAAGGTCTATCAGGGAATCCCAAAAAATATACTCAACATACAATCCCGGATGAGTCAGACATAGGAAGTCTCTTGCCGTCTGATCCATCTACGATGAGACAATACAGAAGATGGAAGAGGATGAAATTAAAGATAGTTCAATTTGGGTTTCATTGATGAGACTGAAAAGAAGGTAGACTTGTTGGTAATGTAGTTATCGGTTTGTTAAGTGAACAATATTCTGAACATTCTTTGAATGTGATGTTCTGAAAAGTGCAATAACAAAACTATAGTTAAACTGTTCAACGATCCTAAGGGTATCCTGTGGCCAAAGGGTATTATGTACGATAATGTGTTATTCTTTATTAGCGATGCTGCCCTTATATGGTCAAAGCTGGACAAGCATTATCTGTTGTATATCCTAAATTGACTCATTTTACTTGTGTGGCGCATGCATTTCATCGTGTGGCAGAAGTGGTCAGAGACAATTTAATGTTTTTAAATAAAATTTTTGTTGATTTTTCATCAGTGAAAAAATTTTCAAAAAGAGTTTTGTGACAGAAAGTTAAATCCTGAAATTCCATTGCCACCAAAGCCAATTTTAACTAGATATTAATGGAAGAAAGAGTTGAATATTATGCCGAACATTTTTCCAAGACTCTATTAAAATGTTCTATTCATTGGACTCTGAAGATCAAAATGATAAAAAACAGTTACCTGTGACATAAGTGTGAAGAATGACTTAGCAACATTCAGCATACATTTTTTCACTCTTTGCATCATAAAAACGCTCAAAAGTTCTTTAAAATAGGCACCTTTCACTTTAATCTAAAAGTTTTGAAATTATAAATAGTACTGTGGAACAACTGAATCGTGGTAGAGGTAAAGTTGCAGATGCAGTAAGAGCTAAGGTGGACACTGTACTTTCAAAAACCCTGGATATGAAGAACTACAAAAGGTTGTTGCTGTGATGAGTGGTGAATCAACAGTGAAGATTAACTTGGACTTTTGACATTGTGAAAATTTATTACCAGTTACTTTTGTGACGACGAACGCTCTTTTAGTCAGTATAAATCTATCCTCAGAGACAATAGAAGAAGATTTTTTCAGCACTTGAAAGAAATGTTTGTAATATTGTTATGGTAACAGACAAAAAAATTGTGTTTTGTTGAAACTACATTGGAAGATAAGGTACGTCCATTATATTTTTTGTTTAGTTTGTTTAAAATGTACCAATATTTAACGTACATAGTCATTTTTTTATAATTTTAAGTCCATATTTAATTCCATATTTTGGTAAAAATCCATATTTAATTCCATATTTTGGTAAAAATAACTACATAATATTTACATATTTCTATATTTTTAGTCCATATAAATCCGTTCCCTGATAATTAGTTATTTCTTGTACAAAACAATTCTCACAAACGAACACAAGAATAATTGAAACGTTGAGAGCAGAAGTGGTGTAAGTCAAAAATGGGTAATTAGAGTTAAAGCAAACATTCTGTAAAATACAGCGCAAAATAGCAATTAATATTCGGTTTATTTAAGCGATTAGTAGTCAGTGGATAGCACGAAGGACATATCAATTGCTACTTTGCGCTGTATTTTACAGAATTTTTACTTTAAACCTCATTATCCAATTTTGACTTACACCACTTTTGCTCTGAACGGTTCAATTCAAAATCAAATATAGGGGAGAGTCGGGTAATATCGGACATCGGGTAATATCCGACAGTGAGTTTCTTTCATCTACCACACGATGATAGTACCTGATTGACATGGTTACGTTTCTGTGATGTCGCATAGAGAAACGTAACCATGTCATTCATGTATTACCATATGGTGGTAGATGAAAGAAACGCACTGTCCGATATTACCCGATGTCCGATACTACCCGACTCTCCCCTACAGAGACAATACGATCGAAAATCTACTTACAAAATCCGTGTCTTTAGTAAGAGTTTTACTCAAGCAAATTTGAAAACACGAACGTTCTCAATTGCAAGCCTTCATCATAACTGTTATTGACGTAAATTCCACTGTTGTGGCGTCTGAGACAGCCAGCACCGCGATCTGAATCGATTAAGATAATCTGCATGCGATCACAGACGACTGGCTGGGAAACTAAAATTTTCAGAAGACGAAGTTTCAAGACAAATCCTCTTAGCAAGAAATATGAGCGTGGAACTAAGTAGAACTCAGATACGTGTGACAAATGCATCAATTCCCCACGTTCACAAAGTTTCCTTCACCCAAAAATAATTCAATAATAGGCGTTTCAAGTTTGCATTCACAGCCTTCTGACGTTTCGTGTTGGATTATTGCATTACTTACTTCAATACTTTATGCGAACTTTGCAATCTACCCATCAGATGCCTAAAGCATAGTCAACAAAAATGTATAAGCAGATAAACTGCAAAACACATATTTTCTAACTTTTTACTTTGCCACATATAAGGTAAACGCTTTCCTATTATATGCCATGCTTTCCACATAATTTTAAGACATTTTATTAAATATCAGAATAAAAATTAAAAAAAGAAAAAGGAAAACATAGATACCACAATAATTGGAACTTTAAATTTCCTCTCTAAAGACTATTTTTTTACTAATTTTTTTAAATAAGGAGCATCAGCAAATTGTATGTTTGGGTATTTACCCATTATCTTGTTATAAAGCTTTGGACCGAAGTTGCTACTGTGATTATAAGCTACAGTTGTACACTTAGGTTCTATTCATAGACATTTGTTGTCTGATCTTTTGGTTTTATATTTATGTGAATACAAATTAAATATAATATCATATCGCCAAGGTTTGAGAATTTTTCTGGTTTTGAAAAAAATAAAACCGTTTTTGGCTGATCGTTCTCCGTCTAATGGACTTTCTAAATAAATGTCTTTGAAAACGGCTTTAATAGGTTCAAAAGTCCCAAACCATATTATGTTGTCTGATCTTTTGGTTTTATATTTATGTGAATACAGTTGTGTTAAAATTAAATATATTTCGGTTTTTATGTGTGAAATTCAATAAGACATTAAATTATAAATTTAATGGATATTCAAAATGAATTAAGACTTTGTAAACTATTAAGTTGTTTTTTTAAAAACAAAATGTCGTAATTCTAGCTATAAAGGATATATAAATACTATGGAACGTAAAATGAAATAACTTGATATGACCATTGTGCAGCAAATATGCCTGCAATTTGAAGTTCGTTAGACGTTCAAAAAAATTTTTCAGATTTATTTTCAATGTAAAAGAATACTTGTCTTTTTGATAGTTATTTGCACCCATAATAATGAAACATAATCCCTCTGAATGGATTTTAGGCCAAAGTCTTTTTTGAAAAACCTATAAAACAAAGTTTTTGAGTTTCAAGAAAAATAAAATATCAATGTCAGGACGAAAGCAGGCAGCTATTTCAGGTCATTGTGGTTTGATGGCAAAAGTTAAAAATGTCAGGTTTGCTTTAAACTTTCGAACAATAGCATTTTCGTATAACTAAAGTTTTTATGTGTCATGTAGAACTTTAAATGTAGACGGTAAAATCATTTTATCCTACTAAGAGATCTTGCTGAAATGATATTGATGGATTCAAAAATTTCTAGAGTCTCTTATTTTATCAGTAAGTTACCTTTGATCTTTCCATAGGAACTGTAATTTTACGTTTCTCGAGCGAATCACAGAAAGACAATGAAACATATCAATATCTACAGTAGATGACCGCCATTAAGTATTATGAAAAAGACCCAACCCCTAAGACTGGGTTATTAAGTTTTATAAAAATATTTGATTTTTAATAACAATATTAATTATCTTAAGTTTTGTAGTTATATATAGCAGCCACTCAGTAAGTTTTATAGGAAAAATGAAAATCTAAATTGAGATATTTCTACATTTACGAGAACATAAAACAAAACGTTTCACTTTCATGTCATCAATATAGCATCAATATTATTACAATTAATGAAAAATAGATGCAATGAAATTCCATCTACTGTTTAATATTTAATTTATAATGGTAATAATGTCATCAATCAAACCTGTTCTATCTCAACCAATAAAAGTTTCGTAGATTTGAATATCCAATACACAGCTGTACTCAGAAAATTATCCCCCAGTCAGAATCAGTTTTTAAAACAAAAAGGTTTGTAAATTTATTTTCATTTAAATATTTTAACAATATTATTTATATAACCATTGCGTAATAAATAGCCATCTGTTTATTGATTTTTCACGGCTTCCTTTTTGTTCATGGAATTCAATAAGTTTCGTGCCGTGAATACAATGCAAATTATTTCAAAACTGACGAAAGATGGATTTTGGAAAAAGGAAAATGATGTCCAAAAATTGACTATTTCTCTAAAACTACTACTTTTCCGAAAAACTTTGGGTTCCAAGCTTCAAAATAATTGGGGTCATTTATTAAAATCCGTTCAGCCGTTTTCCCGTAATTTCCATTACCAGTTCAAATTATATATATAGATACAATGCCAACTACGGAAACGATGCGCTTGTAATCAGTTTTGTGAAGTTAAGGCACTGAAGGAAATTTACAAGAATAAACAAAATAAAAAAATAGGAAAAAGGGAACAACTGAATGAAGATTATGAAGTAGGAAAGTATGAGAAGGGAAAGAAAGCAGCTGAAAGTTAGAAGATGAAGAGGGGAAAAAACAATTATAATGAAAATGGGGAAAAGGAATGGAGGAAGAATGCAAATGAAGAATTATAGGATATATTAACATTGACAAAAAGGAGGAGGACGGAATTATAAAAATAAAAGAAGCAACAGGACAAAAGGAAGAGACTAAGAAGGAAATTTGGATTATATTAGGTATGCACATTTTTAGGTCATTACTTTCAATGTCAGGTCTTCAGCACGTGCGATGTTTCCTTCTTTGAAATGCCGCAAAGAAAGAAGTCATATCCGACGAACTAAATTTATATCAGTCTTGGATGAACTCTAAAAATACGAACGTTTCAGCGCTTGAACGCGCTCCAAGTTCCTTCACACCTTGCAGACAGCCATTGGAAAATTCGGTCGACAACTCCACAACACGTGAGCACAGTCCGACACTAATGGGGCACTGAATGGGCCTGCCAGTGCTGGTAACTTAACAGGAATTCTTTATAAAACTACCTGTTTCCAAGTATATAGGCCAGCATTCAGAGAAGATGACAGCGATAGTGGAGCAATGGCTGAATGAAAGGATATGAGCAGTCGAAATATATCCGGGTCTTACTTAATACCCTAAGGGTGAAACCTAACCATTTTCCCCCAACTACAAAAGCTAGTGGATTATGGTGATTTTCTAGTTTGCAGGTTGAATTTTCTTTTGCGAACTTCGTTTCGAATTTCAGTACTGAGAAATATTACAACTGGTAGTGATTTTATAACTATTATATTGGCAGCAGTGACACAAGTTGTCAGTAGTTTAAATTCTGAAAATTCAAATTGTTCTAGATTTCTGAGCCCATTACTGAAAGCTAGTGAAATTTGAACATACTAATAATTAATTAATATCAGTATCCATATTATACATAACAGTTATCGTATGTGTAACTTTGTGTTGCAGTTACGATTTCAAGATTAGAGTCAGGTAGGCTAAGTGTAAATAAATATAACAATTGATAAAACATTTTAATTAATTTCTTTGTGTTTAGACTTTTATTAGAATAATTGGTAAATATTCTAAAGCATACATTTCAAAGTGGCAAAATTAATCATTTTCGTGATCAAACAAAATACATTTTTAGGTTAGGTCAGAATTAAACTGTTTAATCAAAGCAATGAATTTATGTTGTCAGACAAAATTGTTTTAATATTATTGAAGAAATCTACTAAACTAACATGATTCCGAGATTTTGGAAGAAAAATATACTTTTTCACAAATTATTGAACCTTTTAAAACACGCCCTAACACAAAGATGAGATTGGCAATTAAGCAAGACATGGAATTATTTATTTTATTTTATTTATTTTATTATATCATCATTATTATAGATAATGGCATTGTGTGATTTTATCCTCTTTTTGATATCTGGTATCAGTTGGCAACACTGAAGAGACAGCCAAATTAGTCTTTTAGGAATTACTCTTACGCGATCTTCAGTATAGTTAGGATCTGAGTTCTCTTTCCATAACTCAACAGTGAAGCAATTTTTGTGCCTTACTAAAAGATGATGTTTAAGTTAAAACTAGACAGTTTCTTGTAGATAATGATTCAGCTGTATGAAATCTTTGTTTTAAACTAGTAATTAAATAACCTATTATTTTAGATATAAATTATTTTTAATAAGTTGTTTTAACCCTTTATTTAAAATTGCCAACAATGCCTTAATTGCTTTCAAAACATATGCTTTTCTTTAAAGCTTTTTAACTTTAATAATTTAAGTTATCTCATGGTGATATCTGTCGACTTTTTTTTTTTCAAATTCAAATTTATTCACAACTTTCATTCAAATGGCATGACAGCTATCCGAAATGAGCATGCGTTCGTGCTCAGGTACAGTTCAGTAGAGCCTACATGAATTTTACAGACATAATAATAATGATGATGATGATGATAAAGAGAAGTAAAATTTCGAAACGTTCATCTCAAAGAACTGTGCATGCGTGTCAGGAAATTTCCGCGGCTGAGATTCAGAAAGTGATGCAAGAATGGAAATCGTCTCTTCATCTGCATGTGCAACACTATGGCAAAACATTTCCAACAGATAATTAATGACATCTAGATGGTATTTGTGACAGTACTGCCCCCTACTAATTGTCATAAATAAATGTCTTCCTCACTGTGACGGAAATCTTGTCTTCTCAATCAGATAACCAATCACAACCCTTGTTCAGAAGACAAAGAAACAGGCTACCGTCAAACTACGTGGAGGTAGAGTTGCCGCATCGTTTAAAAATTTGGGAATACCCTTCTTCTCATTTCCAAGGGTCATATTATTTTGGTTATGAACTGTCAATGTTGGGAAAGGGGACAGGATGGAATTGTCAGAGGTGTTTGTGTAGGAAGTCATAAATCTCTGATGAATGAGTGTGTGTACTCAGGAGACGGTAAGTGGGTGTTCAAAGGAGCCACCGAACTGCACTCCTTGAAATAAAATAAGGTATAGCATTATGCTATTCTCCAGACTTACGAAACATTCTGCATAATCACAGCAATTGAAAAAGAGTCGTAATTTATAACCAATTAAAAACAACTGAAGGTCTTTGTGGAATAAGGGCCTATCCCACTCTTCCACACCAAAATTAGTTTTTTTTCTCTCCAAAATATGACAGCAGGCAACATCTAGTGTGTAAGTTCGCGAGTTTATGTTGTGGGATATACCTAAATTTGTTTTAATCTTATGGAAGAAGAAGGGCAAAACTTACTGCTTCCCTTTTTTTTGGTGAAAGAAGACTTTTTTCTCAAAAGTTATTTTTACTTGGTTATTTAACGACGCTGTATCAACTACTGAGTTATTTATCGTCGATGGAATTAGTGATAGCGAGATGGTATTTGGTGACATGAGGCCGAGGATTCGCATAGATTACCTGACATTCGCCTTACGGTAGGGGAAAACGTCGAAAAAAATCCAATCAGATAATCAGCCCAAGTGGGAATCGAACCCACGTCCGAGCGCAACTTCGGATCAGCAGACAAACGCGCTACCTCCTGAGTTACGCCAGTAGCTTTCTCAGACGTTTAAAAATGTGGGATAGACCCTTCTTCCACCAAGCCTTTATATTACTTTTAGGTTATGAACTCACTGTCATCATTATTAAAGGCAGCAGACGATTAAGAGACGAGGGCTTTGGTGACATACATCCTTTACTTACACCGTACGTGTCTGATGAGTGAGTGTGTACTCAGGAGACGGTCAAATATTCTTCTATATTTAGACCAAGTAATTTATCCATTATGTATATAGGCCTAATTCTCAGAAGGACGGTCGGATGAGTAGAATCTCTGTGGGTGGAATTTCAGTCCAGGAAATACCACAAAGATGATTTTCCAACTGGGCGTTCGTCTACTAGCACTGGGAACACTCTCAATATTCGCTACAGGCGCCAGTCCAGGGTTATGAGTAACATTCTGGCTGGCCATCTTCGTCCAGAATGACAGGAGCTCATATGCCACTTCGTAACCATATTTTATGATAGAAAATTAAGGGAGGCGGAAAAGTGAAATAGTGTGTTGGTGGAATGGAAATTAGTAGAGTTCAGGGAAATGGTCAATTGGGGAAAATTTCATCTTCCGATCTTGTTCACCACAAGTTTAAAAAATAATCAGTCCAGTAAACGTCGGGAATAAAACCCCAGTTTGACGTATGATAAGGCAATACTATAGAATTGATCTACCTAGTTTTAATAATCACCATTTTCAGGGTTAAGAAACTAGAACCAAATCAAATATATTGTATTTTGAAAGAAAAAAGTCCTTACGAACTTAGGAATTTGACAGTTGTCTTTATTTTTTTAGTTGGTTATTTAACGACGCTGTATCAATTACTAGGTTATTTAGCGTCGATGAGATTGGTGATAGCGAGATGATATTTGGCGAGATGAAGTCGAGGATTCGCCATAGATTACCTTGTATTCACATTACGGTTGGGGAAAACCTCGGAAAAAACCCAACCAGGTAATCAGCCCAAGCGGCGATCGAACTCGCGTCCGAACGCAACTTCAGACCGGTAGGCAAGCGCCTTAACGGACTGAGCCATGCCGGTGGTATTTTTTTTCGTCCAGAAGCGATTTTTACATAGACCTGCTCCATATGTTAGTACTGCATCTCTTTTCATAAATTCGCCATTTTTTCGAAACTACATTTCTGCAATGCTTGGGAAAAGTGGCATAAGTCAATTTCCACAAAATTTGTGCTACTTTGCTTCAATGTGTGAATTAGTATCTGTAAGATGTTAGAAGGATCCGATTGGTATGTTGTTTAGTCAAATGTCCGGAGAGAGGTTTGAACCTTGTAAGTGATACCAATAAGGCATCACTCATGAGGCAACTAAATCAGAAGATAAACAAGATAGGATGTCATTATTTTTATGTTTAAATATATGGTAACCCTAGATCTATCTGATACATCAACTCTGGTAAGAGAATAAAATAATATGTTTCAAAATTATATTGTAATTAAAAATGAATACGTAATATAGTAAAGATGGTGTAATGGTAGAACGAAAGTGACGAGAAATAGAAGAAGTCGGGACGGAGAAAAAATCTGCTCCACAAACACTATGTGAAAAATAATTCTATTAGAAAGTTTTGAATGGATATGCAATTCTTTATTTAACACCCATTTCCATGTACAGAGATTATTGTGGCATGATAAAATCCTGATATGGCAATTAGCCTACACAATAATGGTACAATAAAAATGACAGGAAAAAATACTGGGACAAAATCTGCCCCATCATGGGATCGAATCGTGGACACATTTACTGTAAGATCAGCGACTACTGTCTTTTAAAGCATCAATTAGTGATTTCCTCAAAACAGACCGTTTATCTCAATATGCATAGATTTAATACAGATAGTACAAACTACTAACTCAGTTTATCCCAGGAATAGCCTATGTGTCTAGATAAATTCTTCGAATATTTTACATGCCTTGTTACGTACGCTATTTCACACGAAGTCTTTTAAAAGCTTAATATGGTGGCTAGAATCTGTACTTCAAAGTGTTTTATATAAAACACTAAATGAATATAGAATCCTTTTTATCTTTTCCTACACTCATTCCTGACAGCAAAAGAATTCAGAAACAAAAGCGTGGAGTGTTTCCATGGAGACGTGGTTATTTTTATGTGGTGCTCCCCGGAGGATGAATGATTGTAAAACAGTTGAAGCACGATGTTGGCTCCCTCCTACATAGTCGGACCACCCGCAATGCGAAATTGGTTTTACAAACTTCCGCCACGAATGGTGAAGGTGTGTACAGCTTCTACGACGGTGATATACAGTCTGGCGGATCATGTAGCATTGCAGAAGCTTTTTTTTTATGTAATAGTGTTGTTTTAGAGGAGACAATATACATAAAATTTATGTTAGAGTATAGATGTGCTATGTTTTAGCTCATCACAATATCCAAAGTAACAGAATTATTACATATCCCTTTTAATTATTTCGTATGAAAATTTAAATTGAGTTACATTAATAGTACATTATGCAACGAGCCTATAATGGTAGTAATTAAGACGCGAGAATGTTTGTGAAACGAGCACAAGCGAGTTTCATAATTTTCATACGAGCGTCTTAATTACCATTATAGTCAAGTTTCATGTGACTTTTTATACTCGACCATATTTCTAACTTGAAATTATTCATAAGTATTCATGTTATTCTTATCTGACTGAGGAGCGCAACTGACCTTGTGCAATACCTCGTAAATTGTGAGATGTGTGCAGACACGAAAGTATTGATTTTTTCCGAGAAACAAATGTCGACATTGGCCTTGATATAATCTAGAGAGTAAAATAAACATTAATCTTGATATAACCTTGAAACTGAATTAGACATTGAAAAACGAGATGACAAATTGAATTTATTTGAATATTATTTACAATTAACGCTAATTATTATAGTAACAGAACTAGTTGTCTTTCGATTGCATATCCGAGAATAATCGATACTTGCGCTTTCATATTGCTACAATGGTTTTTCTGATTGGTGGAACACCTGAACTTTAATGAATAGGTGTACTTTAATGAGGTCCATTAAAGGGCTGCTACCAGGTGTATAATTACTACATTTCGGCATGGTCAAGCATAAAACTTTTTTATATATTCGGAGAGGGACTGTCATTTTATATCTATTCTACGGATTGAGCAAATTATCTCCCGACCAGAAAGTGGTAACTTCGGCTTATGCGGTAGAGTCCATATTAACATAAAATATTAAACATGAAGCTCTTCTACTCACACAAATTATTAAGAAATGAGGTGCTGAAACTGTCTGCCTTCTTAGTCCAAAACATTCATGGAACTTACGTAGCATTACTGATGCTATTTTTCAGTTCTTACAAGAAATGTGGGCTATTTTATACACTTCAACTTTCCAAGTTACTTACTTACTACTTACTTACTGACTTTTAAGGAATCCGGAGGTTCATTGCCGCCCTCACATAAGCCCGCCATTGGTCCCTATCCTAAACAAGACCAATGCAGTCTCTATCATCATATCCCACTTCCCACAAATCCATTTTAATATTATCATCCCATCTACGTCTCGGCCTCCCGAAAGGCCTTTTTCCCTCCGGCCTCCCAACTAACACTCTATATGCAATTCTCGATTCGCCCATACGTGCTACATGCCCTGCCCATCTCAAATGTCTGGATTTAATGTTCCTAATTATGCCAGGTGAAGAATACAATCCGTGCAGTTCTGTGTTGTGTAACTTTCTCCATTCTCCTGTAACTTCATCCCTCTTAGCTCCAAATATTTTCCTAAGCACCTTATTCTCAAACATCCTTAACCTATGTTCCTCTCTCAAAGTAAGAGTCCAAGTTTCACAACCATAAATAAGAACCGGTAATATAACTGTTTTATAAATTCTAACTTTCAGATTTTTTGACAGCAGACTGGATTATAAAAGCTTCTCAGCCGAATAATAGCAGGTATTTCCCATATTTATTCTGTGTTTAATTTCCTCCCGACTATCATTTATATTTGTTACTGTTGCTCCCAGGTGTTTCAATTTTGCCACCTCTTCAAAAGATAAATTTCCAATTTTTATATTTCCATTTCGTATAATATTCTCGTCACGAGACATAATCATATACTTTGTCTTTTCGGGATTTACTTCCACACCTATTTCTTTACTTGCTTCAAGTAAAATTCCAGTGTTTTCCCTAATCGTTTGTGGATTTTCTGCTAACATATTCACGTCATCCGCATAGACAAGCAACTGATGTAACCCGTTCAATTTCAAACCCTGTCTGTTATCCTGGACTTTCCTAATGGCATACTCTATAGCAAAGTTAAAAAGTAAGGGTGATAGTGCATCTCCTTGCTTTAGTCCACAGTGAATTGGAAACTCATGTGACAGAAAATGACCAATACGGACTCTGCTGTACGTTTCACTGAGACACGTTTTAATTAATCGAACTAGTTTCTTGGGAATACCAAATTCAATAAGAATATCTTATAAAACTTCTCTCTTAACCGAGTAACTTTCCAAGTTACCAGGAAATAAAAATCACTGGGGAACTGGTAGGAAAATCGAAAAGGGGGGCAACATCTCTACTGACAATTCTATCCTCGAATTATCTATGACGTTTGTCCATAGAATAATCGGTTGCATGTGATGACGCAGAATCCTGTCCTGCTAAAGAAAGGCAAATATTGGCCTACACTCATTCTCCATTTGGAATAAGATGGTAGACAATTTCTGAATCAACTTCTCTAATTTGATGAGCAAATTATGTTTTTATTGGTTATTTAACGATGTTGTATTAATTAATAGGTTCTTTTTAGAGTCGATGGAATTGGTGATAGCGAGATGATATTCGGCGAGATGAGGCCGATGATTAATAATAATAATAATAATAATAATAATAATAATAATAATAATGTTTTATTTTCGCTGGCAGAGTTAAGGCCTTCTCTTCCACTCAACCAGCCTTAATCAATACAATACATATTTAAGTTACAAATATTTACACTACACTTAAAAGGTTCTCCAGCAATATTCTTCAGTTTTAACGACTAGTAGACTACATATTTATTTAAATTTAGATAAACCTATAAGGTAAAGTAGTAACTTAATTTATGAGCTAATTTAATTCAATCAATTATAATTAATTTAATATTTGAGATAGCTAGTAAAATGATGAAAATTAAACCTATGAGGTAAAGTAGTAACTTAATTTATGAGCTAATTTAATTCAATCGATTATAATTAATCTAATATTTGAGATAGCTGTAAAATGATGAAAATTAATTTAATATAAGCTTACTAGGACTATGTTACAGGGAGAGAAAAATATATATATAAATCAAAAATATATTTCTATAATGAGAATATTAATGTAATTGCCATTAGAAGTTTTGTAAATCTATTTAGAGAAATTAATGATAATAGTAAGAATGGACAGATGTTAGTTTCATTATAAGTAACAAATATTAATCAGCAATTAATCTGTTAAGTAAGAATTTATGTAATTTTGTAATTGATGATGCGCCATAGATTACCTGAATTTGCCTTACGTTTGGGGAAAAACTCTGAAAAAATCGAACCAGATAAGCAGCCCAAGCGGGAATCGAACCCACGCTCAAGCGCAACTCCGGATCTGCAAGCAAACATGCCTGCCGCCTGGGCCATTGGGTGACGATGTCCGGTAAAGTTAACCTTCTGAATAACTACTTTCTTTGTAGATTGTTTCTTCTTTGATAACCTTAATGCTTTGACTGTGGACGTGCAAACAAAAGGACAGACACCTGAGAAATATTCAAGAATAATTAAAGGTTTGAGACTACAGCAGAATTGAATTCTAGACAAAGAATTATATTTAAAAAAAAGTTGCACAGAGTTTGAAAACTTCTGGTATAATTTCCAGATGACCCTGAAGGTTACACGTGCATCCATTGAATCTACAGCACTGTGTTTCGTGACCCGGCAGCAAGAGATGTCGTGATACAAGTGAAGGCGTGACTCACTACCGTAGTGTGTTCACTGCATTCATACAACGCTGGATCAATGCACGGAACGAGAAGTTCACCAGAAACTGTGTTTTGGCTACGTTACACTAAGATCCTTATCTAAAATGCACCAGCCGTCTCCACATTATCGAACGTTTCAGAATTTTTGACTATGACTCTGACGACAAAATAAAAACTAATACTGTATAGATATGAAATTGATACGCTCTGGAATTAACTGCAAGATAGGAAAGGTTCTGGCTGATATGTACAACTATTGGCACGCAGTAAATCTGACTTGCCAGTATGTGTCAGAGAAAGAACAATTTGTTTAATTTAATTTAGAAATCTTCTCACTATTTGTGAGCTGCCACAAGGGACAAAGAGTACTTAACCATATAAATGTTTACAAGTTCAGTGAACCATTGATGTTATTTTGACAATGAAACTCCTACAAGTACATAACTGCAAATACATTTTGTGATTGGTGGAAATGTACCTAGTTTTAGAGAGGCAAGTGTTACAAAAAAGTAAAGAATGCTAATGAACTTGATTTCATTTCGAATATAGGTGATGCTTCAGGAGAGCAATTGATCCGTTCAATGCAGCTAAAGTTACAATCGGAATAATAGATGTAGGTATTCCAAGCCTCTTAAACACATCTTTCATGAAGAAAGTAGCGGTACCTCTTGCTCCAACCAGAAGTACGATTACTTCAAGCTCTTCTAGCTGGTACTTTTGGAGGTAATATGGAATGGTAGGATTGTAGATATTCTTTTTTTCCTTATCCACTTCTGCTGGCTGTTCCTCATTCGTTTCGAAATGCACAGTGGGATCAATTATGAATCTAGATCTTGTAGATTCCTTGAAAGCTATTATATCTATGTACGGAGAGACCATGTACTTCTTCAAAGGTGTTGTAATCGGCATCTTTAAGGACAGTGGCTATAATTGATCGTACTTGGTGGTGTCTAGCGTTTCGCAGACCTTCGCCGTGCGGACAGGAACCCAGGACGTGTGCAAGAGTTTCAACCTCGTTGTGGCAGTGCCTACAACCGTTGTCCTGAGATCTTCCCGGCACAGCACGTACTGCAGCAACATTTCCAACCATTTTAATGCGATCGCGCCATTCGCTGTTGGAGATTCCTTCGTGTTTACAAATACATTCGTTGGCACTAGGATATTGTTTAAATAAAACTACGCCTTTCCCTTTCTGAAGTATGGTTAGTGTAATATGTAGTCGGCGATATATGCAATGGAGAGGAAAAGAAACAGCCCCCCTACTACATTATCTCCTGACCTTGTTGCCCCATGAATGATGCCTTGTTGGTGTCACTTGTGGGGTCCAGACCTGTCTTCTTCGCGTAGTTGACTAAACAACAAAAGGAAACAAAAAAATATTTTCGTACAAAACTGTCATACTTCCAGATGATATGTGCTATTATTCATAGCACCATCAAACGAAAAACAAAAAAATTACCAGACAATGGATGTAGATCTATCTCTGCTTTATGGTAATGAAACATGGATACTGGTCCACACCTGTGGGGTAACGGTTAGCGCGTCTGGCAGCGAAACCAGGTGCCCCGGTTTCGATTCCCGCTTGGGGCAAGTTACCTGCTTGAGGTTTTCTCTCAACCTAAAACGAGCAAATCCTGGGTAACCAGGTGGCCCGGGTTCGATTCCCGCTTGGGGCAAGTTACCTGGTTGAGGTTTTCTCTCAACCCAATACGAGCAAATGCTGGGTAACTATCGGTGCTGGACCCAGGTCTCATTTCACCGGCATTATCACTTTCATCCCATTCAGACGCTAAATAACCTAAGATGTTGATAAAGCGTGGTAAAATAACCTACTAAAAACATGGATACTCAGAGAAGTAAAAATTGAGTACAAAGCGAAGAAATGAATTTCATAAGGACTAAAGGACACATAAAATTTGATCCAGTGTTGCCAACCGTCCGGTTTTCGATCGGTTTTACTCTCTGTTGTTCGGTGTCGGGTTAAACAGTTTGTCTGGGCGCGATGTTTTTTTTTTTTTTACAGAATATTATATTTAGGTAATTTTTTATACAAGATTTTAAAGCTATTTGCAGTTACTGTTTCTTTTAAAATGACAAATTCCAACTGTAAAAGTGATTATTCCTTCTGTTTACTTCACATTTCCTTCAGTGAGATTTGGATTCAACACACAGCTTAGTCTCTAAGCATTTTCAATTACTCAATTTGTATTTTTAGTTGCTATTTAGGGCCCTTGAAAACACTGGGACCATAACATATACTAGAAATCCGGTATTGGAAATACTGATCGACACTTTCTAGAAGTATTGTGTGTTCGATTTTCTAGTGAAGAAAAGATAATAACACTAATAAAAACGTATAAAAATGAAGACATTAGACACGATTTGCAAATATAGCAAATAAATGATGACTTCGCCAGTCCCATATTAATTGGAAACAACATCTAGACAGAATGGAATAAACAAGACTGCCTATATTGGCACATCAATAAGTTATAGATTGTCGGGGTCCCGAGATATAAGGCCAAAAAAAAAAAAAAAAAAAAAAAAAAGATAGTTAGAAAGATTTGCCGTGAATTCGGAATAGAAAAATGCCTAACCTGATGAAATGAACAAGAAATAGAAGAAATTGGGCCACTATAGACATAATCGGTAGGAATATTCGGACAAAAGAATACTTAAAAAGAAACCGAAAGGAAAAATAACTTAAAACTTTGAGGAAGATGTAGTAGAGATTAAGGAAAAGTTGAAGAAACATTACGGATCTTAGAGACTAAATTTACTGAAGGGAGGAGGAAGAAGAATTTTCCCAGAAAATGGCTACAATTTCATGGTTATTCATATAAAGTAGTCAATACACTGATCGAGAAGACGATTGAGGAACAGTGAGGAGGAACTCCCAAGATGATGAACTTATCTTATTTAACTGCATTTTAAACTGCAGTGGTACTTGAAATCGAGGTTTTTTGAATTGAATTCAAAGAGGTGAATTGGGAGGACAAATTTAAAAGGTACGCAATCGCGTCCTTGCAAGGGGTTTGGGGCTGCAAGAAACTAGATATGTGAGCTCCAAGCCTGTTGGCCACTAGTCTCACTCCGGGTTACGCTGCTCCACTGAAGGAGCTCTAGAAAATTTTGAAGGGGAAAACCGAAAATGGACGTAACCTCTTAGGTACCACATACGCGAGGGGACGGAAATGTGATCAAAATAATCACGGGACGGGACGAGGAGGAGATGGCTGGTGTAGATCTGCACATTGAAATGAACTGTTTCATTTCGCAGTGCAGGAGGAGTCGAGAAGACTCTGTCGTCTGTTATTCGATGACAAGGCAGGTGAAGACCGCCAGGAGAGACGCCGTGAATTCTGAATCTGCAAATTTGAAAGGTTCCCTGTCCTTTCGCATTGCGACTACATGAGTGACCTTGCACATGTATTTCGTAATTTTATAGACTCTGAACTAGGGCATTAAGTTGTTACTTACTTACTGGCTTTTAAGGAGCCCGGAGGTTCATTGCCGTCCTCACATAAGCCCGCCATTGATCCCTATCCTGAGCAAGATTAATCCAGTCTCTATCATCATATCCCACCTCCCTCAAATCCATTTTAATATTATCTTCCCATCTACGTCTCGGCCTCCCTAAAGGCTATTTTTTTCCCTCCGGCCTCCCAACTAACACTCTATATGCATTTCTGGATTCGCCCATACGTGCTACATGCTCTGCCCATCTCAAACGTCTGGATTCAATGTTCCTAATTATGTCAAGTGAAGAATACAATGCGTGCAGCTCTGCATTCTGTAACTTTCTCCATTCTCCTGCAACTTCATCCCTCTTAGCCCCAAATATTTTCCTAAGAACCTTATTCTCAAACACCCTTAATCTCTGTTCCTCTCTCAAAGTGAGAGTCCAAGTTTCACAACCATACGGAACAACCGGTAATAAATTTTATAAATTCTAACTTTCAGATTTTTTGACAGCAGACTGGATGATAAAAGTTTCTCAACCGAATAATAACAGGCACTTCCCATATTTATTCTGTGTTTAATTTCCTCCCGAGTATCATTTATATTTGTTACTGTTGCTCCCAGATATTTGAACTTCTTCACCTCTTCAAAAGATAAATTTCCAATTTTTGGGGCATTAAGTTGTTTGTTAGAAAAAAGGGAAACTTATGGGGAAGGGCATATAGGTCCGTGGCCTATTTCTCTTAGGGCTCATCCCGACATTTGTCTTAACGCCTTAGGAAAACCACCGAAATACCTTAGGCAGGATGAGTTGTCTCAATATAAGAGACTAGTCAATTTGGCTTTTAGGTAATAGGTCGATTGATTTATGCATTTATGATAGATGTAATTATTAATTAATTTAGAGTAAATAAAGGTGTCATGGGGATATGAATGCAGGTCCGTGGCCCATTTCTTTTAGGGCTCATCCCGACATTTGTCTTAGCGCCTCAGGAAAACCAAGGAAAAACCTTAGGCAGGATGAGTTGTCTCCATTTCAGAGGAATTTGCTATCGATAATGCAAAAATAAGCCATATTTTTACACTGACTGCTTATGGTCACTGAGATATTACAGAGAATGATTCTCCGAACAATGGGATGCAGTAATTTATTTTCAATGGAAGCTTTCTTTGGTTTTTGACGAAATGAAGTACGGTTATTTTCTCACTATCTATCGCCCCATACATTCCCAACAATAAGCTCTAATACCCTACTGAACTAATCTGCTAAGCAAGCCGACAGGGATAATTAATTTTCACGGTCGTGGAATTCCCTGCATAAGGCAATAGACGAAGTTATGATGACATGGACGAGTTGATCCTATAAAATTATATTAGAAATATATTTCAGGATTTCTCATTTACGTGACGCCGCAGAAATGAAGGTCATTTTAACACTACCACAAAGCCACGGCCGTAGCTCAGTTGGCTGAGGCGCTTGCCTGCCGATCCGGAGTTGCACTCGGGCATAGGTTCGATTTCCGCTTGGTATGATTACTTGTTTGGGTTTTTTTCGGAGGTTTTGCCCAACCGTACGACAAATGTTAGGTAATCTATGGCGAATCCTCGGCCTCATCTCGCCAAATACCATTGCGCTATCACCAATCCCATCGGCGTTAAATAACCAAGTAAAAAAAAAGACATGGAAGTCTCGACTTCATTACCCCTCCGAACAAAGTCATCTTAAAGGAAACTTAACACCTCTATAGTTTCCATGGCTTCGATGGGGTTTCAAACCACGAAGTTCACATGTATTATCAACCACTCGATGGTCGAAGAAAATCCCAAGCTTCCTTAAGGGCAAAATGGGTGAAAATTTGGACAAAATTACATTTTTCGTTTTTGTAGAAAATTTGATGTAATTTTTGACAAAGTTTGAGAACCATACGGCGGTTTTCAACTGTCTTTAAAAAGCTTCATTAAGTTTAAAATGCATGCGAACTTTTAAGCTCATTTGCCCGTACTTCATTTTCTACCCACATCCTCTGCGTTTATATTGCTAATGCTTATACAGATTTTATGCTAGGAAGCTGAAATTTTTACTGCATGTTCTTAAGGGTGTAAGTTATGTTGACATTTTTTCAAAAAGGAAAATAATGGAGAATAAAAAAAAAATAAAATAAAATGTGTGCTTGCACTCTGTCAATTTTATAAATTTGAATATGAATAGATTCAATTTTTCCCCATATACATGGGAAGAAAAAAAAAATGTGAGAACACAGCAACTTTCTAAAGAGATCAAAGGTTTTATAGAAAAAGTTTAAGATATAATGCTTAAAAATTGGGGAAGAAGAAACATTTTGAAATTTTGCAAACTTACAGTTTGAACATTTAAATAACTACTACTGAACCTTACTTAGAAATGCTTTCAGGAAACCTGGAAATTCATTACCGCTTTCACATAAGCCTGCCATCGTTCCTATCCTGAGCAAGATTAATCCAGTCCCTACCATCATATTTCACCTCCCTGAGATCCATCTTAATATTATCCTCACATCTACGATTTGGCCTCCCCAAAGGTCTTTTCCCCTCAGGTCTCCCAACTAACACTCTATATGCATTTCTAGATTCAGCCATACGTGCTACATGTCCTGCCCATCTCAAACGTCTGGATTTAATGTCCCTAATTATGTTATGTGAAGAAAAATGCATGCAGTTCTACGTTGTGTAACTTTCTCCATTATCCTATAACTTCATCCCTCTTAGCCCCAAAGCACCTTATTCTCAAACATCCTTAACCTCTGTTCCTCTCTCAAAGTGAGAGTCCAAGTTTCACAACCATAGAGAACAACCGGTAATATAACTGTTTTATAAATTCTAAGTTTCTGATTGTTTGACAGCAGACTAGACTACAAAAGTTTCTCAACTGAATAAAAAACAGGCATTTCCCATATTTATTCTGCGTTTAATTTCCTCTCGAATGTCATAGTCTTAATAGGTAATTATTTGTTGTTTCAGTGATCGTATTACACAAATTTTTAGTTGACTATTTCGTTTATATGACGTCACTCCATTTTCGACTAATGAAGTGTTATGAAATTTTGAATTTCAACCAAACACAGTCAAACATCGCGATAATTTCTGCAGCTAGATTTATCGCTATCAATTTATCGCATGGTTGTTCTTTTGTTTAGTTGGTGTCGCCAACTGTTTCCCCTTAAATCGATGAGCATGAATCCATTAAGAAGCATCTACACGGTTAAACTTTTCTCTCAACTTTACGCATTCAAGCAATGAATGCAAGATTGATATTTAAAATTAATATATTTACGCAGTGAAGACGACGTTTAAAACGGCGCATCATGTAGACAAAAATCTTCATGCATCATAAAATCTTCATATATGTAAATCTTAATTGAACCGTTTTAAACTTGATTATTTCCATATTCTTCCCAGATTGCATGCACATGGAAAATTGAACCGTGTAGATGCAGCTTTAGTCCTGTTACACACTGCAGTGAGATATAGCTGTCTCCACACATATTACATAGTTCTTAGTTCTCGGTGTAGTGTGTAATGTAACGATGAAGTACTAAATAAAGTACGAAATTCTACTTCCACATCTACATCTTCATGTTCTAATTCCATGTCCATTGTAGGCTATCTGAAGAAAGTTACACTCCTTCATTCAGATTTGATAACTGCGTTTTCAACAATTCTTCATTTAATTAATGTATTAATCAGGTTATTGAAATTATATTATACAATTTTAAATTAAATTATGATTTCAGCAGATAATGAAAATGTATTTATGTTATAATAATAAGAGAAAAGTGCAGTACATGTAATTAACATTGTTAAACCTGTATTTCGCTTTTCAATTGGCAATTAGCACTTTTTTTGAATAATAACATCTATTTCATTTCTTTATTATTCGTAAATATACGATTAAACATTTTGTAATTTTTTGAGATATATTATTTATATTTTTATTTTATTCACGAAATAGTCTTAATAAATGTCACTCGAGATCTGAGAATTCCCAGATAAATCTGAGACCTCTCGTGACATTACTACGGATAATTATTTATCTCACGATTTTATGTTGCCAAGTAAATGTTCCATATTATAAAAATGTTTGTATCGATTGTCTCGTGTCTCAGCAGTTGTACGTTCCTACGTTACTGTGTTACGTATGATTTTTTTTTTTGCGATGATCATCATGTCCATTCCCAATATTCTTTGTTGCCAAGATACTGCAGTAATGTTAAGGTAGATTTCAAACACAAAGTCGGTTGTTTTCTATGAGAGAATACTGCATAGCGAATTTAAGTCACATATTTCTATTGTCAAGAAGCTGGCGTCAGCGTCTTGTATCGCGAAATGCTAAGATATTGTGGTGTATTTTAAGGAACTCGTCTGGAGGAAAATAGCAGATACGTTTGAGAAATCAGTTGCGGGAATAGATCCAACTTTTAGTTCGACTGCGCCGTACTGCAAAACTGAGGCCCGTGGGCCAAATCAAGGGCAAACATGGACAAAATATAGACATGACTGCAGAGTGAACAAATAATACAGGGTGACTCCCAAAATTCACTCAATTGTGTGTTCAGGGACAAGTTCATTTTACGTGCCGTATATCTATGACACGACATCAACAGCTTTAGTCAAGGAGGAAGTCAAGAACTGTATCGCTATTTAAAACCCATCGCCCATGGCCGGGTTTGAACTCTCGAATTTCGGATCGAAGGGTTAGCATGGTAATCATTAGATGACTGGAATTGAAAGGAATAAATATATTTTAATAGTCATGCTACTGAAGGATTGGTGAACGGTATATTTCGGGGCACAAGATATCAGATGACAGACAACTTCCTTACTTACTGGCTTTTAAGGAACCCGGAGGTTCATTGCCGCCCTCACATAAGCCCGCCATTGGTCCCTATCCTGAGCTAGATTAATCCATGCTTTATCATCATATCCCACTCCCCTCAAATCCATTTTAATATTATCTTCCCACCTACGTCTCGGCCTCCTCAAAGGTCTTTTTCCTTCCGGCCTCCCAATTAACACTCTATATGCATTTCTGGATTCGCCCATACGTGCTACACGCCCTGCCCATCTCAAACGTCTGTATTTAATGGTCCTAATTATGTCAGTGACGAATACAATGCGTGCAGTTCTGTGTTGTGTAACTTTCTCCATTCTCCTGTAACTTCATCCCTCTTAACCCCAAATATTTTCCTAAGCACCTTATTCTCAAATACCCTTAACCTATGTTCCTCTCTCAGAGTGAGAGTCCAAGTTTCACAACCATAAAGAACAACCGGTAGGTAATATAACTATTTTATAAATTCTAACTTTCAGATTTTTTGACAGCAGACTGGATGATAAAAGCTTCTCAACCGAATAATAACAGGCATTTCCCATATTTATTCTGTGTTTAATTTCCTCCCGAGTATCATTTATATTTGTTACTGTTGCTCTCAAGTTTTTGA
Organism: Periplaneta americana; assembly: GCA_025594305.2. Taxonomy (NCBI): domain Eukaryota; kingdom Metazoa; phylum Arthropoda; class Insecta; order Blattodea; family Blattidae; genus Periplaneta; species Periplaneta americana. Next base: position 27,526,815 of record JAJSOF020000009.1, read on the forward strand.
ACTTCTTCACCTCTTCAAAAGATAAATTTCCAATTTTTATATTTCCATTTCGTACAATATTCTGGTCACGAGACATAATCATATACTTTGTCTTTTCGGGATTTACTTCCAATCCTATCTCTTTACTTGATTCAAGTAAAATTCCCATGTTTTCCCTAATCATTTGTGGATTTTCTCCTAACATATTCACGTCATCCGCATAGACAAGCAGCTGATGTAACCCGTTCAATTCCAAATCCTCTCTGTTATTCTGGACTTTCCTTATGGCATACTCTAGAGCAAAGTTAAAAAGTAAAGGTGATAGTGCATCTCCTTGCTTTAGCCCACAGTGAATTGGAAACGCATCTGACAGAAACTGACCTATACGAAGTCTGCTGTACGTTTCACTGAGACACATTTTAATTAATCGAACTAATTTCTTGGGAATATCAAATTCAATAAGAATATCATATAAAACTTCTCTCTTAACCGAGTCATATGCCTTTTTTAAATCTATGAGTAACTGATGCACTGTACCCTTATACTCCCATTTTTTCTCCATTATCTGTCGAATGCAAAATATCTGGTCAATAGTTGATCTATTACGCCTAAAACCACACTGATGATCCCCAATAATTTCATCTACATATGGAGTTAATCTTCTCAAAATATTGGACAAAATTTTGTACGACGTCAACAAAATTGATATTCCTCGAAAGTTACTAGTTAGTCTTGTAAGTGTAAGTTTACAATAAGTGTAAGGATCATAAAAATATGAGGAAGACAGAAAATAGGAAACTGGAGAATGCCGGTTTTGTAGTGAAAGACCTGTCCTTGGGCAGAAATCTATAAATGAATTCTGTTCTGGCCAATGGACAAGGTGCATAACCATCGGACAAAATGGTAGTAAAGATTGACGCACTTCCTTATCCCTAAAGCATCAAATAACAAACACAGTGTTCTGACAAACCACAGTCCTCTTGAGACACTTCAAGACAGAAGACGGTCAGCGTCAAACCATGACAAGCCAAATACCTTCCCTCATTCACCAGCCTTGATATCTCAATTAAAGCGAGGCCACCGTTCGGTATCCAAGCAACAGATCTGCACACGTTGACGTAACAGATGGTGATTGCATAATAGGATTGACTGCAGATGACGATGCATTTAAGATGAACGTAACATCCTCTGAATAAGAAGATAAGTAAAAAAAATCACATTAGACCAACACAGACTGTTTTCGTATTATAAGGTTTACATTTAATTAATCCCAAGGCATTCACGGCGGTCTAGTCAGTCTAGAGTTACCGTACCTTCGAACCCAAGTACTGCAGGTTCAAACTCGGACGAAGCGATGGATTTTTAAGGGCTTCCGCTTGAAGAAAAGAAAGCTGGAAATCCCTTATCACAGGTTTGCGGTACTGAAAGAACATTGACAAAATTACAGAACTGTTCTTCGCCCACGAACTTTGTCTAATTTGCAGAGAGATGACTGGACCAAAGTTTAGACAGACACTGCAGATGGCGCTCAAGGACAATGTATCGGTACAGTTCTGATTCTCTGAATACTTCAAGTGATCTCTGCTTTCATGTTGGACCCAAACTCAAGAATAACTACAAAGGAAAGCATAGGACAGTTTTGACACTTTTGTTTCTGACGAGTATGAAGACAAAAAAATGCCACAGATATGCATATGAAAGATACACAAACAGAAGGAATAACGCTTTGCTTAAGCCTGGAAACGAAAGTGAGACGAACTGTACAAAAGTTTATTCATTTTTGTAACATTTGAGCTATTATTTGAGCCCGGATTTTATATAATTACTAGTGGCTTGTGCAGCAAATGCTGCTGCAAACTAAGTTCGTTAGAGGTTTAAATAAATTTTTTTCAGATTTATTTTCAATGAAGAATACTTGTCTTTTTGATAGTCATTTGCTTCCATAATAATGAAACATACTCCCTCTGAATGGATTTTTTAGGCCAAATACTTTTTCTTGAACCTATCCAGCTTCAGTTTTTGAGTTTCAACGCGAAAACGCAAGTAACAATGTCAGGACGATAGCAGTAGCTATTTCAGGTCATTGTGGATTGTAGACAAAAGTTAAAAAAATGTCAGGTTTGCTAAGCTTTCGAACAATAGCATTTTCGTATAGCTGCTACATGTAGAACTTGAAATGTAGAGCGTAAAATCATTTTATCCTACTAAGAGATCTTGCTGAAATGATCTGGAGACTACAAAATTTTCTAGGCCTCTTATTTTATCAGTAAGTAATACCTTTTTATCTTTCCTTAGGAACTGTAATTTTTGCGCTCTCTCCAGCCAATATTGAAGAGAATGACGCATATAAATATCTACACTACACCGCCATTAAGTATATGAAAAAGACCCAACCCCACTGGTTTAATAAGTATAAAAATATTTGATTTTTAATAACAATATTATTATCTTACTTAAGTTTTGTAGTTATATATAGCAGTCACTCAGTAAATTATAGAAATGAAGATCTAAATTAAGATATTCTCTACATTTACTTACATAAACTCAAAACGTTTCACTTTCATGTCATCAATATAGCATCAATATTATGTATAATTAATGAAAATAGATGCATCATGATATTAACTATAAAAATATTTAATTTCTAATGGTAATAATGTCATCAAACCATCTCAAGTTTTGTAGATTTGAATATCCAATACACAGCTGTACTCAGAAAATTATACACTGCAGAATCAGTTTTTAATAACAAATTGAATTGAGCTCTAAACATGTCGGCAATCCTGTAGGTCCTGGCCTTCGTGTAATAGCCTATTGTTTATTGTAGTGTGTGTTTTGTTCTGAAATTCAATCAAGTCGGTCGTGATTCAAGAAAATTAGTTCTCAAAACTGACAACAGATGGATTTTGGAAAATTATGTAGGAAAATTGACATTTCACTGAAAACTACTAGTTTTCCGAAAAACTTTGGATGCCAGGCATGAAAATGAGGGGTCGCTCATTAAAATCCGTTCAGCCGTTTTCCCGTAATTTCCATTACTAGTTCAAATTATATATATAGACTAGGGAAAGGAAGTTCATGCATTTATTTTGTTCTCTATCATTGTGTGAATATGCTGAAAGATTATCTACATGAATCACAAATTTCTGAATACAATGATATTACTTTTATTGTGCATAAAAGTGCATATTTTGCCTTTATTTATAAAAGCATCATATTTTAACATTCATGCTTATTTGTTTTTCCTCATTTTTAAAAGTGTGTAACCTCGTAAACACTACTAATTTATGTTTATGAATTTTGAACGTAACGATGACGCCCTCATAGGGAGCCTCTCAAGTTAGCAATTGGTATTCCTTTACTGCAGTCTTTAGCAGATTTCGATAGAACAATATCCAGTTTAACATCAGTTCCAGGAAATGTAGGAGATAAAGTGAACGAGAAAACAGCAAATATTCTTTCCAAAAACCCTGGCTATTATCAAATTAAAGAAATTCAAGATATTCTCACAAGAAAAACATCCCAAAAAGCAACAACATTTTCTATAGAGCAGCTGACAGCTTCTGAGCAAGCCTTTCTTACTTCTTGTGACGTAGAACGAAGTTTTTCGCGCTACAAAGCTATGCTGAGAGACAACAGGCGAAGAATGACAACAGAAAACATACGTCACTGCTTAGTTGTGAACTGTAACAGCATAAATGGAGCATTCAGCAATGAGGCAAGCACTTCAAAATCCATAGACTAAACGTAAGTTACCTATACCTTATTATTCTGTTAAAATAATCTCAGACTGATAATGCATATTTGTCTATTTTTAGGGCATAAATGCATACATATTCTTCACGTTTTTAGGGCATGAACTTCCTTTCCTGATAATTACATATCCTGTTCCTATATTTGTAGCTACAAGAAAAGCTAAAATGTCGCGCGAATCACACCAAAGGAATCATTGTTTCAAAGTTTTAAGTTACATATTTTTACTTATTTTGGTGCATAATAAATATTTTGCATATATTACATATTTTGAAGGTTATTGCATATTTTGAAGAAAAAAAAAGTACTTTTTTCACCAATTTTCTCTCGATTTAACTCATATTATACGTTTTAAAATTGTTTATGAAGCTTGTCTCTTCGTCTCTAATGTATAAACATAATGTAATAATTGAAAATAACGTATATACAGGGTGTTTCCGGGCTAGTGTTACAAACTTCCAAGAATGATGGGGGAAGGGCACATATATCAATTTGAGATCAGGAACCCTGGTCCGGAAATGACCGAGTCGAAAGTTATAAGCAAAAATAGTTGTGTGCAAATGGAATTGTAATTTGGCACCACGTGCCCTCTTTCTCTTAACCTTTTGAACAGTCGTCGAAAGATGGTATGAGTCGTATGTCTCCTACGTGGGAACTTGGCCCCATACAATCTGTGAGCTTGTCTACTGTTCCCATTGGCTAATCCGTATTCGAAAATCAGGTCTGCTTATTCCGCTCTCGTGTACTCCTCCATTTCACTAGGACTGAGCGACTGGACACTGCAGCTTGTACACATACACTGCTGTCTACAGACGTGCATATAAGGACCGACCATGTCCGTTACACATTACGCCATTTGCATTGCTTTAGTGTAGTTTCCTGTCCCCACCCCTGAGACAGAGCACTAAATGGAATACTGCAAGTAGACAACGTAAACAACGTCAGAGTCCACATCTGTGGAGTAACGGTCAGCGCGTCTGGCCGCGAAACCAGGTGGCCCGGGTTCGATTCCCGGTCGGGGCAAGTTACCTGGTTGAGGTTTTTCCGGGGTTTTCCCTCAACCCAATATGAGTAAATGCTGGGTAACTTTCGGTGCTGGACTCCGGACTCATTTCACCGGCATTATCACCTTCATCTCATTCAGACGCTAAATAACCTAAGATGTTGATAAAGCATCGTAAAATAACCTACTAAAAAAAAAAAGTCAGATGAATATAGTATGTGTAAGATGTACAACTATTTTTGCTTGTAACTTTCGACTCAGCCATTTCCGGACTAGGGTTCCTTATCTCAAATTGATACATGTGCCCTTCCCCATCATCCCTGAAAGTTTGTAACACTAGCCAGGAAACACCCTGTATATATACATATTTGTCTTTTATGCGCGTGCCTGCGTATTCTAAGATTCTACGTCATTGTTGTACCTCGATTGAAGGCTAGATCTGACCCGCCTAGGCATGCCTGGTCTAAGGGCTGTCCTTCCTCACTCGATGAAAGCGGAGTTTAGAATTGTTTCCATCTAAATATCCATTGACTTCGGCCGGATTTAGACCCTCAATATTTGTGCATAGAAGCCATTACCTTAACCACTAAATCACAGAAGACAACGAAACAGTAGAGTGACCAACTACAAAATGCGGAGAGTCAATAGCTTACAAGCCTAAACACAATAATGTTTGCGATGATAATGTGGTCCAAGTTTGTTCAAAATTGTACGCTTATAGACTACTAAAAGGGACACTCTAATACAGATATGCGGGCCTTGCAAGTTCTTTCCGAAAACCAGAATGTAACTTTTAGAGCATAGCAAAGAAACCCCACTGTAATGAGGAAGAAAGAAGCTGGCGCCTTGAAACTCGATTGATTGCGGTGGCAGTGCTAACCCCACTTCGTGACCACTTAGGGCGCAAATCCAGACACGCAATAAAGAGGATAAATGCTAATGAGGATATAATGGATACGCTACACGTGTTGGGTTCATCGTCAAGTTTGCGAAACAAGTTAAGACAAAGGAATTTGTAGAAGAGAAACTTTGTTAGAAATTTAGCGGTCAGTCAGCCGAGGTCGACGATGCAATGCTAATGACATTTAATATCGACCATCACTACTCGAACTGTTTACTACAATTAAGTAGAAATTACAGGATAAAAATGGAAAATAAATAAACTGAAATTCTCTATAACTTTTTATGCGTCAGAAATGACAAGATACTCTGTGGTAGAAATAGGTTTGGGGAAGTTATGCCTAAAAAAATTGATTTCTAGATGACGCGTAAAATACGTAATAAATGTCATAAATGTGATAGATTTCAATGATAGTGATAGATTTATTTATATTAGTTCATAAAGTACAAAACTTAATAATTTAACAAAAAGATCTATATACAAAAGTAGTTATACATAATAAATATACAATTTCCTAAACTAATTTATCGCAATCTCAGTAATTTATTGATTCAAACTTGCACTTACGTCTGGTTTTAGTGCATGTTTAAACCAATCGTAATAACCATTAAGACTTTAAACCTTATTTATCTGCTCCTTTTGACAATTTACTACCATAAATATTTTAATACTTTTTAATTTTAACTCTACAATAAACAAGTGTACTTCAATCTTTCCTGTTGCTCTATTTATCCAGTATTTATGATTAATTTTTAAGTCTTATTTTACATAATAACTTATTATTTCAAATAGGTGATCAGATGTCGAGTAATAAATGTCATAAATGTAAAAAAGTAATCAATTTAAAACTTATAATAAGTACATTAAATAAATAAAAGTTTTAATTTTAATCCCACTTTCCATACTGCCAAAAATACAGGGTGTTTAAATAAAAAAGTATCCAATATTTTAGGACGTGATAGTATGCATCAAAACAAGAAAAAAAAGTCTAATAAACATGGGTTCTACAACAAATACTTTCTGAGATCTGAACACTTGCTCATAGGAGGTGCTCAATGTGACGTCCATTTATGGCAATGCATTTTTCTGCCCTACAATATAACAGACTACCAGATAATCATACCGTAGTGACAACCTGGTATGGAATACTGATACATCGCAAGGAATACTGAAAAGAAAATTTTGATTGCGGATACGAACGGAGTTCAGCAGAGATGTTGTTGTGAATTTTCGTAATCAGCATGTGTGAGCCGATGAAAATTCCCATGCACTTCAAGAAACAAGGCATCAGCACCGATTCTCAATCAACATATGGGCAGGCGTTCTTGGCGACAGATTAATAGGACCATAAGTGCTACCACAGAGATTAACTGGGGATCGTTATCAGGACTTTCTTATTAACGTATTGCCTACCTTGGCGGAGTACGTGCCATGTCAGCAAAGACTACAGATGTGGTTCATGCATGATGAATGGCACACCAGCACATTTTTCCGCAATGAGCGTGAACACCTGACGTTGATATTTCAGGACCGCTGGATTGATTGTGGAGGCCCCACACCTTGGCCTGCTCGTTCCTCAAATTTAAATCCCCTAGACTTTGGTTATCAAGAACAACCAGGTCAATTTCAAAGAGTGCGTGATTCCTTACGCCGAAGGGCAGAGGAATATATTGTCATGAATGGACGTCACATGAGCACCTTTTTTTTTTTTTCGTTGTTGGTAACTCTATAGCATCTATTAGATGCTTTATGATTGTGCTCACAGATGGAGTTACTTGTCAACAGTGTGACGCTGAAACGTGTGTTCAGGTTACTGCCCAGCGACAGTCCTGATGTATTTTTATATTTGTGACGATTGGTTAATTAATATTAACCCTCACAATCACACTCACATTATACAAATTTCCAGACACCAAGGGAATTCTTCCTCTTCAAGAAAAATTCACCGAGAGCCGAGCCCGGGAATCGAACCCGGGACCTCCTGATCTGGAAGCCAGCATGCTGACCAACAGACCACGGAGGCAGTCAACATGAGCACCTCCTATGAACAAGTGTTCAGATCTCAGAAAGTATGTGTTGTAGGAACCATATTTATTAGACATTTTTTTTGTTTTGATGCACCTCCTAAAATATTGGATACTCTTTTTTTAACACCCTGTATATCACAAGAGCAATCACCAACATCAGGAATGTCATCTTTCTACTTTGTATTAAATTAGAACCACGTGGACGAAGGACTACAACTTAATTCTCTACCAAAACGCTCGGATGACAAAAACTTCCGTATTACTTTGTTAATTTGTAAATAAACTTTACATCACGCACTTCTTGACGATTTTCATACTTCGGCCTTTACACGGTGAATGCGGAACACAGATGTCTTTTGTTTCACGCTAATCCAGCCAGAACGAGTCGCCTAGGTAACATACTCATTTGCCAGATTTATTACTACCAGAGTCCAGCTCAGACTGTCTCTTCAGGAACTTCTTCAGTCATGGATGGGTAGTCGAGGTTAAAATAGCTGAAGATGGAAAACAGATGCGCCAATTAGCTGGACAGCCTGAGCACTCTCTTTGAACGTCAGAGATCCGGCTCATATCATCTCAGAATCGAATAGTAGTTTTTAGAGTATTTTTTTCCCGGAAATTTTCAGTTTTTCGTGACATTTTTACAGCAAATCACGCCCACATATGAATAAGCAAACGATATGTGGCTCAAATCGAAAGACCAGACCTGAGTTCAATTCCCGATCAGGAAATACAGAGTGATTCACTAGGAGTTACCGCCACTTTCATAGTATATTTCCGAAGACATTTTGAGCAAAAAATATAATATGAACTTGGTCATATTGTCAATATTTACGGAGTTACATCAATTTGAAGTTGTTTGTAAAATATATTTTTTTTTAAGGGTAAAAGAATATTACATAGAGAATGAACTATTCAGAAGTATCATTTCTTTCATTGGCTAGGTCGTCCTGGGTGGCGGTATAGTGCTGACCTTCTGTGCCCGAGGTTGCGGGTTCGATCCCGGCCCAGGTCGATGGCATTTAAATATGTTTAAATGCGACAGTCTCATGTCAACAGATTTATTGGCATGTAAAGAAATTCTGCGGGACAAAATTCCGGCACACTGGCGACGTTGCGATGGTTATTTGTTTACAGGATAGACAATCAACTGAAAATGGCAGCTCCGTTCAAACGTTTTGGTGAAGCTAACATTAGTGAAATAGGATTTCAGTAAGTGAATTAATATTTTATTGTATTATAGTATTTTATTTCTTCTAATCTGTATATACTTTCTTCTAATCGTGTAATAGTCAATTAAATCCCACTCGAGTTTTGATTTTCTCTAGATAAATCTGCCCGTGTTCCACTTGCAGACTTATCGATAAAATCAAAACCTCTTTGAGATTACTGTTGAAAATTTTCAGGAAAAAAAAAAATACTACTTACACTGAAAATAATTTAACGATAAGCCTACTTATTCACGTTGTTGCCACAACCTTCTGGAATTGGCGAGACAAAAGACATTTAACATATTATCTTTAAATTTGTGGAAGCTAGGAGAGAAACAGTGATTGGTTGTAAAATATTTGCCAAAATTTCGAAAATTTGAAGTATGGTAATTTTTTTGATGCAAGTAGTGGGTTTTGTAAATGAAGATGTGAATAATAACCTCGTGAATTTTCAACTGAATTCAGTAAGGAGACTGAGAAAATGAAAAATAAATTTACGTAGTTTTTATGTAGGCTCTATTTAAGTTGAATGTACCCGTTAAAAGAGACGAAGGACGGCACGGTCACAACGGTCAATCCAAGAATGTAAAATAACAAAAACCAGAAAAACTGAATTAAAAATAATAATTAGGCTTCGTATTCCAGCTACCTAAAGACTGAAATTAAAGACACATTGGGTATATAGTATGCCGAACACAGGTAATGCAACGGATAAGGATATAAACAAACAGGTCGTCGCTGCGTGTTCGTGGAGTACAGTCAACTGCCGACATTCTGAAGCTATGCTAGTAAACACATGCTTGAGCCGTGATGTTCGCTTGAGCCGTGATGTTCATTTTCGTCGTGAACTTTGCAGTGAATAATAACGTGCATCCGGAAGTTACGGAACTTGAACATATGCTGATGTGACTTGAAATCATTTTATATTATAGGATATTCTTTCAATAGTACAGACGTGGACAAATTATTAGCAAAATTGAAGATATTTATTATATACTTTTACAAAATATGATTCTTCAATTTAGACTACAGTTGACATTTTTGTGTATTTCCAAATTATTAGTAAAAATTGAAAGTTTGTATTGTATATTTTTCAAAATTTAACTCCTCAATTTGGACTACATTTGATATTTTTGCATATTTACAAATTATTAGCAAACCTGAAGGTTTTTATTGTATATTTTTACAAAATTCGATTCTTCAATTTGGACTACAGTTGACATTTTGGATATTTCCAGATGATTAGCAAAACTGAAGATTTTTGTTTTATATTTTTACAAAATTTGACTCTTCAATGCAGTTAACATGTTTGCTAATTTACAAATTATTAGCAAAATTGAAGATTTTTATTATATATTTTTACAAAACTTGACTCTTCAATTTAAACTACAGTTCACATTTTTGCATATTTCTGTCTACTGTAATGATGGAAATATCCAAAATTGTCAACTGTAGTCTAAATTGAAAAGTCAAATTTTGTAAACAGAATTGTCATAAAAATCGTCAATTTGGTTAATAATTTGTCCACGTCTGTACATGGTGTTACTGTTGCATGATGTACAAGATATTCCTATTGTCTGATATTTTTTCGTGTTTCATTAGGATATTGCATAAGTCGCTCATTACTGAAAGCCACTAATTTTCTATGTACTTTTCTACAAATTTCCTAATATGTAGATTCATTCATTTCATTCAATGTTCTGTCCAAGGGCAGATGTTCACTGCAAATCAGCTTTCTCCAATCTCTTCTATTTGCTGCCTTCCTCTTTGTCTCCTCATAATTTAGATTATTTAATTTATTAATTGGAATGTTGGCACTGAACATCATGGTAGGCTACATAAATCCATGCTAAACGTCGAGTTAATACTGTATCTCCATAATTTTCAGATTGTGATGGTATTAGTTCTTTTGGATTACGTTCAACGCACTTTCTGTGCCTTTTGGTATTGCAGTGTTTTTCAGTACACTATATTATTTTAATGTACCGAAGTACATATGGTATTTCCATGCAGATATTCTGCGTCATCATACGATGAAAAAGTAATGGAACGGAGAAAAATTCTCTCCGGCGCCGGGATTTGAACCCGGGTTTTCAGCTCTACGTGCTGATGCTTTATCCACTAAGCCACACCAGATACCCACCCCGGCGTCGGAAAGAATCGTCTCAGATTTAAATTCCAACTCTTGGGTTCCCTTCAGTGGCCGCCCTCTGCACTACGTCATAGATGTCTATGAACGTAGGACTGAAGTCCACACATGTGCTGAGGTGCACTCGTTATGAGTGACTAGTTGGCCGGGATCCGACGGAATAAGCGCCACTAAAGGGAACCCAAGAGTTGGAACTTAATCTGAGACGATTCTGTCCGACGCGGGGGTGGGTATCCGGTGTGGCTTAGTGGATAAAGCATCAGCACGTAGAGCTGAAAACCCGGGTTCAAATCCCGGCGCCGGAGAGAATTTTTCTCCGTTCAATTACTCTTACATCGTATTTCAGTACACTGTTTTTGTCACTTTTGCGCTTATTTTACCCAGTTTATATGTAATGTTGTCTTTATTGGCAGTGAAAATAATAATTTTTTCCTTGAAATTATTCAAGTCTGGTTCACAAGGAGCTTTACCCGAAAGCTAGATTTGCATAGTGAAAATAATAGTTCAAATAACCTCAACTATGCCCTGCTATATTTCACGCCTGAGCGTCTTACTTAAGAATTTTACCTCTGCAATGAACCTTCAATCAGCCACAAAGATGTAGTTATTTAAATAATACGACCAGTAAGAGCAGTGATCGATAAGACTACTCACGATGACTGCGTCCCGGTTTTGACTTTCTAGAGGAAGAGGGCAGAGGATGCGTAACTATTTTGTATATGAACATATCTGTACCTGAGTTATGACGCCCACATATCAGGCAACCTCATTCCAGTTTATAGGTAGCTGGATTACTAAGCCTAATAATAATTATACAACTTGTCACAAGGCACGCCGGGACTCGAACTGCGTTCCAATAATTTCACGCCAGCACGCCACTGAACTCATTTCAAGCTTCGTTGATAACGTCGCGTCATTTTGGATGGACGTGTACCGCCACGCAGATAGTTCGATTAGGTCTGAAGGCCGCATTGGCCGGCGGATTTTTGATTGTTTAATGAAGTCACAGAGGTCATGCGATGCGATCAGGACAGTTTTAATGGCAAATCCTTGATTCGCTTTCATCTAAATAGGAATCTTCCGGTCAGAGACCTCTAGTGAGCTACAGGGAAAGCGCGATACAACCGGAAGGCGAATACGGACAATTAATATTTGAGGAGAATATTACAGATATTATTCTGACAAATTAATAAACCTCATAGCTAGCAGTGCTTATGTTTGTGCAGATTACTGTGCACTTAACTGCGGAATCCCGGCCAAACAAGTCACTCAGCTGAGTGCGCTCCTAATATAATGGCAGTTGACATTGGACTTATACGTCAACATATTACATGTTGTGCTATCTTCCTCCGACGAGTTTAGCGCTGGGACCTGAGGTATTCTTGCCATCGGTGCGGGGGGTTGCAGGTAGATTCTTTTGTTGCTACAGCCAAGCCGAGCCGAGCGGAGTGGGAAGTATTAATCGTCCAAAAGTATGCAGTCTTCAGTTTGTAGTAGTGTGTGAATATTTCATATACTTATTGTTTGCCTAGGCCTATATGGTTTTGTTATTAATATATTAAATATATTGTTGCAATTTTTGCTCAAACATCTTCCTGATGTTAGCTATGTTAATATTATATGAATTACTCATTAAATATTTCACCGTTACAAGTCATTTTTAAGGAAACATGCTGTGGAAAATTTATGATTTTATTCTATTGGAATTTTTGAATATTTGTGATTGGTATCGTGAAAAACAGATTCCTATAATGTCATGCGAAAATCATTTGTTGGCGATATCTTAAAATACAAAATCAAGTAGTTGTACTTCTCGAGTTCAGCAGTACAGTATATTTAAATTGATTACTTTACAAATTTAATTCAATTCTACTAATCACTAAATTTTATAGTATGAGTCTACTTTACGTTTATATTATTGTAGTTTTATTGTCATTTTGCTTTTTAATTATTTTATTGTATTTGTATTTCTGGTGGTGTGATGGCCTTAACTTCACCGAAATAAATAATAAATAAATAAGTAAATAAATAAATAAAATTTTCTACATTACTTTCCTTCTCTGAACACGTAAGTATGAATGGTTGTATCTCTATCTCGCCAAAAATACGTTAGAAAACTAATACGGATACTGCTCTCGTAAACTGGGCAATGTTTTCAGTACGATTGTACTTCCTTCCAGACTGCCGCTGTCACTGTTCCCTCCCGCTCCAGTACCGCGCTAGACTAGTCGGAACCGCATTCCTCTCAGCACTAAACTCCTCAGAGGATGACTGTAACTTGGAGTCAGGCCACAAAGGGAAACATTGAAGGAGGAGAATTCGATCCGATGCTGTGGATTGAATTCGGCGTAGCTCAGTGGTCAGAGCGCTTGGTACGTAGAACCAAGGACCCGGGTTCGATCCCCGACGCCGGAGCGAATTTTTCTCCTCAAATATTAATTGTCAATATTACAGATATTATTCTGACTGACAAATTAATAAACCTATAATACTTTAGCTGAGTTAGAAAAGGGAATTGCTTTTCGGGGTTAAGGACAAGATCGGACATCATATTTTTATACCATAAAGAAATCAAAATAGTGGATTAGGTGTGTCTCTAATTTTAGCCATAAAATACACAGAAAATACTCAAGCATGTGAATGGAACGCCTGTGGAATCTAAAGAACAGAAGCGAACAAAACTTTCCAATCTACAAAGCGCGGTGGAAATACAGTTATTCATCTACAAGCAACACTGAGGTCTCTCTCCTATAATATATACAAAGGAAAGGAAATTACACTAATTCTGAAGCTGAAAGCGAAGTTATTTCTAAGGGGAAAGCAGTATCAAAAACAGCTGGAAATGTTAACAACGGATACCTCTAATTAAATGATTTTAAACAAGAAATACCACAACAAGGAACGGTTCAAATCTTATTTAGTATTCAATTATATTCTCGACCACGATAAAAGATACAGAATCCAGCGAAGAATAAAAAGAGACGTAAGATGATGCTATTATTATATGTGTGCAAATAACACAAGCGGCACAGAAAACATGAATGAATGAAAGGGCATACAACTCATCAAAAATGATTTTGTTTTTCGATAAAAATGATGACTGATGTTGGAGAAGGATTTGGGGTGCTGTTCTCCATTACTAATTTAAGACGCTTCTAGAAAAAGTTTGAGTTCAAATCGAGAAGATAAGCCAGTTTTCTGACTATACGTGATATGGTTTGCACAACTTTAAATATTGCGGTTCGAATCTGCATCGTGAATCGGATCATAGTCCTGTTCGTTACCAAGACAACAAAATACTCTCGGAGGGATTAAAAAGACGACCACGCAACATTTCATAGGAAAAGAATGCATAGTGGCAGCTGACCGAAGTATTCTGACACTCATAACCACCATTTCGTAAATATACTGACTTGATATTTACTTAGAGAAATCATTGGAAAATGCGAAATATTTTAGACACTAATCGATTTCAAGGAACGAATGCAGAATAAAGGGATAAGCACCAATGCCACTTAAGATCTAGTATTTCCCTAGAGGAATTATGGGATATGACGAAACATACAGGGACACCATTTTATTTTTACTTCAATTTTTATTGTACCTGAGTTTTTGAATGTACTTCACTCCAACCCCTCTACTAGTAAACTTCCAACCGTACTCCACACAGAACCAAGACCGCGTATGAGGTCATAGTAAATATTACTAAGTTAGTGAGCATAGTATGTTCCAGAAACATGTTCGCGTTTTGCAGTGACGAAAGAGCTTTCAATATTGAATCATATTTTTGCACAGCTACTGTCGTCCGTTTGTCTACGTCGCATCCCGATTTACCACACCCGCTTCGTCCCTCTGTAAAGGCTAGTGGCTGGGCTGTCTAAACTCTTTTCTGAAAACATTAATTTCTGTTAGGAATTGGATGCCTACGTAATCTTATACAACTGTTTAAAATAAGTTAAATAAAAGAACCTCGTTCAGTAATTAACTGTCACGTGATTTCCCCCCCCCTTTCTTCGATCCTGCGACAAAACCACTTGGACGGTCAGTAGATAGGATGTCTGAGTAATTTTATCTTTTTGGACCGAGCAGACGTGAAGATTGAATTTACAGTACGTAAGGTACTCTTTTATAGAGTAGGTACAGAATTATTTCAACATAAATTACTAGTACGAAGGACGAAATTGGTAATTGGAATTGGGTACAATAGTCTATAGTGCGATAATATGCACAAAAGAACTGAAGCCTGTATCGAAATGAACGGCCACTATTTTCAAAAATGTGTTTAAATATCCATATTATGATTATTTTTCATTTAACTTCATTCTCTATATTGTACGCTAATGTGCTGTACACAATATTATATACACTACATTATGAATACGTCCGAATGGATAGCTCAGTTCGTGAGTAAAAACACTTATTCTTAATACAGTACTGTATTTTGATTTTAAACAAAAACCTAATGAAAATTATCAAACTCAAAATCGCGATATTTCCTAATTTACGTAAATGGATTAACTGTTTTTCTTCCCTCCCATACCTAGTGAAGTGATTTGTTTGTATTTTACGCCAGAATCATCGAACTCCATTCGTGGAAGGGGATAGCAAACAGTGTTAGCGGTTGTAAACCGTTAATCCAAAGGTATAGCCAGGTTAATATTAGAAATGTTAGTAAAAATAAATTATGTCCCTGTATAATTTAAAAATATCGGCACTAGAAATTAGACTAAGATGTACCTGATATTATGGTAGCATACAACTACTATTGGAAAGGTCCACTAACTTTATAATTGCTTGGAAACACGAGCTATTTCAATCTGAAATAATCGACTTCAATGATATTACCAAGGACTGCATACATTTACCATTTCGATAACTTTCATATTTTCCTATATGAATTACATGGCACCACTAAATTTAACAGACGTCGTATCTGATAACTTTAACATTCGTATCTCGAGGAATAATGAGAAATCACGAAATACTCAGTATTTTACTAAAAATAATCGACAAGAAACGATCCCAGGCAATATTAACATTGCTTACTGCTACAAACATTTAATAAATTACTAACTTTACAATTACCTGTAGAAATTACTGGAAACTACTCAATATTTTATTAAAAATAACTAACTTCGTATATCGAAAGGCATTGAGATAGAACATAACGAAAATTTAATAGGTACATCAAATACTAATTTCCTGTAGGCGAAAGTTTTTATAAAGCTCATTTTAGAACCCTAAACAAGTATCTATAGTTATCAAGACATCACAGAACCATCCATAACGACAGCCTGAAAATTTTATTACAGGAGAGCACTGTACGAAACAACGGAATATTTTACTGAAAAACGCTGAATTTCGAAGAATGAACCAACAATCTACAGGACGCAAAAGTAATACAGTAGAACTTCTATTAACCGTGGTAATGGAGGGGATGGACTGAACGGTTAAGCGAAAAAATCGGATAATCGGTAAATAAAAAATTTTCATAAATTAAACTACAATTTCGTAATTTCTCCCGTGGTGTTGTATTTAACATGCTAGGTAATGAGTCAGAACTTCAGTGATTTAAGTAAGGTTGTCAACGACGGGTTTTAAGGACCAAGGTTGATAGTTTTCTGCAGAAAGATATTCTGATGCGAAATGAGCCACAGTTTTTTCTTCAAATCTCTTAAGTATTTGTATTTGTTTCGATAACGACAGCCTGAAAATTTTATTGCACGAGAGCATTGTAGGAAATATTTTACTGAAAAACGCTAAATTTCGAAGAATGAACCAACGATCTACAGGACGCAAAAGTAACCCACAATTACCATATTTAAAGGATTTATATAACAAATTTCGCCCTCACAGATTAAAGGAAGCCACGAAATATTTAACAAACACAAACGTTAGGAATCGAACAAAGGATATACGGATACTGTAACAACACACGGGTAACACTTCAATGCAAAATTTACTTACATATTCTAGTGATAAGCATAATTATAGCGAAAAAATGAAGCACAACCCGCTTTTTTTTTAAGAAAGTAAAAACGAAATGTTTAAAAATTAACGCAAAAATTATGTAGTTGATTTTAAAAGCGAATACACAACTTTGAGGTTATGTGAATGCTTATGGTGCACAGTGAAGATGTATTTACCATGACTGACGCATAGGAAGCATGAAAAGCAACAGGCCTTTACAACGTGGAATGCAACAAAAGCAGCGGTGCAAAAGCCGTGTGAGATTATATCCAATAAGAAAACGTGCCATAGACCTTCTGGAGAATAAAACTTTACCTTTAAGTATAGTAGTAATTGGTGCCTCAGGCGCACTTAGTCTCCTACAGCACCACATCCTTTCGGCGTATGCTGAACCAGATCAAAACCGAATCTAAAATGCTACTGGAAAAAATGTGAACAACACTAGACCTAAAAGAGAGAGTAACTAGGCACGGCGACCTATAACCATCACAGGAATTCCCTCTAAAGCGAGAGGAAGCAACAATAAAACACAAGAGGATGAGGTAATGCAGAGATGGAGAATCAAATTTTCTTGTATACTTGTTTATTGCTGCTGCCAACAAAGGGTTGGAATTCCCTATTTGACAACGCAGACCAGTCTGACCCAAAACCAACGTGTGAGGAGTCTTGACTACGACCAGAAAACGTCGATACGGCCCAGACGACGAGCGCTGAACGTTGCCATACCAACGGGGCGAGTCTGCGTGTAGGGTACCTCACACCCCACCACCACCACCTTCACCCCCTACCCATGGCACTCCTAGCAGCTACCAAAAATAAACACTGCAACAGGAACAGCAAGTATTTTCCTTGTAATGCATTTTGCATTGTCCCTGCTGTCACTGCAAATCTTCATTTTACGCCCTTCAGCTGCAGAGCTACTTCGATCAGGTATGTATTTATTCACACTGCAAATGGGCATATACCCGGTGGCAGTGGTAACTAATTACACTCAATAATGACAATATAAACACAGTTAATAAAAATACAATTAAAAATAAATTAATAATAATACTGAATATGATAGGAGAAAATCCACAAACGATTATGGAAAACACGGGATTTTTACTGGAAGCAAGTAAAGAGATGGGTTTGGAAGTAAATCCCGAAAAGACAAAGTATATGACTATGTCTCGTGACGAGAATATTGTACGAAATGGAAATATAAAAATTAGAAATTTATCTTTTGAAGAGGTGGAGAAGTGCAAATATCTTGGAGCAACAGTAACAAATATAAATGATACTCGGGAGGAAATTAAACGGAGAATAAATATGGGAAATGCCTGTTATTATTCGGTTGAGAAGCTCTTATCATACAGTCTGCTGTCAAAAAATCTGAAAGTTAGAATTTATAAAATAGTTATATTACCTACCGGTTGTTCTTTATGGTTGTGAAACTTGGACTCTCACTCTGAGAGAGGAACATAGGTTAAGGGTGTTTGAGAATAAGGTGCTTAGGAAAATATTTGGGGTTAAGAGGGATGAAGTTACAGGAGAATGGAGAAAGTTACACAACACAGAACTGCACGCATTGTATTCTTCACCTGACATAATTAGGAACATTAAATACAGACGTTTGAGATGGGCAGGGCGTGTAGCACGTATGGGCGAATCGAGAAATGCATATAGAGTGTTAGTTGGGAGGCCGGAGGGAAAAAGACCTTTGAGGAGGCGGAGATGTAGGTGGGAAGATAATATTAAAATGGATTTGAGGGGAGTGGGATATGATGATAAAGAATGGATTAATCTAGCTCAGGATAGGGACCAATGGCGGGTTTATGTGAGGGCGGCAATGAACCTCCGGGTTCCTTAAAAACCAGTAAGTAAGTAAATAATAATAATAATAATAATAATAATAATAATAATAATAATAATAATAATAAATCTGTAGCCGAAATTTTTCTGATAATTTCCGATTTTCCAAAAATAATTGGTCTTAACATATATAATTAACCACCCTGAAACCGAAAATCGCTTTTTTGACATTTTTGTTTGTATGTCTGTCTGTCTGTCTGATGTTTGTTACCTTTTAACGCGATAATGGCTGAACGGATTTCGATGAAAATTGAAATATAAATTAAGTTCGTTGTAACTTAGATTACAGGCTATATGGCATTCAAAATGCTTTATTTAAAAGAGGGGTTATAAGGGGGCCAGATTAAATAAACCGAAATATCTCGCTTATTGATTTTTGTTAAAAATGTTACATAACAAAAGGTTCTTTAAAAATGATTTCAGATAAGTTTTATTCCAGGAAAAATATTGATGAGACTGATATTTAGGGATATACAAGAGTTTTAAAATAACAATACATTTCCGCCGCCGCCTCAGATTATAGCGTCGTTGTTCCGTAACTCCTATATACAAAATATAAAATTTTTCAGTAGGAAGAAAAAGAGATTTATTCATTCATTCTATGGCAGTGATACATAGGAGATCGTGAATTCTTACATTTTCAAAAGAAAGAAATATAGTTACATATAGTAGGTTGTATTATTTGCAGTATCACTATTTAAGTTATTTAACAGAGCAAAAATCTGAAAATCGATATGTCACATAGGATTTATTGCAGGAACGACAACGATGGCTATAATGAAAAGAAAACAAATGGCTCCACCTATATGAGGCGGCCTTGACGTTTATCAATATTAATATATTAATTTATAGTTTCTCTAGATGGCTGTAATGTTACATAATGAAAACTGAGGTAAGATGAAAATAGATCTTTACGCAAAGGAAACTTGATATTCTGTCGAAATATTGTATAACTTGATTATTGCAACTTGCACATAAAATACTCTAATTTTATAAGCTTAAGTTTCTTTTGTTGACAGAACATCAAAATGATCGCATTTTAATTAATTAAATACTATTTAAGTGACATATTTAACGATTTCTCCTTCTATCAAACACGAATGTTCCCTGGACCAGATGTCCTATTTTAATTACTTTATATTTATTTCTAACAAGTGCAGAAAAGCGCACGGGTACAGCTAGTAGTAGTAGTAATAATAATAATAATAATAATAATAATAATAATAATAATAATAATAATAATAATAATAACAACAACAGGAGCATCCTAAATTAAATGAAGCACGATCACTTAAAATAACATTTAAAGTAAATCTAATTTGTATCTTAACCCTAAGTTCGAACTAAAACCCACGAGTATGATATGTTCATACCTGCACAAGTACCTTTCAGCACTACACTCATTTCGCTGTCAACTCACTCATTGCACTGGAACTACGACACATTTCACTGATTCTATCCTGATTTCACTAACACTTCAAAAACATTTCACTGTTCAAATACTTTGCACTGCCACTATAAACTATGAAGCTTCACTGACAGAAACACACTTCACACTTCACTGACACAACACACTTCACTGATACAACACACTTCACTGACACAACACACTTCACTGACACAACACACTTCACTGATACAACACTTCAATAACAAAATATCAATTACACCCTTTAAACCCATGCGACGATACGAAAGAAAGGAGGAATTACATATAATGATTTACTTTAATTTGTTAGTAAATGACGCTGTATCAAATGTACGATTATACAGCTTCGGATGGTGAAAAGGAGCAAATTATTCGTCATGGGATTATCCATTATTGGGGCAAAACCTCGGAGAAAACCTAACCAGATAACAGTCCAAGAGTAACGGTAAGGTGTGATTTGAAAATCTGTGATTTTGTCGCTGTGATAGGTTTGTCACTGATAGGCCTACGAACTATGACTACTGTTCCATAATCACAACTAGGAGAAATAGCCATCTCTGTCCGATATGTGACTCACAGCGATGGCAACTGACGTACAATTTTAGAAAAAAGTTTTGTCGCTCAGACACTTTATAAGTAGAGAGCGGAATTTAGGCAAAAAGCTATTTTTTTTTCCTTGATACATACAGGCTTGAGATTTAATATTTACATTTTTCATAGAAATATAGGTATAAATAAAGGGGTTTTACAGTGCCTAAAATGCCTATTTCGACGTTAGATCCTATATTTAAGCCTTTTTTTTAATTTTAAATCACCTTTCGTAACAGTTTCGTACCGTTTACATTCCAAGACAGATAACTACTCCTTCCTAGCAGTGAACGACACAATAGAGAAGTACCTCCGGGCCACCCCTTCTCATTCTTACAATCCTAAAATTCCAACTTTCAGTCGGCCTGGGTAGCGTAGTCGGTATAGCGCTGGTTTTCTGTGACCGAGGTTGCGAGTTCGATCCCAGTCCAGGTCAATGGCAATGCTTAAATGCGACAGGCTCATGTCAGTAGATTTACTGGCATGTAAAAGAACTTCTGCAGGACAAATTATTATTATTATTATTATTATTATTATTATTATTATTATTATTATTATTATTATTATATCTTCCTCTGTCTGACAGCAATTTAACACAAACTCGCTGTGTTGTACCCGAATAAGCATTCTCTTACATTCCAAGACAGATAACAACATCTTCCTTTTTTCTCACTATTTGTGTACAGCAGTGAGCGACACAATAGCCACAATAGGTGCTGATCATCTACTGTGAAGAAAACTATGGAAATGTGATTGGTGAATGAAAAACACTAACTTCATTTTGTGTATGCCTGTGCACCCTTGTAAAATGTGAAATGTTTAATCTTAGATTGTGCATTAAATAAATGTTGAATCTTATATCAGTGACATTCTTTAACAAAAAAAGCCTATTTTTTATTTTATAGAGCCTAAATAAGAGCCCGTTTTAGGCGCCTAAAATGCAACTTTTTATGGCCTAAAATTCCGCTCTCTATAAGTCCCAGAAAGAAGGCAGTGCGCATGATCAGAACGTTTTTGACAAACTATATATCGAACGGAGGATGGCAGACTAAGTAAGAATGTAACCTTCTAAAAGACGATTGGAACAAGAAAAAAGGAAGACCACTGAGATGGCTAGACAGTGTAAAACAGAATCTCCAAATGACAATTAGACAATCTTGCAGTAGAGTGGGCATGGAATCGACTAGTATTTTCAAATACCGACTGTTCTCAGCCACGGCATCCCAAGAATCCTGGACGAGCTTCCACAAATCATCAGGGCGTCTGGGAGGGGGATTGGAGCAATTTTTCCGCATATGCTTCTTTACTTGTGCCCACATATTCTCTAAAGGGTTCAAGTCCGGAAAGCGCCGAGGCCAGGCTATGAATTCGATATCCTGTCTCCTCGCAAACCAGTCCCGAATCAATTCAGATGTGTGGACTGGATGATTATCCTGCTGAAATTGAAGAATTCCAGCAGGATATAAAAACCTAGCATAACGAACCACATAGCGTTCCAGCAACCGGTGATATCATTTGTGCTGGACAATTAGACAATGGAAGACAACAGGATAGTAAAGACGGTCTTGCCCTGAATTAGGCTGTTGCGCCAAAGAAGTACAAGAAGAGACATTTCTACACTTGGTTTATGCAACGTAAGTTTCAAGAGAATGTGCCTAGAATCGGTGATATCCATTAGTGACAAGTTAGAAGTCTGACGAGGATCTCACCCATCGTTCTGCTATCAATATTCATAAATATTTAACAATACTTTATACGCTATGCAATAAAATAAATTATTTATTTCCATGGCTAGCCTATTCTTGGGTCCCTCTCCCTTCTACGGATACATAGGTTACGAACGACGGTAAATAACT
Source organism: Periplaneta americana (assembly GCA_025594305.2). NCBI lineage: Eukaryota > Metazoa > Arthropoda > Insecta > Blattodea > Blattidae > Periplaneta > Periplaneta americana. Next base: position 27,549,535 of record JAJSOF020000009.1, read on the forward strand.
CTAAAAATGTCTTCGTAGGCGACGGGAGTTTCCCCAAGCAGACATAAATGAACCATCTGCACCCCTTACTGCAGTTTATTCCCATGGGTCTCAAACCACGTAATAGACATGAAAGGTCTCCCCGAAGGACTGGGGAAGTTACAAGTTGGCGTTTGCCCTCGTGAAACGGGAAACAAGGAAATGTATTTAACCTAGCCAAGACAGTCTGTGTTGGAACATTGCTCACCAAGTGTTAGTTCCAATCCTTATTATCATGTGTAAGTGGTAGCGTTTTCGACTAGAAATTAAGTGTCCGATTCTCATCAGGAAAGCGAAGATTTATTTTCTTTTCTAAGTAAATTCGGTAAACTGGGATCTTTTGCCATGTTTTTTTTTTGTATTGTCTTAAGCAGACACATTGCAAGAAGCTGAACTCGTAAAGGTACAGTGCTAATTTACTATCTGAACATTAATTTTGTGGACTCAAATGTCCTAATGGCTTGTGAAGATGATGATGGCAGTGATATATAATATATAATAATACAATTATAATTATACAATAATTACAGCGATAAAAAATTATTTCTAATATAAATAAATAGATGCAATAAACATAGCACTATAAATAAAAACTATTCTATAATAACGCCTACAATAAGCAAAAGTAAACCTAACTTATAAGTACTTCTATTTCACCCAACTATTACCAATTTAAGTAATTACATATCACCTTAATTAATTACAAATCAACTTAATTATATATCATCTTAATTAATTACATATCACCTTAATTTACTTATCAACTAAATTACATATCATCTTAATTAATATCGACTTATTAATGAGTCCACACCTGAGGAATAACGGTTAGCGCGTCTAGCCGCGAAACCAGGTGGCCCGGGTTCGATTCCCGGTCGGGGCAAGTTACCTGGTTGAGGTTTTTTTTTCCGGGGTTTTCCCTCAACCCAATATGAGCAAATGCTGGGTAACTTTCGGTGTTGGACCCTGGACTCATTTCACCGGCATTATCACCATCTCATTCAGACGCTAAATAACCTAAGATGTTGATAAAGCGTCGTAAAATAACCTACTAAAAATTAATTACATGACACAACTTAGATAAATAATTACACTGCACATACAATTATATTTTTAGTCTAATCTTCTCAACCTTTCCTAAAATGTATTGATGATGATAATAATAATAATAATAATAATAATAATAATAATAATAATGACAACAACAACGTATATCCTTTAGAGAACCCGGAAGTTCATTGCCGCCCTCACAAAGCCTGCCATCGGTCCCTATCTTGAGCAAGATTAATCCAGTCCCTACCATCATAACCCATCCCTCTCAAATCTATTTTAATATTATCTTCCCATCTACGTTTCGGCCTCCCCAAAGGTATTTTTGCCTCTGGTCTCCCAACTAACACTCTATATGCATTTCTGGATTCACCCATACGTGATACATGCCCTGCCCATCTCAAACATCTGGATTTAATCTTCCTAATTATGTCAGGTGAAGAACACAATGCGTGCTGTTCTGCGATGTGTAACTTTCTCCATTCTCCTGTAACTTCATCCCTCTTAGCCCCAAATATTTTCCTAAACACCTTTTTCTCAAACACTGTTCACCTCTGTTCCTCTCTAAAAGTGAGAGTCCAAGCTTCACAACAATACAGAACAACTTTCAGTTTTTTTAGGGCAGGCTGGATGACAAAAGCTTCTCAACCGAATAATGAGAATTTTCCATATTTATTCTGCTTTTAATTTTCTCCCGAGTGTAATTTATATTTATTACTGTTGCTCCAAGATATTTTAATTTTTCCATTTATACAAAAAAAAACTGAAATTGAAATTATGTTTTTTTTAACGACGCTCGCAACTACCGAGGTTATATCAGCGTCGCCGGTGTGCCGGAATTTTGTCCCGTAGGAGTTCTTTTAAATGCTAGTAAATCTAGTGACATGAGCCTGTCGCATTTAAGCACATTTAAATGTCATCGATCTGGGCCGAGATTGAATCTGTAACGTCGGGCACAGAAGGTCAGCGCTATAGGTAGCAACTGCGCCACCTACGACTTTTTCACAGGATAAATTTCCAAATTTTATGTTCCCCTTTCGTACTATATTCTTCACGAGACATGATCATGTTTTTTTTTTTTTTTTTTTTTTTCGAGATTTACTTCCAAACCCATCTCCTTACTTGCTTCAAGTAAAATTCCCGTGTTTTCTCTAATAGTTTGTGGATTTTCTCCTAATATATTCACGTCATCTGCATAAACAAGCAGCTGATGTAACCCGTTCAATTTCAAAGTCTATTATCCTTGATTTTCCTACTGGCATATTCTAGAGCAAAGTAAAAAAGTAAAGGTGATAATGCATCTCCTTGCTTTAGCCCATATCGACTGGTTGCTAGCATTATGTCCACATGACGAAGGAGAGGTGAACGATCATTCAACCAGAATGGAGTAATCGTGTGGTTAGCAAGATGAGCCCCCCAGCCGTTATAGCTGGCTTTCATAACAGAATTTCGTCACCTATCGTAGCTCCCCAAGTGCATAACGATTCTAGGTGAGCACCGGTCCCATACACTGGTCAAAATGTCATGAGAAAATTTCTTCCCCTCATGAGGACTCGAACCAGCGCGTATTCCGTAATGAGAGTCCTCAGCAGGATGCCTTAGACCGCGATACCATAGCAGGGACAATGAACATTTTGGTCATTCAAAATTCCGAGTTTGAACCAGCGAACAACGGATCCCAGTTAGCTCTAAAACATATGCACAACGTACAAAGTCTTTCGTCATACGAGAGTTTTCAACTAACGACATTAGCAAGTAGGAAGGCTTTCGCAATTTTTCTTGCTTTGTGCATCCCTTCCCGCACCGGGAGTTGAACCCTAGTCGTCACGCGCTCCAATGCCCTCGGTACTTGTAGATGGCAGCTGATAGTCACGGCACGCGGACGATATCAGCTTGTGTATCAGTGTAGCCCGTCTTTCCAGGTTTGCCAACATAACTGTGTGTGTTGAATGCCCACAATTAATACATTTTTATTCGCTGCTACACTCTCAACAAGATTATGCGATTAATATTTGAGGAGAAAAATTCGCTCCGGTGGCGGGGATAGAACCTGAGTCCTTGGTTCTACGTACCAAGCGCTCTGACCACTGAGCTACGCCGAATTCAATCCACAGCACCGGATCGAACTCTCCCCCTTCAACGTTCCCCCTCTGTGGCCTGACTCCAAGTTAGGCATATATGTTGACGTATATGTCCATTGTCAACTGCCATTTTACTAGGAGCGTACTCAACTGAGTGACTTGTTTGGCCGGGAATCCGCAATTAAATGCACAGTAATCTGACAGATATATGCACTGCTAGCTATGAGAATATTATAGATTTATTAATTTGTCCTACAGAATGATATCTTTAATATTGACAATTAATATTTGAGGAGAAAGATTATGCAAGTTTATGAATCCTCCGATCAGGATAATGATGTAAGAATTTTGTGCCAAACTTTAAGTGTTCTTTCTAAACTATCATTATTTGAAGTATTTAAAATATTTTTGAAGTTTCTTATTCCTTATTTCAAAAAGCTTTATCAACTGCTAAGGTTATCTAGCATCTGAATGAGATGAACGTGATAATGTCAGCGAAATGAGTCTATGGTCCAGCGCCGAAAATTATCCAGCATTTGCTCTTAATGAGTTGAGGGAAAACCATGAAAAAAAAACCCTATCAGGTAAATTGTCCCAACAAAAATCTGAACCCGGGCCCGCTCGTTCCACGGTCAGACATGCTAACTTTAACTCCACAACGGTGGACATAACGTTATTTTAACGGTAAACTTGTGTCAAGATCAGTCCTTCTGCTTGTAGATTAGGTAGGGTTTTGGTTCGTAAACCTCGCGTGAATTAAAAAAAGGACACTATCGTTCTGTTTTGAATCATCATCATCATCATCATCATCATCATCATCATCATCATCATCATCTCACTTTAGTCCCCTTTTCTCTGTTCAATTAATATCGATAATGGAGAATCACAAAAAAGAGACAGGACAAAGAAAATAAGCTGCAAGTACATTGCATCTCTTAAAAATTGCACCACTAACGGGAAATCCCGACATCCAAAGCAGTCAGACGTCTCTAGACTGGCAGTAACAACATTCATAATACCCCTAGTGCCCCATACTTGTTCATGTACTAAAAATATAGACTGGTATTCGAAGAATTCCGTCTTAAGAGGTGGGAATAAATAGTAATGTGTCACTGAAGAGTCACGGCTTTTAAACCCATGACGTAATTCGTATGAGTGCGTAGTCAGAGCTGTCTGCTTTTGAATTTTATTTTAAATATCTCGGTGTACATTTCATGTCGCTTACAAAGGAATGAATTTGTTAAATCTGAAGTTGCCATGACATTATGGCAATTAGAAAACATTACACTGTCATGTTTTGGCCATGAAAATATTTACTACGTTTTCAATTTGAATACGTTTACCGTACTGAAACTTCCATGAAAACGGGATTCAAAACGATTTGAGTCTCAAGATCGATACGCCTAAAAAGTGGGATCGAATCGTATTCAATGCGGATTGAATTGCATGAAAACGGGTACCATATTCAAAACGACCTCAATGCTAAGCGAGTGAATGATCGTCATTTGTTTGATGTGTTATTTATTTTACCAAGAGAAAGAGAGCAGTTTTGTATGCTGAAAAGTCGTGTTATAATATATAATATTTTGTATTTTCCTGAAAGCCAGTATTACCTTCATTAACAGCCAGAATATTACGTTTCCGTGTACCTCATTAAGAAAACACAAAACTGTTTAAAGCTAAGGCATTCAGGGTGACCAACATGCTAACATGTAGGTGACATGTTAATCAATTTATTCTACCTTCGAAACTTCAGCTTCCGTATTGAAAATTGCATGAAAATAGGGATCAGGGAAATCGTATTCAGTACGGTACACGTATTCAAATCGATTTGAATACCTAGTCTATGAAAACGTAGTAATTGAAATAAACAAGGAAAATAATAATTTACTTACTTACAAATGGCTTTTAAGGAACGCGCAGGTTCATTGCCGCATTCACATAAGCCCACCATCGGTCCCTATCCTGTGCAAGATTAATCCAGTCTCTACAATTATATCCCAGCTCCCTCAAATCCATCCTCCCATATACTTCTCGGCCTTCCCAAAGGTCTTTTTCCCTGCGGCCTCCCAACTACACTCTATATGCATTTCTGGATTCGCCCATACGTGCTACATGCTCTGTCCATTTCAAACGTCTGGATTTAATGTTCCTAATTATGTCAGGTGAAGAATACAATACGTCCCGGTTGGGGCAAGTTACCTGGTTGAGGTTTTTTCCGGGGTTTTCCCTCAACCCAATATGAGCAAATGCTGGGTAACTTTCGGTGTTGGACCCCGGACTCATTTCACCGGCATTATTACCTTCATCTCATACAGACGCTGAATAACCTCAGATGTTGAAAAAGCGTCGTAAAATAACCTACTAAAATAAAAAAAATACAATGCGTGCAGTTCTGCGTTGTGTAGCCTTCTCCATTCTCCTGTAATTCATCCCTCTTAGCCCCAAATATTTTCCTATGAGCCTTATTTTCAAACACCCTTAACCTCTGTTCCTCTCTCAAAGTGAGAGTCCAAGTTTCACAACTATACAGAACAACCAGTAATATAACTGTTTTATAAATTCCAACTTTCAGATTGTTTGACAGCAGACTAGATGATAAAAGACTCTCAACCGAATAATAACAGGCATTTCCCATAACTATTCTGCGTTTAATTTCTTCCCGAGTGTCATTTATATTTGTTACTGTTGCTCCAAGATATTTGAATTTTTCCACTTCTTCTAAGGATAAATCTCCAATTTTTATATTTCCATTTCGTACAATATTCTGGTCATAAGACATCATATACTTTGTCTTTTCGGGATTTATTTCCAAACCTATCGCTTTACTTGCTTCAAGAAAAATTTCCGTGTTTTCCCTAATCGTTTGTTGATTTTCTCCTCACATATTCATCTCATCCGCATAGACAAGAAGCTGATGTAACCCGCTCAATTCCAAACCCTGTCTGTTATCCTGAACTTTCCTAATGGCATATTCTAGACCGAAGTTAAAAAGTAAAGATGATAGTGCATCTCCTTGCTTTAGCCCGCCCAATGAATTGGAAAAGCATCAGATAGAAACTGACCTATACGGACCCAGCTGTAAGTTTCACTGAGACACATTTTAATTAATCGAATACCAAATTCAGTAAGAATATTATATAAAACTTCTCTCTTAGCCGAGTCATATGCCTTTTTTAAATCTATGAATAACTGAAGTACTGTACCCTTATACTCCCATTTTTCTCCAATATTTGTCGAATACAAAAAATCTCATCAATAGTCGATCTATTACGCCTAAAACCGCACTGATGATTCCCAATACTTTTATATATGTACGGAGTTAATCTTCTCTTCGAAGGATAAATCTCCAATTTTTATATTTCCATTTCGTACAATATTATGCTCACGAGACATCATATACTTTGTCTTTTCGGGATTTATTTCCAAACCTGTCGCTTTACTTGCTTCAAGTAAAATTTCCGTGTTTTTCCTAATAGTTTGTGGATTGTCTCCTAACATATTCACGTCATCCACATAAATATTGTAAAAAAAAATAAGAACTTCTTTTGCAAAACCGAGGATTTCTTCTGATGCAAAACTGGCCAATGCTGTGCGAAAAAATGGTCCAGTTTCAACATTTTATCAGTAAACACATATTTAAACGACTTTTTCCTTCATTTTTTTTTGTGGAATTTCAGCCAATTGAACGCAATGAATTCAGTAGCCATCTATCGTAATTGTTTTAAGTTTTTTTCCAGAAAATATTCAAAAAGCTGTTGTTTGAATTCGTACTTTGGGTAGTATCCGCTGATTTTGAGTAAAATTATACTTGTTAGGGATTTTACAGGTATTTGTATTTTTCTACTGAAGTCGAAAACCTACTAGAACCGGTACGGCAGTGTGATGGAGGAGGGGGGATGGCAAACTGAAGTCTCGCCCAAAAGTGGATCGCATCTTTAAAAAGTTTGGGAACCACTGCTTCAGACGTTACAAGTTGGTATGGACTGCATTAAAATAACGTACTTCCTGTTCGCGACTTCCCATTGGGAGACGTAACACTGATTCATATTAGGACCTATACTTCCCAACTATCGAGGATTCCACGTTAAGAAAAAAAGCATTGGTTTTATGGGCCTTGCCTAAGAAAATGTACAAGCTGTGTGGTAGGTTGGCGTTCCTATGGCAACTGATCATTTGATTGAATAGCCTCATAATATTATCAGTGCTTTTTTCTTAAAGTGAAATCCTCTATAACAGCGTTTCTCAAACTATGGTCCGCAGACCACCTGTGGTCCTAGAGGTCTGCCTTTGTGGGCCTTCATAAAAGACAGAAGAAAAAATAAAATTCAAACGAAGTGCGTATCACACTATAGTTGAAAATCTCAGAGTATGGAAATGAGACATGACAATCGTCTTTCACTTTTTCTCCCAGTACTGACATTTTATGAAATTTATTACCCTATTCGTCTACCGAATTCCCACTCTACTCTCAGCAACAAAAGAGGGATTTAAAGCACTATGAACGTGGTTTTCTCGCCTCCTTTTCCCTGCACATCCTGCGTCTGTAACCCAGCCAGGGACCACCCGAATTCATACCAGAGGACCAAAGTACCGAATCTTTTCATATATTTATGACTTTATTAATAGTTTTGCCGACACCCAGTCTGCACATTGAAATGGTCATGTACTGTACGTCGTACATCAATAATAGAATGTGCCAAATTGCATATTTAGGGGAGAGTCGGGTAGTATCGGACATCGGGTAATATCGGACAGGTCGACCTGGTTGGCAAGTTGGTATAGCGCTGGCCTTCTATGCCCAAGATTGCGGGTTCGATCCCGGGCCAGGTCGAGGGAATTTAAGTGTGCTTAAATGTGACAGACTCATGTCAGTAGATTTACTGACATGTAAAATAACTCCTGCGGGACAAAATTCCGGCACATCCGGCGACGCTGATATAACCTCTGCAGTTGCGAGGCGTCGTTAAATAAAACATAACATAACATTTCATAACAATATCGGACAGAGAGTTTCTTTCATCTACCACACGATGATAATACCTGATTGACATGGTTACGTTTCTGTGATGTCGCATAGAGAAACGTAACCATGTCATTCAGGTACTACCATATGGTGGTATATGAAAGAAACGCACTGTCCGATACTACCCGATGTCCGATACTACCCGACTCTCCCCTACTTGTTGAAAATCAGGCATGTTTCTGCATTAATTCTTTTTATTTCTGTTTTTCCAGATGACGATATAAGAAATCTTAGACTTTGCCTATTTTAAAATCTGGGCGAATCAGATCCAAAAATTCAAATTACAATACTTTTCTAATTATATTTTTTGTAGCCAATCACAAGTCACTTGAAACAAATTCTGTGCATTGTGAATTCATCGCTTGCCTGTTAGCAGTTATTTGTTACAAATCCTTCTTATGTTGTACACGCTAGTAGTTGTCTATGTCTCTGTTAAATAGTGCCCATTATACATGATGGAAAACTGGCTTCGATCCTGATCTTTGAAAGAAAAGGAACGTGATTATACGCTTCATCTAGGCAGTGCTAATAGTTCAGAAGCTGTGTGTCAAGATATTAATATCAGCGATTCTAGTGCCATTAAAGAAATATCTAGTCCTGCTCAAAGAAAAAATACTTTCGTAAATATTACAAGAGTTATTTGGAACTTGGATTTACTTGGTGTGGCAATGAGAGTGAACCAAAACCTCGGTGCGTTGTTCGTTACGAAGCGCTTTCAAAAGAGTGTATGAAACCCGCAAAATTGAAACGGCACTTAGAGATGAAACACGCAAGTGTAAAAAGTAAAAAAGTAAACCTGTAGTTATTAATGTGAGTACCAACATTTATTTATTTTGTTAATTAATAAGTTATAGATTATGCAAACTCTAACAGCCTTAAATTATTAAAAAAGGGAAAATAAATTTTCTTCTATTAACATTAACTTACTTAGTTAATACTAATATAAAATTAATTGAAATAAATTAATTAAGTCTATTTTAAAATATAGGTATACTGGTATTAAAATATGCTATACAAATGATAAATTTGCTTAAGGGAACAAGAGTAAGGTGGTCCGCGGAACTGTTCTGACTTAAAAAGTTGGTCCCCACTTCAAAAAAGTTTGAGAAACGCTGCTCTATAACAACTTACAAATCGCGCAGTCGGTTTGCTAACCATGTGACGTCACAGTTCACGAACTCGATGACAAATGAAGTCTGGAGCCTCTTAATTGTGGGAAAGTGCGAATTTATGTCGTGTGATAGACTACCTTCCTACACGCAGACCTGCTGCAATTGATTAACCGTGGCTGATGTCCCAGACACACTTTCCTTTCATCTACGAATGGACCACTCGTTGTTTCAGCTGTAACTGCTAATTCTTCATGAAATGCATCCTTTTAATTAGCCTACATGTAAAACTTACTACTCAGAGATGATTAAAGATATGTTAACAATGGAACAATGGTAAAATGAAAGCACTATAACTCTTAGAATGTTCTGGTTATCGTGGTTGCCTCCGGTACCAAGTATCGTGAGTTCAAACCCGGTCGGGAACACGTATGTTTCAGAGCCGATTAAAAATATCCTTAGAAAGGCTTCCTTCGGAAGAAAGGTAAAATTCAAAACTCGTATCGTAGATTCAGGGCAAGTGAAAGTACAGTATCTTTAAGGGTAAAATTACCACCCATATGTTATTCGTCTCTGCAAGTAGAATAGTTGAATAATTTCGAGGGAAAAATTGTTCCGGGGCCTGGAATCGAATCCGGGACCTTTGGTTTAACGTACCAACGCTCTACCAACTAAGCTACCCGGGAACTCTACCCGACACCGATCCAATTTTTCCCCCCTATATCCACAGACCTCAAAGTGGGCTGACAACCGTCAAGCAACCAACTTCGAGTGCACACTAACTCCGTGTGACTTAAATTGTGGTTTTCTGTTAACGAACAGATACCTGAAATCTTGATTTGCATAATACACGTCACTGTTCGTTAACAGAAAACCACAATTTAAGTCGCACGGAGTTAGTGTTCGGAAGTTTTTGACGGTTGTCAGCCCACTTTGAGGTCTGTGGATATAGAGGGAAAAATTGGATCGGTGTCGGGTAGAGTTCCCGGGTAGCTCAGTTGGTAGAGCGTTGGTACGTTAAACCAAAGGTCCCGGGTTCGATGCCCGGCCCCGGAACAATTTTTCCCTCGAAATTATTCAAATCAACTTTACAGGAAGTTATAGAGTTATACCTGAAATCTTGATTTGCAAGTAGAATAGTTGTTTTGCAGGAAAAAATATCTCTGACACATCTCGATTAAGAATGCAGATGTTCCCCTCGAGAGATCGCAATAGCCTCTGGTGGACAAAGCAGGAAAATGGATACCAAAATAGAGACAACTTCATAGCCGCAATCTTGCCTTATGGTTGGGAAAACCTCGGAAAAAACCCAACCAGGTAATCAGATCAAAGGGGGTGAACTGAGGGTCTATGGCGAGTCCTCGGCCTCACTTCATTTCACCCTCTTTGATTTGATTACCTGGTTGGGTTTTTTTCCGAGGTTTTCCCCAATCATAAGGCAAATGCCAGGTAATCTTTTGGCGAATCCTCGGCCTCACGTCATCTCACTATATCTCACCAAAATATTGTAAAAAATTGTAAAATTATAAATATTGTAAAATACTGTAAAAATTGTAATTGTAATCTTGTAAAATTTTGACTTGTTTCACATCTTAAAGCTTCATTGCTAATATAAGATCTATGGAATATAATAAATTAAATGTAATTAAAAAAATAAGGTGTTTGAAAATTACAAGGACACATTTGTACAAGGTACAATCAATATATTTCCGAACTGCACTTGTATTTATTATACCGTTAAACATACATGCGCGTGTCACTGAAGATCATTGCTTGCATGTCGGTTTAGTTAATCTATCAAACAGCGTCAGATTGTCTTTAAGAACACTGGAACTATCGCGATTTTTCCTGGATTTCTCCATATACGCCTTATGGCTAGCCTTCTTCTCTGCCTTGAAAGTAATGCATTTAGTATATACTTCAGGCTTTTCCCTGGTTCTAGATAACTCTCCATTTTCTATGTCCTGCGTGTTGCCTACATTCAGGGCAGTCCGGAAACTTACTGATTGTTCCTTGTATGTTCACTAAAATTACCAGAGTCTCTACAGAATCACAGAAAGACCAACTCTGTGATGAAACTAAATCAGCTAACGGACTAACAATGGGAGGTAATGACCTGAAAGCGTTATATTCTGATGAAAACTTACCTACTTGTAGAATTTCAAGTTAAAGACAAAGGTTAGTCACAAAAAAAGTATAAGACACTACTCTTACTTTGCAGTGAATTAAGACAGATGACTCTCTGAGTGAATAACGGAGCACACTTTTTTTTCTTTTCATTTTACTTGTTTATTTTCTTTTGTGTTAAAAATTATTGTAGTATAACTGTATACATTTCCAATATTTTTTTTTTATTTTAGTAGGTTATTTTTATCAACAGCTTTGGTTATTTAGCGTCTGAATGAGATGGTGATAATGCCGGTGAAATGAGCCCGGGGTCCAACACCGTAAATTACCAAGCATTTGCTCATATTGGGTTGAGGGAAAACCCCGGAAAAAAACCTCAACCAGGTAACTTGTCACAACCGGGAATCGAACCCGGGCCACCTGATTTCGCGGCTAGACGTGCTAACCGTTACTCCACAGGCGTGGACCATTTCCAATATTTCCTTAAGTTTAATATATTTTAAACATAGGCCTATTTCTTGCGTATGGGAATATACGATTCTAATGGAATAACATATTTGAAGAAGTGTTGAAACATTCTATGCAAAAACTAATAAAAGTGTACCAATGCAATGGTAATGCATATTCATTCAATTAAACGCATTTAGGCCTACAGGTCGCGATCTTTCTTTGTAAGATAAGTTTGGGGCCTTGAATTGGCGATGACGATGAGAATGAATATGGAAGAAGTACGTATGTCGTGGTTATTTTAAAATGGTATCCCACCACAAGGTAGAGTTATAGGATTTATTGACGTATGTGGATCCATTAGTCGTAGGCCTATCCATTCATTACGAATCCAGGAGTTTCATCGAAAAACAAAATATTTATATCGGAAAGGGGTTTCGTTATTAAAAACTAGTCAAGGGCGTAGCTCAGGCAGTATCGCGTTTGTCTGCTGATCTGCAGTTATGCTCGGGCGTGGGTTCGATTCCCGCTTGAGTTGATTACACGGTTATGTTTTTTCGGAGGTTTTCCCCAACCGTAAGGGGAAAGTCAGGTGGTCTATGGCAAATTATCGATCTCATCTCACCAGATATCATCTCAATAAAGTGTTTTATCGCCAAGTATCTGATCAGTAAATATAGGTCAATAAATAACGTCTTCTGATGTGAGACAAGAAATTACATTTCCTATGTCAACCAAGTGATAATGTCATAATTTCTGATTTCTTGTCACTTGTAGCGTAAAACAAGACTGCGGACATATGACGTCATCACGCCCACTTTTCCCTTGCACTGTCCATCATTTCGCCTCCAGACGGCGCTGATCAATATCGTCCAGACAGAATTGTTCTCCAGGTGGAGCAGTGACGTAGTTGTCGTCTTGATGAGATAACCTATGACCCTATATCCCTATTGGGATTAGTGTGCGCAAATAATTAATACTTCGAAGGGTGTAATTATGTGTATACATCCCAGAAAAAAGGAGAAACACAGTGCAGATTTTCTAGGTTACAAAGGGGTATTTTGAAAAAAATTAACAATAAATTTCACAATACAGAAAGTAATATCACTTGTTATTTATAAAGGCTTATATTCTCATTTCTGCACAGACATACTTAGGGAAAGAAACATGACGTCATGCATTAATATTTTTATAACATTGGTCAGTTTAACAACACGTATTAACGTTTCTTATTAAAATCTTGAAGGTAGTTGATTTAAAATAATATACAGTAGAACTTGGTATAGCGACCTCGTTTTGTGCGACACCTCGTCTATAACGTCAAATATTCTGTGGTCCCAAAAAATTCCCCATAAGACATTTTTTCTACCTTGCTTAATACGACAAACGCATTTTTATGCGTCTACCTAGCATATAACGTCATTTTCAACCTCAGTTTGGAATACAATTTTCTAAGAACCAAAGTATTTTAAGAAATATTTGCTGAAATCTGACAAATCCTTTACTGTTCCCTTCATCATAGAACAGGCAGATTCCCCACCCCATTGTAACCTGCCCGAATTCATGAAATGTTAATGGTACCTGCATTTGGTCAGTTTCGACAGGAAGTTTTCAAAAGATACAAATGCAGAAAAAATGGCCACTAAAAGAAGTGAGTGATTTTTATGTACACCATTAGAATAAAATTTGAACATTTCAATGAAGCTAGGAGCAAAAAGCAGTAAAATAAAACTGAAATAATGAAATAGAATTTAATTTAGAAAGTATATATTGGGCAAGTAGGAGAAACAGAGTAAAATGACTGATTTTTCCTCAGTAAAGAAGTTTGCTGAGTAATGAACAAATTTTAATACAGAAACTGTATTTATAATTGTACATGTATTTTATTGTGTTAAACTATCCTTAAAAGTGAATACATAAATCTAAAATTATTTCATTATTTTTCATTTTCCACCTCACTAGACTGATAATATGAATCTTGGTTAGTTTACAACTCCTTTATAACAACATAATTTTAAGGTCCCTTGGATGTCGTTATAAAAGTTCTAATATATTGCTATTTGCTATTCTGTAATTTTCATTTGTACACTGTATATTTTATTCATTCTATCTGTAGGCCTATTTATTATTATTTTTATTTTGTGTTTTTAATTTATATTTATAACTGTATTTACCTTTTTTTAATTTTTCATATCCATTTATACCAGTATGAATTGATATCTTTTTTATGTTCTTTTTTCCATTTTTTTATGTTATAAGTAGAGACGAGAATTTCATGCACTATAAAATCCCAAAATATGCATGCATTCATGCACTATCAAACTATGAAACATGCAAGATCAAGCGAAAAATACATTAAAATATGCAGTTTCATTTTTGTTCCAAATGTCTTGTTTCACTTCACTTTTTTGCACAGTTAACAACCTAACAACATTTATAAATTGGTTTCTGTGAAGTTCCTGTGCTTGTCAGTCCACATGTTTATGAAGGCAGAGAATTACCTCTCTACATCGTACGAAGTTATGGATGCAAACTTGAATGAACATATTTGTGACAGTGTAAGGTCAAATTATTCATTCAAGTTTTCATCACAAATAATCTTCACTCAACAAAAGAATCTGTAGTCTGGGTTCGCATTTATGACCCTGTAAAGTTTGTTTTTTGCCGCTAAATCCACTTTCCCACGGTCATAACTGAGGGATTTATAGAATTCTTTGCAGATTCTTTCCTTTTTTGCATTCTTGCAATATGTCCAGCAGATGCGACATGCAGGTCGACTTGAAATTTTTAAGTAGGGTAGACTAGGGTAATTGTAAACACTTTTCACTGATTTCAAATATATTTCAACATTACACAACCCCCAGTAACGGTAAATATGACGAAGAAACATTGTGTTATTTTTAGATCTTTCTTTTCCCTGAAAATGGGTTTAAAATAATAAGGTTGACTTTTATTCACCTTTTAATTGCTAGTTTACATTTACCCCACCTGTTTACATTTACCCCTTTGAGAGGTGGTAATTGTAAACACCAATTTTCGCAAGGGTTATCAGACACTGAACATTTTTTATTCTGTTTCAGAAGAAAAAGCTGTACTCCTTCCAAGTCCAAGTTTGGTCGCTGGTACATTTCGTCCCTTTAACCTATGATATATGACGATATAGGAACTCAGTACCTCTCCTGAGCTTCATGATAACTATAGTTACTAATTTTCAGTCTGTGACAACCCTCTCCAAAACTTCTACAGTGTAGCTGGGTGGGAGTCTCTTTCTAATATAATTTCTTGGCATTTTGATTACTGAAAAGTATGAAATGTAACCATAGTAAAACATGTTTACAATTACCCCCAAGCAATTAAAACTATGGGGCAAATGTAAACACGTCATAATTTAATGAACTGAGATTATGGGAGATCTCAAAACCATTGTAATAAATATGTTTACTATATATTACTCACAAAAGCAACTAATTCTTAAAAAAAAATGGCGCTGTACGTTTATTTATAGTGCCAAGAATGAAGGTGAAGCAAAATTCTTTCTCAACTTTTTTTTTTTCGTAGTCTCTTACAAAACATTCGTTCACAACTAAGCAGTTACTCCTATTTGGCGCCAAACTGCTTTGTAGATTAGCCAACATATTAATTTAAATATTCCCCCGAATTAAAATTTTTATATTGAAAGTTTTGTATTTCTCACAGTATTTGTTTACAATTACCCTCATATACCCTACATGTTATCTGAAATTATAATGGATCTTACGGTTATCTAGATACGATTTTAAAACAGACATCGTAATTTAATTAACTATTTTAAAGAAGTTTTGTAGTTTTTTCAAAGAGCAACTGCCATAGAAAATATTCGGAAACAGAATAGCAGAGCAACAATCGCAGAATACGACAACCCCAGTGTGAAGAAACCGCAGAAAAAAAAAAGGTTGAAAGCAGCAAGTAAAAAGTTCTACACTGTTAAACGGTTGAAGAACAACTAACGGACCATATGGCAAAGCAAACTAGAAGAAATAATGTGAAGGTACAGAGAGGTTCAATTTGCCATCGCAAACCCCACCACAAACGCAGCGATAGGGACGATCTGGATCTGCGTTTTTCCACACAATCATGAAAATTATTCTCCTAAGAATGTTTTCAACAGTAATCTCACTAAAGGTTTTGATTTATCTAGAGAAAATCAAAACTCGAGTGGAATCTAATTTACTATTACACGATTAGAAGAAAGTATATAAAGATTAGAAGTAACAAAGTACTCCAATACAATAAAATATTAATTGACTTACGAAAATACAACTGTCTTCAAATGTATTATTGTACCATCTCAACATTACAAATATTACGCTAGATGCATGCTAGATGGCAGTAGTGAGCAATGCCTTCTCGTCGAGAAGTTCTCGATCTATATACGATGGCAATGTTACTAATCAAGAAGACTTTGTTGATTCAGTTTCATTTTTATTAAAATGCAACATTCCACTTCAATTATCCGAATCCCAGTAATCAACGTCACTTGACAGATGATTTTCAATAAATCTTAATATTAAACAATCTCTGATACGTGTCTATCCATAATATCATATAGCAGAAGCTATAACATAACCTAACTAATATCCACAAGTGTTAGAAAAGTTTTAATTAACGACGACGACATAAAAAATAAATATGAATAATTTTAAAAGGTATAATTATTGAATATACAATTTTCAAATTTGAATGTGGTTGGTGGTTCAATTGATGTTATATTGGACGTGTGCGTAATAGAAGTGGAACTCTTTGATTTAGGCCTACATGGTGTATTCAACTTATTCAGGATTTCCGAATGAATAATTTTAAAAGGAATAATTATTGAATGTACGATTTTCAAATTTGAATGTGGTTGGTGGTTCAATTGATGTTATATTGGACGTGTGCGTAATAGAAGTGGAACTCGTTGATTTAGGCCTACATGGTGTATTCAACTTATTCAGAATTTCCGAATGAATAATTTTGAAAGGAATAATTACTGAATCTACAATTTTCAAATTTGAATGTGGTTGGTGGTTCAATTGATGTTATATTGGACGTGTGCGTAATAGAAGTGGAACTCGTTGATTTAGGCCTACATGGTGTATTCAACTTATTCAGGATTTCCGAATGGTGCTCTTCATTTATTTGTAAATCGGATTTCAGAAGATGCATAGGTATGATCAGTGATTTTTATTAATTCTTGTTCTTGAATGCCAATGCGAGTCATATTTGAAACTGCTGTGCATCGACTGGAGTGGTTTGTAATTTTTATATATATATATATATATATATATATATATATTGACGTCCAGACCAGCGCAGTTTCAAATGTTGGCAAACAAAGAAACAAATGCTAGGGACGCGATAAAATTAAACAAATGCTAGGGACGCGATAAAATTGTGCGATAAGCAGCCATGATTGGTTGAAAGACGTCCTTTCGTACCGTTTTATTAGTCAAAAGTAGTGTGACGTAGTAAAAGTATAATAGTCACTATAAAATATTTATCCGTGAAAAATGCTTAGAAAAGTAAAGCGACAAATTCCAGGAGAATATTTCTCGGGCCCGGTACGAAGGGTTAAGGAACACTGCTACACACTAGAATGACTCGTGTTTCTGTAATATTAGAACTTTAAACAGCTGACTACGTTGTTGCTTTGAAGCTGTTTATGTATTCCACTCCCCACGGTGGGCGATGAGGAGGTCAGAGATCTCATTGCACCCCTGACCCTGTGAGTTATTTCCGATGAGGCAACGGATACAAACAATGCCACGAGCGACAGATTCTATCTAGTGAACCGGAAGTCTAAGCGGCTGTAGGTAACACCAGCACGTGGAGAAGTATCTCTTAAGTAAACGGAGCTTCAAAAGGGAACTGTGACCCACACATTCCAGCCTGTGTGCGAGCAGCAAACAGATCAAGGATGAGCACCTCAAGATAAATGACATGTTGTCACACTTACAAGACATAATAGTGTTTACGTAGTCTGTACTCCGCTGTAGCCCAAGCTTCAGGTTATGGATAGGTATGGTAGATCCAGATTCGAATTCCAAAGTTGAGTAATATTATCCTCTTTTCATAAAGGATGGATTATGTTCCATGTCCTATGTTCGTTCTGTGTTGATTTAAGCCGTAAGAAGTGATATTGAGCCATAAGCCATAATGACCACGTGTCCACGGAGTAGTTTTTTTTAAGTTGGTTATTTAACGACGTTGTATCAACTACGAGGTTATTTAGCGTCGATGAGATTGGTGATATCGAGATGATATTTGGCGAGATGAGGCCGAGAATTCGCCATAGATTGCCTGGTATTCACCATACGTTTGGGAAAACCTCGGAAAAAACCCAACCAGGTAATCAGCTCAAGCGCCCGAGCGCAACTTCAGGCAGGCAAGCGCCTTAACCGACTGAGCCACGCCGGTGGCTCCACGGAGTTGTATTACTTGAAAATATTCATTGTAGGTTAAAAGCCTGTATGAGTAATTTAAGGGGTTAGGTACAGCTTACAGCAGTAAAATTTTTGGAAATATTCAACATTTTTTTCTCCATTACTGTGTCTTGTACAATAATGAAAATTGGTATGTGTAAAACACTGTCCTTCTGCTATATGAAAAAAAAAAAATAATAAATTTTTTACGATTTAAAAAATTATTTTTTTTTTTTTTCAAAATTCAAAATGAGGCAATTTACTGTGCAGTGATGAAGCGTTTCCCTCATAACTCATAAACTTGTTAACTTTTTCATGTTCTCTCTCTCTCTAATTTTATTGCTGAAACTCATGTTTACAATATCATGCTCTTTCAACTACATTCCTTAACAAAGAATATATTTTTTTTTATTTTGTGTTGAAAGAAAATACTGATATTCCACCATTTTTAAAATGAATTTATTTTTTATCAGACAATCTATCAACGGTAGAGAAGTGATCTTGCATCATATTGTAGATATGACATAGGCCTACATGAATACAAACACAATATTTCATCACAGAATGTTGGATAGTTTTTTAGTTATGTCGGAAATGCTTCATCATTGCACAGTGAACTGAATTTTGGAAAAAAAAAAATGTAAATAATTTTTTTTAATCGTAAAAATATTTTTTTCATATAGGAGGGCAATGTTTTACACATATGCATTTTCATTATTGTATAAGATACAGTAATAGAGGCAAAAAATGTTGAATATGTCCAAAATTTTACTGCTGTAAGCTGTACCTAACCTTTAAGCATTCGGAAAAAAAAGCAATGATAATCGACAGGGATTCGCTAATGGCGATTATGTCAATTCGTCTGTTACTATCATTGTCGGCAGTTCCGTGGACTTCTTCATAGACGGAGTATTTCAGTTTTCTAAGGGCATCGGTCAGTTTAGTTCTAACTGCAAGGTGCCTATATATACGCAATGTTTCGCCATAAGGGCAGGCTCCCAGGACATGTCCAAGGGTTTCTATCTCACTGAGGCATCGCCTGCAGTGGTTGTCCTGAGACCTACCGGGTATGGCTCTTACAGCACTTACGTTGGCAGTCATCTTGATAGCTTTCTTCCATTCACCGCTAGTCATTCCATCGGGCTTAGTTATCCATTTGTTAGAGGGTGTGAATTCACTGTACAGAATAACGCCTTTTCCCTTTTGAACACGCGCCAAAAAGTCATATGTTACGATTATCTGTTATGGATTCTGTAACACTGATGAAATAACCTATACAATAATAATTACAACAGTATAATACCACAGTCTACTATATACAGTCGCGAAGCTTGAGGTGATTTTTTTGCAAATCTCGTGATAAAGCGCTCCAACCGTGGACAATAGACTGTCCACGGTCGACTTTGGACTGTGTCGTATTTCCATCGAGTGCTAGCTCGTTGCGTATTTCACATAGATGCTTGTGAAATGTTCGTTATTGGTTGTAATGAAAATGTTAATGGCTAAAATACAGTAATTGGAATAATAATATTTTACTAGAGACGTAGAAAAATTAAGTTTGTTTTAACGAAATTTATTGATCACGTTTTATTTTCAATTCTGGTGGGATTATTATTGCTTAAGCCTACTTTTTTTTCAAAGGATATGTTTTTAATTATAGCTGTTAATTTTGTTGTTATTTTTATTTGTTACTTCACTAGAGACGTAGAAAAAGTTTGTTACAATAAAATTTATTGATCACGTTTTATTTCCAATTCTGGTGTGATTATTATTGGTTAACCTCATCCCACTTTAACTACGTAAGCCTACACTACAAGTACCGGTACACGTATGTTACTCCATTAATTCATATTTCCATTATTATTGTTGTAAAGGGAAATGCAAATTAATATTTATTGGTTTCATAGTTAATTATCGCTATAATCTTGAATGAGTGAAGCGATTATAGTAAATTTCAGTTCGTTTTGCACAAACAAAAATAATATTAACCTATTTCTTGCAGGTATCTTCGAGTTTATGGTGGAATTTAATATACTTCATTAAAATAATAAATTAACTTTATGCATTTAATATTTCAATAATGGAAGGAAGGTGTTAATTTTTCCAAAAGAACACAACGAAAGTGTAACATATTTTGTCGTCTACTAGGAGAGAGACCTGCGATGATGAGGCGATAGTAGCGATCCTAGTGGTGGGCAACTACCCATGTTTGCATTTTTAGTACATATTGAGCTTCGCGACTGTATATAGTAGACTGTGATAATACTCCTACTTGTCCTTTATTTAACGACGCTGTATCAACTACTGGCACTGGTAGTGGAGCAGTGGTGAAATATGGCAGAGAACCTGAATATTCTACAATACAAGGAACAATCAATATGTTTCCGGACTGCCCTGAATGTAGGCAACACAGAAGACATAGGAAACGGAGAGGTTATCTAGAAACGCCTGAAATCTATACTACATGCATTACTTCAAAGGCGGAGAAGACTAACCATAAGGCGTATATGGAGAATTTCAGGAAAAATCGCAATAGGTCATTGACGTGTTTGCACAAAATTACGTGTAGAAGCTCAGTTCTTAAAGACAATCTGAAGCTGTTTGATAGACTGATTCAACAGGCATGGAAGCAATGATCTTCAGTGACACGCGCATATATTTTTAACGGTACAATAAATGCAAGTTCAGTTCAGAAATATATTGACTGCACCATGTATTTTGTCCACTACATAGTAGGCCACACCACGGGTACAATCCAGGATCGAACTCAGATTGCCCTTTATGAGAAGCCGTAAAGTATTCTAACGTAAGCCACGAGTAAGATACGAGATATCGGAAGTACAAATTACAAGGCACTTGTGAAGCTTGGACTCAAGGTTGATTTTTATCTCGTCGGTTCTAGCATGTACCTGGATGTACCCTGACCTATTGATCTGAAAGCGACCTCCATCACTAACACTTGCCCGTTGCGTGATTAGATGGGTACACTTCCATTCAACTGGTGTAACCGTATACAAGGGCTGTTTTTTCAGTAAAAGATAAGTATTCTTCCGATATTTTTCAAGGTATTAAACATTACTGCTTGCAATGAGGGAGATTATTATTGAACTGCTTGGTAGCGTACGATGATTCAATTCGCTGAATAATGTTGCTTAGATTCGCACTTATTTTAAACACTGTTACTTAGCAACGCAAACGCTCTATGCTTTTCACACAATGTTGCTTGTGAAACACCAGCAATATAATTTACTAGTTAAAAATGTAGTTTGGAAAAGCGCGAGAATTCACGGAACATTTTCACTTAGCAACGCAGAAGACTATAAAACTAGGAAGTAATTTTTATACTATCTACCATATCGTAATGTAACAATTGCCTATCTGATTTTGGAATTGAAAAACATACTTTTACTGTAATGAAATAAAACAATTGAAGATGATAGGGCAATAGTATATTGCGATACAAGTGTTGTAAGTGACCACCTCTGTTGTGTAGGGGTCAGCATGCTGGTCTCTTACGCAGAGGGCCCGGGTTGATTCCCGGTCGGGTTGAATTTCCTGGTTGAGGTTTTTCAGGGTTTTTCCTCAACCGTAAGGCAAATGCCAGGAAATTCGGGCCACAACATCCCTGAAAATCACCGGCCTCATTCATCACCGAAATCATATTCATAACAAATCAGTCATACATATACAGTCGCCATCTAGTTCACAACAATAGAACCAGTCTCAACAATAGTACACAGGCCTTCGGATTTCAACCAAAGATTAACTCGCTATATGACCAAAGATGTTAAAGCGAGTATAAATAACAGCGAGGGGGAAAAAAAAGTGTTGTGAGTGGATTATAACAGAATCAGAAAACAGTTTGAAAAAACTAGGCTTCGTCTCGTTCCCCCGAGATTCTGTAACGAACTTAACGCATGTGTATGGCACACTATTTTTTGGACGATCGTCTTTTAAATAAATTTGTTTTTAAATTTTGACTACTGCATAAATTTGTTTGGTAAGTACAAATTTCTTCTATAAGAAAAATGTATGTAGGTTATTTTATTTCAGTGTAAACAGTCATTGTTGTTGAATCATTTCAAGGGAAAAATTGTTCCGGGGCCGGGTATGAATCCCGGGAATCTTCGCTTAGAGCACGAATGCTCTGCCGACTGAGCTACCCAGGAACTATACATGACATCGTCACAATTCTTCCCTTTATATCCACACAACTCTGTGCGACTTAAATTGTGGCTTTCTATTAACGTACCTACAGTAAAGATAATATTTTATGCAAATTTGGCTTTCAGATAGAAACTCCCTGGGAAGCAGGCTTGAATAATTTCAAGGGAAAAATTATTCAAGCCTGCTTCACAGGGAGTTTCTACGTGAAAGGAAGATTGCATAGTCATTGTTGTTTCTAATAATGAAATTTGTATTAATCTGATCAATACAATAATTGTTTAATTAGAAGTTTTCTAATTATTTAATGATTATGGCAAAAGAATTGGTTGAGGATTAAGTGAATGAAGAGATTAAAAAAAAACACACACACAGAGGATGGGTTGCGCTAAGTTATTACCGAAAAAGTCTAAAACAAGATATGAAAATACGTATTTTTCTAAATAAAGGCTCTATTTGTTTTTACTTACCGCACACTAGTGATTTCTTTTGTTTCTATAGCAATCTGAGAACGTGCGGTATTGTCAACTTACGAAGTATGTAAATAACAATGGTAAGTAGGAGAAAAAGGCAAGATCGTCCAAAATAGTAATATGCGTTACAAGAGCGGTATGTTGAAGTTTTCATGTTCGAAGAAAAGTTTGAAAAAGCGAAACGTAGTTGAGCTTTTTTAATTTCCGAGAATTGAAAGAAAACATACCGCTCGTGTATCGTACATTATTTTGTACGAAGATCGTTTATTACATACCTGAAAGAGGAATTTCTAATTAGTTGCAATGAAATCTCCATCTTGGTTTCTGTTCAATGGCGGCAAATTTGCAAAACAAAAATATCTATACTCCAGCAGGCCGTGATATACGTTTGTCTTTTTTTCCCCCCGGTCTATGATGAGTCTGGAATCTTGTTGATTTTTTCACGGCTTCCGTAATGTTACTTGGATCACGAATGTAGTAACTTTAGTGGAGTTGTAGAGTTTACTTAATTTTTGCAAATATTTAAAAACAATAATTAACAGTGCAATTTAGGTGAAATTGCAGTGGTAAGTTTCCAATTTATAATTATTACTATATTGAACGTCTCTAAAAATAATATGTTAAAAGCCTAAAGCAGTAAAATCAATATGTCATCTTAAGCGGTAAGAAGAGGGAAATTGTTATGTGTGTTAGGTTGGGAATACTGAATGTGGAATTTTAGACTTTCCGCGGATTGGTTTTGTGCGGAAACCAAGCAAATACGCACGATCTCGTACAAAGTAATTTTACAGAACTACTTTTCCTCATTGTATACTTTTCCGCGTTGCTTTCAAATTACATATAAATGCCTTTTTACACAATTTTAAAGGAATCAAATTACAGAACTTGGATAACTGAAGCGTCGGCTGGAACAAGGTTATAAGTTACATTTGGTAAAATTTACAGGAGCTCCAAAAATGTGTACGCGTACAACGTTGTTCTTACAGGGTAGCAAACTTTTGAGTGGACAAATTTCACGTACTGCATTGATGGACAGTTGCAAGCCAAGGAGTATAGCAAGGTAACATGACATACAACATTATTACACGGAAACACGCAGAATGAAAATTTTGTAACTTACAACGTTGTTCCAGCCGACGCTTCAATTAACATTATGACTCAAATTTAGCTGACATTTTAACATTGAATAAATATACCATAAAGTTCAAGACTTTATTAATTTGGATTTTTCTATGAAATACAACAACATAAGTTTTTTGTAATCATAGTTATCTTTTTATTCCTGTATAAAACTGTGAACAATTAATATTCTCTCAGAGCCTATATAGTTGTCTACATTACACAGGACGCAACTGGTTTCCCACATTCTCCGCTGCTTCAGCGTTATCGGATGAAGTTCCGATCAATTCTTCACTTTCATAAATAACCATAATAATTTGCGATATTTTTCAAGTTTCAAACAAACTTGAAACAAAAGCAACAATTACTAAATAAAACAGTAATGTGACCATGGCAACAAAGTAACAGATGCTGGTCGATTCGTGTCTTTTAGCACGGTGAAATTTTACACGAAATATTGTAAAATTATCTATTACTAATTTTTATATTTTCAAATTATGATAGTATAAAAACAGTATGTGTCTTGATGGCAGCTCAGCGACTGAAGTGGAAGTGGGGAGGCCACGTGAGCATGTGGGATCCATGAACGGGGAAGAGGACAGCGGGAAGGACGAGGATCCGATGGAGAGACTTCTTCAGGAAGGAAGCTGGTAGACAGTGGACAAGAACGGCGACATGCAGGACAACATGGCAGGTGCTCGGAAGATGGACAGGTCCTAAGTGACAGAAAGTGGATTGACATCAAACATTTACAGTAATTATTATCAGTGCATAACCTCTAATGACTGAAAATGGACAAACATTAGAGAGAGTAAATGAACAATCATTAAGCATCAGGGTAGTAACTTTTTTAACCAGTATAATAGACTCGTCAGGAATGGCTCCCCAGGTGAGCATAAGAAGAGCTCTCCCTACTTGAACCAGGAGCCTCTTGCCCTAATGGGATGTATTTATTTATTTACTTATTTAACCCACGTATAGAAAGGCTTATTACAATCCTCATGTCACATGTAACCTTCGATAAATCTCGAGTTGCAACCAATGACATTCAGATGTGCAATGGATGCCTTTCTACACTAGTATTGCAATATACTATTGAATCTTTGTATTTTTAATGCTATTACAAATAATTAAATAAAACTTTGCCACAACATGAAAGCAAATTAAAGATCATTTAATGCATATAGTAAGCAATTATTTTACAGGTTTACTCATTAACAAAATATATTTCAGAGATTACAATTTGATTTTTTCTTTGTTCGCAATCATTCAGGTGCAGTTTTCTCAGATACTGTTTGATCTAGGATGTCAAAACTATTTTAAATTTTGTGGTGAACAACATTTGGAAAATTTTACCAAAGAGACACATAGTAGTTTAAAAAAACATTTTGTTCTGAAATCGTTATTCTTTTGTAATAAGAATAATAACGTTAAAATAAAAAAAAAACTAAAACATTCATTTGTAATTGTAGCTAGAGACTCATGTACTTGTACTTTAAAATGAACAGTAAAAGTTTTATTAAGGTAAGTACAGCCCTATAAAATAGTTCCTGAGAAAAGTGCACAGAAATATGTGCAAACAAGAAAAACCAGAATTCAGCCGCTGAAATATATATATACATATATAGACGTGGACAAATTATTAGACTAAATTAATTATATGTGCAACAAAGCTGTATTTGTCGGCAGAAATAATGAACAAAAATGTATTTTGCACAGAAATAATGAAGAGAAAATTGAGTCTGGAGGTTATTAATAATTTGTGAACATTCCCTTATTCTTCATTAACACGTTGAGTTTGTCAGGGATGCTGGAAACCAAAGTTTGACATTTCCTTTGAATATTAGCATCATTTAGGCAGATATCAGACAGTGCTTAAATGAGTCCATGTTTTGTTGTAAGCCTCTTTTTGTTGACTTTCTTCTACAGTATAGATCACAGATTTTCAATTTTGTTCATGTCCGGTCTTCCTGCAGGCCATGGGAGAATAGAATGTTGAATATCTTCTGCAGTATATAATTAAAACACCAGTAGTACCAACACACCCAGACAAAAGATACTTAACCATTGAAACCATATACCAGAAGATGTAAACAATCATATTTACAACAATAGAGACTCTGTGAATTATACTGATAGTTGATATGACGAATTATATTATGTTTCTAAGAAAAACGCTTTAGTCTAATAATTTGTCCACGTCTGTATATACATACATACACACAAAGTGTCCCACTTATCTTGACCTCCCCTAATAACTTTGTACGCAAGAACCGAATGGAAAATTGTTTCATATCAAAGGTGTACAACTGAAAGGGGGAAATAATACCGATATAGAGACAATCTTGCAGCGTTATTTATTAATGAGATACGAGTATTAACATTGTTTTTTTAATTACACTATGTATTTACTATTCAATATTTCAATTAAGCTCGTCAAGACCTTTTCAAAAATGTATCACAGTGTACCATTCTGAAAAAGAGAACGTTAATAAACGGAATGTTATTTGATGCCCTGACGGCATGGTTCCTGCGCATAGTATGAAGTAGTTTGACTTTAAGTTGGTGTAAACATTACGTAATACTCGTACATTGCAGATGATACTCAGGGTGCGTACAAGACACTAATAACGTTCTGTTTATCAGAATGGCACACTGTGGTACATTTTTGAAAAGGTCTTGAAGAGCTTAATTGCAATACTGAATAATAAATACATAAAAAAGGTAAAGGTATCCCCGTAACATGCCATGAAGGCACTTGGGGGGCATGGAGGTAGAGCCCCATGCTTTCCATGGCCTCGGCACCACGTTCTGACCGCCTTTACCCCCAGGAAAGACCCGGTACTCAATTTTATAGACACTGAGTGAACCTCGGGGCCGTTCTGAAAGTTTGGCAACGAGAAAAAATCCTGTCACCACCTGGGCTCGAACCCCGGACCTTTCAGTCCGTAGCCAGCTGGAATAATAAATACATAGGGCCGTATTCATAGACATTTTTAGCGTGGGCTTCCGGTGGATGATCAGCGTATTTCGTATTCATAAACCAGTGTTAGCGATATATGATTTGAATTCTGTACAAGTAACCAGTGGATAGCCGGGGCTAGTTTAGCACGCTCGTAGCGCGTGCTGCGAAATGTCTATGAATAGCACCCTTAAGTGTCATTTAAAAAACAATGTTAGTACTCGTATCTCATTAATAAATAACGCTACAAGGTTGTCTCTCCATCAGTATTATTTCCCCTTTTCAGTTGTACACCTTTTGAATGAAAGAATTTTTCATTTGGTACTTGCATACAAAGTTATTTAGGGTGGTCAAGATAAGTGGGCAAAGTACATATATATATATATATATATATATATATATATATATATATATACAGTGTATATATAGGCCTATTTTTTCACAAATAAACTCGTGAAAAAAATTGTCAATATGTACATCAAATGATTCTTAAATTGTTTCACATTGTGGCAAAAATGTAATTTAATTATCTGTAATAGTAATAAAAATACAAAGGTTTAAAATATTTCCTAAGTTATAAAAGCATTCGAAACAGCCCTCTAACTTCAGTGTCCAACACTGACGCCTAAACACAGCAGAAGATTGCCCGTATACCTAGCAACATACTGTATAAGAACATAATTTCGTATCCATCACTGTTCGCTAAAATTCAGGAAAATATTCATTTAAAGAATATTGTTCCGTAAATTATATGAATGTCAATTCGTAAACATAAGAAAAACAATTCTGTAAACACTGCTGTCGCTTGGCAACGTAGCAGAATAAGATTCAGTGAACAATGTTGCTTGGTAACGCATGACAATACAGTATCCTGAACACATACGCTTGGTTTCGCATTAGAATAGAATTTTCTGAACACTGTTAGTTGGCAACGCGAAAGAGTTTCCTAAATATTCTAAACCAAAGTTCACTCCTGGAGAAATTGTATGCGTTGAAACTCGTTGTTTCCAAATGAATTCAAAGCTTAATAAAATGGAAAAGTTCTGGTTGCACTCACCGATATCAGTTGTCATTCCAAAGACACACATACTGTACTCCTCTGTAATGCTGTTTCCATAGTCACACATACCTGCAAAGAAAGAAAACAAATGCTGTAACTTCTTAGAGCACGAAATCTATGATAAGCAACTGCAACGTCGAAAGAGTTTATGACATCAAGACAGGCTGAACGTGTTCTGCGGAGTGTTTCGTAATTATTATTAAAATGGTAGGGGTACTTATTATGTGTGTGCTCTCAAGTCTGACACTTTACTTGGTATTCTGAGCAACTGTTTATGCTAATGTGACCCACGTCTTCTCTCTAAATCCAGATTCAATTACAGAGAAAGGGTTTTAAATGCGTATTCCAGAAATTCTAACCAAAGTGCATATCGTGACTCATTAAAAAAACACTGTGTCATCTGTTAAGGTTATATTTGTCGTGCACTAGAGCAAGAAATGGTGTTGTAATTATTTGTTTTTATTTTGTAATGTTATCTCGATGATAGAGTTACGCAAAAATCAATCATATAACTTAACTAGCTACCTCTATAGGCCTATTTACCCACATATAAAAAATTAAAAAATATGGTTTATTTAACGACGCTCGCAACTGCAGAGGTTATATCAGCGTCGCCGGTGTGCCGGAATTTTTGTCCCGCAAAAGTTCTTTCACATGCAAGTAAATCTACTGACATAAGCCTGTCGCATTTAAACACACTTAAATACCATCGATCTCGGCCGGGATCGAACCCGCAACCTCGAGCATAGAAGGCCAGCGCTATACCAACTGCGCTATCGAGGGCGACCCCACATATAAATTATCTCTTTCTATCCGTATATATTATTATGTTCTATCCATCTACCTATACATGTATCTATTTACTTATACATACATACATACGTAAGTACGTGGCCTACATTACATACATATATACATAATGTTCTGTAGAAGATCGGGTCTTTCACTGTAAACCCAGCATTTTCCTATTTTCTGCCTTCCTCTTAGTCTCCGCATATAATCCATATATCTTAATGTCTATCATCTGATATCTTCTTCTGCCCTAAACTCTTCTTCCGTTCACCATTCCTTCAAGTGCATCCTTCAGTAGGCAGTTTCTTCTCAGCCAGTTATCCAATCAATTCCTTTTTCTCTTTCAACATCATTCTTTCTTCACTCACTCTCTCCAACACAGCTTCATTTCTTATTCTGTCTGTCCATTCACACGCTACATTCTTTTCCATATCCATATTTCAATTCGTTTCTCTTCCTTCCCTCGTAATGTTAATGTTTCACACCTCTTACAATGCCACACTCCATACAAAGCACTTCACCAGCCTGTTCTTTAGTTATTTTTCCAGAGGTCCGCAGAAGATATTTCTTGTTCTATTAAAAGCTCCCTTTACCATTGCTTCTTCCAACTTTTTGATAGCAGCTCATGTTACTACTTATAGCACACCCTCAGTATTTGAAGCTGTTCACTTGTTCTATTGCCTCGTTTTGAATTCACAAGTTTATCTTCTTTATTTTTCTTCCGATAACCATGATCTTCACTTTGTTTGCATTTATATTCATTCTATGCTGCTCACAGCTGTCATTTATGTCCAGTAGCATATCCCTTAGTATCATTTCCTCTTCTGCTAACAACGCCATATCAGAAAATCTTATGCACTTTATTCCTTCTTCCTCATACTATCACCCTTCCCATGTTATGAAAACAGTTCTTCTCTAAATTCTCATAGATGTTGAACAGGGTAGTTGATAAAGGACATCCTTGTCGTACTCCTCTCCCTATTTCACTTCCTTCTGACATTTCGTCTCCAATTGTGACTTTGACTCATTGCTTCATATAAAAGTTACCAGAACAGCCTTCTCTCTTTCCAATTCAAAGCAATTTTATTCAGGTTATCCATCAGTTTATTGCAATCCACTCTATCGAAAGCCTTTTCTAGGTCCACGAACTATATACACTTGTTTATTCTTCTCTAGGTATCTTTCGCAGATTTTTCGTAGCAATCAAATGCATCTCTCGTGTCTTTTCCCTTCCTGAAGCCAAAACTGCTCTTCTTCCAAATCTCCTTCCATCTTACTTACTTATTGACTTTTAAGGAACCCGGAGGTTCATTGCCGCCTTCACATAAGCCCGCCAGTGGTCCCTATTCTGAGCAAGATTAATCCAGTATCTACCATCATATCCCACCTCCCTCAAATCCATTTTAATATTATCTTCCCATCTACGTCTCGGCTTCCCCAAAGGTCTTTTTTCCCTCCGGCCTCCCAACTAACACCCTATATGCATTTCTGGATTCGCCCATACATGCTACATGCCCTGTCCATCTCAAACGTCTGGATTTAATGTTCCTCATTATGTCAGGTGAAGAATACAATGCGTGCAGTTGTGTTATGTAACTTTCTCCATTCTCCTGTAACTTCATCCCTCTTAGCCTCAAATATTTTCCTAAGAGCCTTATTTTCAAACACCCTTAATCTCTGTTTCTCTTTCAAAGTGAGAGTCCAAGTTTCACAACTATACAGGACAACCGGTAATATAACTGTTTTATAAATTCTAACTTTCAGATTTTTTGACAGCAGACTGGATGATAAAAGCTTTTCAACGGAATAATAACAGGCGTTTCCCATATTTATTCTGTGTTTAATTTCCTCCCGAGTATCATTTATATTTTGTTACTGTTGCTCCCAGGTATTTGAATTTTTCCACCTCTTCAAAAGGTAAATTTCCAATTTTTATATTTCCATTTCGTACAATATTCTGGTCACGAGACATAGTCATATACTTTGT
The DNA here is from genome assembly GCA_025594305.2 of Periplaneta americana. Taxonomy (NCBI): domain Eukaryota; kingdom Metazoa; phylum Arthropoda; class Insecta; order Blattodea; family Blattidae; genus Periplaneta; species Periplaneta americana. Next base: position 27,580,390 of record JAJSOF020000009.1, read on the forward strand.
CTTTTCGGGTTTTACTTCCAAACCTATTTCTTTACTTGCTTCCAGTAGAATTCTCGTGTTTTCCCTAATCGTTTGTGGATTTTCTCCTAACATATTCACGTCATCCGCACAGACAAGCAGCTGATGTAACCTGTTCAATTCTAAACCCTCTCTGTTATCCTGGACTTTCCTAATGGCATATTCTAGAGCAAAGTTAAAAAGTAAAGGTGATAGTGCATCTTCTTGCTTTAGCCCACAGTGAATTGGAAACGTATCTGTCAGAAACTGACTTATACGAACTCTGCTGTACGTTTCACTGAGACACATTTTAAATAATCGAACTAGTTTCTTAGGAATACCAAATTCAATAAGAATATCATATAAAACTTCTCTCTTAACCGAGTCATATGCCTTTTTTAAATCTATGAATAACTGATTCACTGTACCCTTATACTCCCATTTTTTCTCCATTATCTGTCGACTACAAAATATCTGGTCAATAGTTGATTATTATTATTACTATTTTAACGCTGGTAACTTTCCACACACTGGAACTGAACCAAACAGTGGCATGTCTACCAAGATCGAACACGCAATAATATTGAGACGAGCAGAATAGGAGGTTAAGTACGCCAAGTACAGTTACTGCGTGCTCGACCAGTCGTTGACTGAATGTTTAATTATAGACGTGGCACCACAGTACAATCTGCACTGCAAGAGAAGAGAGGCCTACGATCTCAAAACTGTAACATACAACTGACTTGGAATGATACGTGATTGTAAGGTTTGGCAGTGATTACTTTGCTGTGTCATTTCTTGAGTATTTCAACAGCGTTTTGATACATACAGAGGTGTCAAAATTATTAGAATAATATTAATTTTAAAGGTTTTTTAATAGTTCCTTCACAAATATTAATTGAATTGACAATATTGGTATATATTACTATACTGATGTAGGATATATTTACTACTAACAATGCCGGAAAGCATTGTTGTACATTGGTATTTTTCTTATTTTACAATTGTTATGGGAATTCAGAAATTATTATATTATGTTGGCGGAATTGGAAACATAAAAAATTATATGCACAAAACAGATGTATACGTTCATTTGAACCTTCACAACAATGTAAACGCAAAGAACAATTTGTTTAAAGCATTTCTTAATTAATTTTTTATGTTTCCAATTCCGCCAACATAATATAATAATTTCTGAATTCCCATAACAATTGTAAAATAAGAAAAATACCAATGTACAACAATGCTTTCCGGCATTGTTAGTAGTAAATATATCCTACATCAGTATAGTAATATTATATACCAATATTCATCAATTCAATGAATATCTGTGAAGGAACTATTAAAAAACCTTTAAAATTAAGATTATTCTAATAATTTTCACACCTCTGTAGCTCCTACCGAGACAGAGCTCTCATTGTTTGCATCTTTCGGAAAACACAAATTTAACGTAATGAATGATTCATTAAACATTTCGCTTGTAAACGCGCTGTGTATGGTATTATTTGTATACTTGAATCATCATATTTATTTATTTGTTTATTTATTTATGTATCTATTTATGTCCATAACAGGGCAAAACCCCAATTACAATAGACAGTACATATAAAAAAAACATATTCCATACAACACGAAAAAGAGGTAAAACAGATAGAAGTGTAATTACAAATTAAAAATGGAAAAGGGAAGGAAAAAAACAAATAGATACCAACTAAATAAAAAAACAGATACAGATATAAATGAAAAACACCAAATAAAAACAAATCAAAAAGAGCCAAGTACAGACATCACAGCCAAAAATGCAAAATGTAGGCGTAGCTATAATTGGCAAATTGCAGAGAAAATACAACACCATGTTAATAAATTCAATATACAGCACTACACAGCAGGCCCAATAGGCTCAATTAATTTATTTAAAAAAACTCACCAACACAGAACATGTGTTTAAAAGTAATGCTTTACATAACTTTTTCTTGTACATATTGTACGGTAACGAAAAATCTAAATCCTGTTTATTTGATAGATGATTGTAAGTTCGAAGCATTAATAAAAGTGGAGACATTTTATGAGATAGTGTTTTTGTTGTCTGTTAATAAAAGAGAGATCGCTTTCTCAAATTTGATTTACCAATATTGAAACTAATTGGCTGTAGAAGATCAGGGTTGTCTATTAAGCCAGTTATGGTTTTGAACAAATACATTTGTTGTGCTCTTATCTTGCGACTACTGAGAGATGGTACATTAAATTCAACAAGCATGGATTCATAAGATTGGAATATGTTGTAACATGAATGTTTTTTCATATATAGCAGTTTTAGGATTTTATTCTGTACTCTCTCTAGAATGACCGAGTGCGATCGTAATTATGGTTATTTAATAGTACATTATGCAACGAGCCTATAATTATAGTAATTAAGACGCAAGTATGGATATTTATGAAACGAGCGCAAGCGAGTTTCATAATATTCATACGAGCTCTTAATTACCATTATAGGAAAGTTTCATACAACTTTTTATGCTCGACCATACTTCTAACTTTTAATTATTCAGATGTATACATTTTATTTGTATCTGACAAGATCGGAAGTGACCTTGTTCTAGGTCGTGAATTGTGAGATGTGCGCAGACGCGAAAGTATTGATTTTTTCCTAGGAACAATAATGTCATTGACCTTGATGTAATCCCGTTAAACTTGATATAACCTTGATTATTGAATTCGACATTGAAAAACGAGATGACAAATTGAATTTATTTGAATATTATTTACAATTAACGCTAATTATTATAGTAACAGAACATAACCTTCTGCAACAGTATTGGATTTCCAGCCTCCGTGACGTTTCGCTAATTCTCTTTCGATTGCATATCCGAGAATGATCGATACTTGCGGTTTTATAACGGTACAAAGCTGACTTGTCATTGGCTGAACACCTGTACTTTAATGAGGTGTACTTTAATGACATGCATTAAAGGACTGCTACCAGGTGTATAATTACTACATTTCGGCATGGTCGAGCATAAAAAAATAAAACAGTTAAAAGACTTTCAAACGATACAATAGTCTGCATAATTCTCAATACAATAGAGTTCAAAAAAAGGAAAGATACACACATATGAAGTTTTATAAAACAATGGCGTCTCCCATGTCATTACATGCAAGTGCATCATGGTCCTGTCCACCACTGTGGAGTAGCGGTCAACATGCCTACTCGTGGAAGAGCTGGTCCGGGTTCAAATCCTGATTGGGACAAGTTACCTGGTGGAGATTTTTGCGGGGTTTTCCCTCATTTCAGGGGCATGTATTTATGGAGATTAATTTTATTTTTAGTAGGTTATTTTACGACGCTTTATCAACATCTAGGTTATTTAGCATCTGAATGAGATGAAGGTGATAATGCCGGGTGAAATGAGTCCGGGGTCCAACACCGAGAGTTACCCAGCATTTGCTCATATTGGGTTGAGGGAAAACCCCGGAATAAACTTCAACCAAGTAACTTGCCCCGACCGGGAATTGAACCCGGGCCACCTGGTTTCGCGGCCAGACGCGCTAACCGTTACTCCGCAGGTGTGGACAATTAATTTTGTCATTTGTGTTTTTTTTTAATATCGGGTCGGCGGAGATTGTTTGAGATTGATTTGTACTCTTTAGAAATTTTGGAAAATAGAATTATTTTGGAATTGGAGTATTAACTCAGTAAGAACATTACTTTCCAAATAATTAACATTAAAGATTCGTTGGATTCTAGTAAAGGTGCGGTATGACCAATAGACAATATTTGTTGGATTGAGACTGTATTTAACACACATTCATTAAAAGCGAAACAATTTGCAGCCCTCAAATTAACACTTTTAAATTATTAGTGAAATGTTGAATTCTCCGTCTTTTGAGTTAACTAATGTAATCAGAACACTTGGAATACCATGTAATATAGCCTACTTGGATATACAGGGTTATTCACGAGGATTTTACCGTCCTTTACGGAGCTTATTTCTGAAGATATTCTGAGCAAAAAATGTCATATAAACATAGTTCCTATTCTCAATATTTTCAGAGTTACACTAATTTAAAGTTGTTTGTAAAATACGTTTTTTCTTTAGTTTGAAGGTAAAAGAATAATACAAATAGAGAATGAACCATTCAGAAGTATCATTTCTTTAATTGACAAGTATTATGAAGCCAAAAAGTTTTTTTGTGATCTCTTTTGTCGCTTCGTACAGACATCTTTTTCTATTTTTAACTACCAAATTACATTATTCTTACGCACTTATCACAACAATTATTACAAATCACACCACTTCAACCGACTTAATTATTTTCAATTCAATTTTGCATCCTCATTTACAGTTCTGGAGAGTTTACAACATGTTTAAAAAAAAAGTCGCCGTCCGCTTGAGTACACTTGGCCGCACGCTTGTGAACGGCACTCGTCGCTCTACGTAACTGCATACGGCTAGCTTTGATTTCCGTAGCGCTCGCGCTGGCTGCTGACTGCACGCTGACCAAGATCACAGCAATGCGTTCCAATAACGAAACTTAACTCTGTAAATATTGAGAATAGGAACTATGTTTATATGACATTTTTTGCTCAGAATGTCTTCGGAAATAAGCATCGTAAAGGACGGCAAATCTTCGCGAATCACCCTGTATAACAAATTCAAGTGAAAAAAAAATCGAAAAAAAAAAAACTCAGAATATGAAATTCGCTATAAAACGACGCAACAGTAATAATTCGCGAATGTGTTCATGTTTCGCTATTAGAACTCTATTTCGCGATTTGTCGCGATTGTTTTATCCGCATATTATTAACCAGAATCACTTAATTCGTAAACATTAGTAAAAATCGCTTGTATATCTATTATGTCGTGATTATCGCGATCTCCATAAATACCCGGCCCTGTTCATCTTATTAAGAGCAAATGCTGGGTAACTTTCGGCGCTGGACCCTGGATTCATTTCGCTGGCATTATCACCTTCATCTCATTCAGACTCTAGGTCGTACAATAACCAATTAAAAAATCATGGTTCTTGGGAAGAATCCAAAAATGGAAAAATGAATTAAGAAAAATTAGGTTTTTGCACCAGTCGCTGGATACTTCTTATTGGATCAGACGTAACAAATGAACTAAGGTATATAAATTGACAGAAAAAATTTAAGAGAACAAACATGTTGGTAGAACCATGGCTGCTAAATTTCAATCTGTCGAAAATTATGTTGGACTATCATCCAACTGCTAAAATTCCAACACGGAAGCACTACATAACCGAATCGCTGTATCATGAGAACAGATTGACTTACACTCTCGTCCTGTTCTCTAGGCACTCCGAATGGGTACAAGTGTAGCCTGGAAGTTAAAAAGAACAAGAAACAGATGTTTTTATAAAGCACATGTACAGGATATGAGCTACACGTGGGAAAAAATCTGAAGAACACGTGGAATAAGAAAGATACTAACAACCTATCTCCAGTTCAGAAGCACTAGGAACAACTAGGTATACTCTACATGTCTGTGTGTCCGCTCGTCGGTTTGAAAGTGAAAAGAGACTGGAGTAGGCCTATGTATATTCCTAAAACATTTTACGGAGTAAAGAATAAAACAGGAACTAACAGTGTTTTCAGTTACATAGGTTAGTCGAAATAAAAATGGGTGTAGGTAATATCTCTCTCTATCTCCCCCTCCCCCTCCCGCTTCCCCCCTTCTCACTCTCTCTCTCTCCCTCTCTCTCTAAAAAAAAGTTAGAATTTATAAAACAGTTATATTACCGGTTGTTCTGTATGGTTGTGAAACTTGGACTCTCATTTTGAGAAAGAAATAGAGGTTAAAAGTGTTTCAGGGTAAGTAACTGCTGGACACATAACTATAAAATAGGGTGGAGTTAAAATATGAAGTTTATGGAATCAAAATGCAATACCAGGGAAAAGTTGTGGGGTCATATTATAAAGAACAATGAAAAATATTTTTTTGTCTTGCTTAATATTTAGACGTGCCCCATTTTGAAATTTTCACAAAATTTGGAGGTTCAGATTTTTTATCGAGAAAACATTCTCCAGTGGTTTAATCTGAGCAGGATACAGGAAAATGATAAAATAATATAAGTTAAAAGACTCTGCATATTTTTGTCCCCTATTATTTCATCTTGAATTGTCAGAGAAACCTGAATTTATAAGAAAATTAGGGATAACGACAAAACTCTTAGGTAGGATATGATTAATATGATTAATGTAAATTCATTCTTCTGATGTTGCAGGGTATTTAAATCAGAACAAAGGCTTTAATTAAGACAAGAAATGTTACCTTCTGCCCTTATTCGGAATGCTGGAGGGTCTGAACCCCTCACAATTACCTACTGTCATGACGTAATGAAATATGATCTATGGATCAAAAATGAATTAAAACCTGACTTCAAATCAAAAGAACCTACTGTTGGAAAGATTTCAGAAAAAGTTGCTGTCAAAAGTAAGAAAATCTGGATGAAGGCATAGAAGAATATTACAACTGATTCCTGCTTACCATGTTCAATGCAGAAAAATACTGTATATTGTAGTCCCAATTTAAAGTCTTCCAAATAAAGTTTAAATATGTGATTTTACAACATTTCACTAGCTAAATAACGAAAAAAAAATAACGGAACAAAAAGGCAAAAAAATTATAATTTTAAGAAACCTCAAAGCCCTTGGGGCACCTCAAAAATAAAATATAGAAACTCCATATTTTTTACATTCCTAAGCTAAGTGAAAAGATAGATTTTTGCAACCATTACATTAAAAAAAAACAGATAAAAAACAATTTCATTTATAGATTCACTCCACCCTATTATAAAATACATATTTACTAGATCTCTGATTAGATAACTGATAGCAATTGTCAGCATGTATTACAGATGTAACTTTAAAAACTATGTACTACTATTAATTTATTCAACATATGTTTTCCAACTGTTTTTAATTGTATTTTAACTATTTTATCTAATATTTAAGATATAAGTATTTTATCTAATATTTAAGACATAATTATTGTGCATAATATTGTATGTTTCTGGTTTTTCATATTGAACAATAATGTGCAAATGCCTCATGAATCACATATGCATTCTGACATGCTCATAAAATATTCAGCAGAGTTTCTAGTCTTCATCACAATGTTATAATTCATGCATGTTAACCAGATAATTTATAATGTGTTCCTGTTATGTTTTTATGCTCGACCATGCCGAAATGTAGTAATTATACACCTGGTAGTAGTCCTTCAATGGACTTCATTAAAGTACACCTATTCATTAATGTTTAGGTGTTCCGCCAATCAGAAAACACCATTGTAGCAATATGAAAGAGCAAGTATCGATTATTCTCGGATATGCAATCGAAAGACAACTAGCGAATCGTCACGGAGGATGGAAATCCAATACTGTCGCAGAAGGTTATGTTCTGTTACTATAATAATTAGCGTTAATTGTAAATACTATTCAAATAAATTCAATTTGTCACCTAGTTTTTCAATGTCTAAATCAATTTTAAGGTTATATCAAGATTAATGTTTGAATAATTTCGAGGGAAAAATTGTTCCGGAGCCGGGTATCGAACCCGGGACCTTTGGTTTAACGTACCAACGCTCTACCACTGAGCTACTCGGGAACTCTAACCGACACCGATCCAATTTTTCCTCTATATCCACAGACCTCAAAGTGGGCTGACAACCGTCAAGCAACCAACTTCGAGTGCACACTAACTCCGTGTGACTTAAATTGTGGTTTTCTGTTAACGAACAGTGAGTATTATGCAAATCAAGATTTTCAGGTATAACTCCCTGTAAAGTTGATTTGAATAATTTCGAGGGAAAAATTGTTCCGGAGCCGGGTATCGAACCCGGGACCTTTGGTTTAACGTACCAACGCTCAACCACTGAGCTACTCGGGAACTCTAACTTCGAGTGCACACTAACTCCGTGTGACTTAAATTGTGGTTTTCTGTTAACGAACAGTGACGTTCGATACCCGGCTCCGGAACAATTTTTCCCTCGAAATTATTCAAATCAACTTTACAGGGAGTTATACCTGAAAATCTTGATTTGCAAGATTAATGTTTATTTTACTCTCTAGATTATATCAGGGTCAATGACATTTGTTTCTCGGAAAAAATCAATACTTTCGCGTCTGCGCACATCTCACAATTTACGAGATATTGCACAAGGTCAGTTCCGGTCCCAGTCAGATAAGAATGACATGAATACTTATGAATAATTTCAAGTTAGAAATATGGTCGAGCATAAAAAGTCGTATGAAACTTGCCTATAATGGTAATTAAGACGCTCGTAGGAAAATTATGAAACTCGCTTGCGCTCGTTTCATAAACATACTCGCGTCTTAATTACTACCATTATAGGCTCGTTGCATAATGTACTAATATGAGACCTGATGATGCCGTAAGGCGAAAGCACTCGTCATAAAATAAAATAAAATATATTTATACTCAATGATATAATTCATTGTTTAAAAGTGATAAGTGTAGACTGAACAACAACCTAATACAATCAACTTAAGAAAAGAGATCTACAGCCAGTTTGTCCAAAAAACAATTCGAAGGAACTGCCTGGGGTAGAACTGCGATCCTTTTGGTGGAGTTCCCAGTTGTGCCAGAATCTGAACTGTGCTTCCACGTGCTACACTGTACCCTCAGGCGTGAGGAATGTGTGAGCATCTCGCCCTTGTCTGTCTTATCCAGGAATAACTGTCCCTAAATAAAGAAGAAATGATGGGGAATCCGAGGCGAACAGGAAATGGTGCCGACCTGCGCACTACACAAAGACGTACAGTCCGCCGCACGTGCCTTCTGATCTGAAGCAACACACATTCCTGATGCGCTCTTCATATAAATATTTATCTGATTTCAGGAACCTTCGACAAAGCCAAGAAACGTCTGTCAGTCTGTATGACTGTAATAATAATAATAATAATAATAATAATAATAATAATAATAATAATAATAATAATAATAATAATAAATATTATTATTTATTTATTGGTGTTCATGTGTTGGTCAACAGCGGTTGGCCAATAAAAGTCCAGCACATTGATACAAATGAAAACGGTAATAAATTGAACAATAGCGTTTACAAATTCAGGCTGTAGCCGTAAAAAAGGCACATAAGCAAAGTCATGTTTCGAGAAAACAACGACTGAAAGATTTATTTTTATGTAACTGCGATTTGAATGCACTTTTATCAAAAAACAATTTGCATACTGTTACAATAATATTTGTCTACTAGTTTCTGTTAAACAAATAGTTCCGACTTTAATAGTGTTATGTATTTTTTTTATTTTAGTAGGTTATTTTACGACGCTTTATCAACAGCTTAGGTTATTTAGCGTCTGAATGAGATGAAGGTGATAATGCCGGTGAAATGAGTCCGGAGTCCAGCACCGAAAGTTACCCAGCATTTGCTCATCTTGGGTTGAGGAAAAACCCCGGAAAAAACCTCAACCAAGTAACTTGCCCCGACCGGGAATCCAACCCGGGCCACCTGGTTTCGCGGCCAGACGCGCTGACCGTTACTCCACAGGTGTGGGCAAACAGTGTTATGTATGTATGTATGTATGTATGTATGTATGTATGTATGTATGTATGTATGTATGTATGTATTTACACTGCAAGTGGGCAAGCACCCGGTGGCAGTGGTATACACAATATAAACAATACACAATAAAATGATAAACAATACACAATACAATTATACAATACACAATACAATTTTATACTCAACACAAAAAGAATACACAATACAATTTAACATAATAATTACAATTAATAATAAAACATAAATAAAATACCTAATTTTACATAAGTTTCAATAGTCTTTCACTTTACTCTCATCTCACTCACTGTAGTGGCACTATGACGCATTTCACTGACACTTTAGGACACATTTCATTGAAGCTATAAATTATCAATGATCGGAACTATTCACTGCACTGTAAAACCATAACTTCACTGACTCACCTCGCTTCACTGATACAACAGTTCAAATAAGTCAAATAATTACACCCTTATGCATACTTATAAACAGAACTACATTTAAACTAAACATTTCTAGTCTAAGGCCCTCTTACAAGCTATTTTTTAATAATTTACAATTCAAACCAAGGAAGTAACTCGTCAGGCTAAATAAATACATGTCACCTTAAAAAATTAAATGTTTAATGTCACCTTAATTTTAATTTGCACTTTGTACACAACTTTTAAGTTATTCTTGAATCTCCTTAAGGAAGGACAGCCCTCAAAGACCGCTGCAGGTATGTCATTCCAATCATTTATAGTTCTATTTAAAAATGAGAATTTTCCTAATCCGTTTTCTGTTTCCTACATTTGATTTTAAAATCATGTCATTTGATTTTAAAATCATGTATAAATAAATAAATTTTATTGAAGCGTTTTATAGGTCTTTTTCCGGAGAATAAGTTTATTTTATCAAAATACTTTCAACATGATTCTATTTTAGCAGAAATTAAACATCAGCATTCAACAGCGCATATTACAGAGGTTTACAAGTTCATAATCATTTTAGTAAAATGTATATTTCTTACATATATCTCATAGTTACTATATAAATTGTACCGCATACGTAAAAATCAAGAATATCTATTGGGTACAGAATACAGATTACAGGTTATTTAGTATCAATCTAGAATGAATTCACACTCATTTCAAAGTTCATCTTCAGAGTGCAGTTTATGCTTTAGTGCACATTCTGGGTAAGGAAAATTATAGTCCCGTCGCTCTAATTTCCGGTAGCCAATCATTTTGCAGATCGGCTACATTTAAACGTGTGCGTCTTGTGATTCACTGATGAAATGTTAAGCATTTTCTAAGGCTCAATAAATACTTAATATAATCGCCCGCCATTTTGGCTCTTTCGTTGACGTTCGCAAAAAGCATACGAGGACGTTATTTGCAGCCCAATTATTTGCAGAATTACAGTGCGTTTGATTCATTATCATAGGAGCTACGACATGATAATATTTAACGGTGTGGCAAATAGATCCCTCGTCTGGTAGCTCGGCAACGAAAGAACAAAAATGGCGAACGATACTACCTACCTAGACTTTATAGAGCCTTGACTTCCTAAGACGTAAGCAAAGAGGAGGAGTCACGCCGGGAATAACAGCGTCGCGACTTTAGTAACTTTTTGTGCAAATGGAGTTTTGTTCCTCAGGTGAATACACAAGTTAAATTCTACAAGTGGGTGTGCAAAAAACAAAACAATACTTGTATTTGATGTGTTTTATTTGTGTGGAAAATTATTTGCAATAATATTCCTAAGTTTAATTATGGTTTACCTCAAAACTCATTTTATGACTTATCTCCCTTCACCGAAACACCATCGATTTACGCTATTATAAAAAAATGAATGCTTACACTGATCAAACATTATTTACACCTTTCCAGACAATTAAAAAAGTAGGCTTTAGTTTTATGTAATAAAATACCTTGTATTACAATTAGAGATGAGCTAAAACGATATTTTCAAGTAACTGTGACTGTGACAATTAAATATCTGTGACTTTTATCGGTGATTTTGTCACACGATATTTTATATCGATAAAAATTAGCATTTTGGAGGAAATATTGAAGAGCAGTGAAATATGAATACGATTTCTCTATACACACCACTCATCAGTGATTTATATGGGAAAATCCAACAAAAAAATTATGTACATGTACCATTAACAAATAAATATTTACCTAACTGAACAGTAACATGTCAAAAGTTAACCTCATGTACCAAGAGGTTATATTGTAGATATTGAGGTTATATGATTATCCCAATCGTTTTAAAATTTGGTCCTTTTTATTGTATATAATATAATGGATAAATTATTTTAAGTCGTGCATCAACATTATAATATTCAGTCATAGAATAAAAATTAACGAAACATAAGTATTCGGAAAAACATTGGAACATAATTACAAAACAAAACAGTTGTTCAGACAGGATTTCACACAAGATTAAGTACTGGTAACCAATGGTGTTATTATTTAAATCGTGTAATAACTACATCATTTATAATAAGATGGAGAAACTACCGCCCGATTGCTGTTATTGTATCATGCGCATGCGCAAACCTACGACGTAGAGGAGAAAATATCAGTCACAGAGTACTGAATACGGAGCAGATTTCGATAGCGATATTTTGTCACAGATATTTCGCATCATCAGTCACAGGTTTATCTGTGACAAAAAAATACCTGTGACAAAATATCGGTTTGTGAAATATCGGCCATCTCTAATTACAATACACAACACTGTACATAAGCTAAATAGCTTTTTTTTACTGGGTTATTTTACGACGCTGTATCAACATCTAGGTTATTTAGCGTCTGAATGATATGAAGATGATAATGCCGGTGAAATGAGTCCGGGGTCCAGCACCGAAAGTTACCCAGCATTTGCTCGTATTGGGTTGAAGGAAAACCCCGGAAAAAAACCTCAACCAGGTAACTTGCCCCGACCGGGATTCGAACCCGGGCCACCTGGTTTCGCGGCCAGATGCGCTGACCGTTACTCCACAGGTGTGGACAGCTAAATAGTATAATTAATGTAGTGCTTACTGAGCATGCGCAGTATGTTATAACTGGAACTTGTAAATTCAGGTGGCCTAAATTTATTTTGTTTCTGTGTCTGTACATAGTAAAAATAACGAATTTTGGTGTACATAATGTAAACTGTAAATATTAAAGTAATTGTTACATTAGTCCATGTTTTGTTCTGCTCAGCTTTATGAAACAAGACTCGCGTGAGCCGCCAGTCAAGTACTTTGCTTACAAGATGCATGTACGTCGTCTACTTAAAAACTCCATACTTAATACTTAATCCTGTAGCTTCCTGGGACAAAGTACGGTCCCTGCCGATAAATATGGACTTACAGCCTAACATCAGAAGAAGCTTGCGCAGCTAAAGGCAATATAATTTTGTTTACTGAAAGTTACAATATTAACAGCATATTGTCACGTAAAGAAAGGTAAAATATACGTGGCAGGTATTATGCATATTGCTAGGCAATCTACTGTATGTGTACAGTAAGCGATTGTCACACATTGTTAGTCAAGATGATAATATCAACGCAACCTTACAAACTTCTAAGCAATGTAAACATACCAGTTGATTATCACGTTACATGTCAGATATACATAATAAAGAACTTCTACACTGTTCAGTCGATATACAGGATGTTTCAAAAATAGAGGGCATAATTTCAGATATGTATTCCCCATATGTACACAAAACAAAAAGTTCATTACAACATGTGTCCGGAAATGCTTGGTTTCCGAGTTATGGCCTTCAAAACAGTGATATTCACCGGAACGTTTTTCTTCCCGCTGGTAGGTGTCGTGACAGAAGATATAAACAGAGGACACTCTAACAGTTAATTCCGAGACGAAGGATACACTGAGTGTTGTGTTTGGCGTCGTACTGTGCGACATGTACTCAAATCAGGTGGCAGAAATGCATTTCATGTACGGTAAGGCGGACGGCAATGCTACGCTGGCTCATCGTTCGTACCAGGAGAAGTACCCTGATCGACGGAGAGGTACAGGTGGCCCAATTGCTTGGCCTCCACGCTCACCTGATTTGAACCCTATCGATTTCTATTTGTGGGGCTATTTAAAATCATTGGTGTATTCGTCTCCGGTGCCTGACATGGAATCCCTTCGGAATCGAATTGTGGCAGATTGTGAGGAAATACGCAATATTCCTGGAATTTGGGATCGTGTTCGCAGGGCCATGAGACATCGATATGAGGCCTGTATTCAAGCAGGAAGTGGACATTTTGAACATCTGCTGCAAAGGAAAATAACTGAGGAAAGAAAACCTTTCCGGTGAATATCACTGTTTTGAAGGCTATAACTCGGAAACCAAACATTTTAGGACATACGTTGTAATGAACTTTTTGTATTGCCTACATTTGGGGAATACATACCTGAAATTATGCCCTCTATTTTTTAAACACCCTGTATAGGAAAAAGCCAATGACTACCCAGATAGATATAACACGCAGAGCAAGTCCCCTGCAATCGGCAAGCATCATGTTTAGGTAGGGCATGAAACTCTAGGAATATTATGGACAGTAAAATATCGAAAATGAAGGAATTGGTATTTTAGAGTTATTAAGGTATTATAAAAAGTGAAACTGGTACAACGTTAAGGGGATGCGGTAGGCAAAATTTCTTAAAAATTTTTTTCTATTTTTATGCTGTAAAATTATACATTATTTTCTGTTTAATTTGATATATATATATATATATCATATTATATATATATATATATATATATCATTATTCTATCTTCCCAATAACTATTTCTAAAACAAGTGTGAATAAGGCCCTGGAATGCACTAATAAGTTTAGTGAATTCTCTAAAGCTTGTATTTAAAATTTAATTTATATTATTATAAAATTGTTACTATTTTTATAATTATGTATATAAATAGATATTAATTTATTTCAGATTTTATTGTTTTTATAGTTATCTTTGGAATGATCACTTCAGACTAAAATTTTATTTTGCACTTTAAAGGCTAATATAAATAATATTATGGTGTAAACACACGAATGATGAGCAGGCTTTGTTTAATGTAAATTAGTTCTGTAGCAAAAATATTTTCTATAGCTGTTATTTCACTATATTTGCCTACAAAATGAAGCTTTTCTCAGCTTCTATTACACATAGGACTTTCAAATTTTCAGAGCACGTTGCCACAAGCCTTGTCCCTAATTTAACACGAGATTTTCAATAAATGTAAATTATGAAAATAATTATGTACTGATATATATTGAAAATTGGAGTTAAAATTTGGACCGGAACAAAAAATTATATTTAATGTACTATGCACTTTTCCTTTGCTGTGGTCGTGCCAGAGAATCAGTCCCATTCCGAGGCTTATTTGAAGGATTCGTAACAAGCTTCTTTTACGGTGAAGGGTTGTTAGCTCTTCGCGCAACCCCCAAGCTGGAGGACCACCCCTCATCGGCTGTCCGCGACTGCTTATTCAATATATTCACAGCTACTCTCCATATCTGGAGGCCGTCTCTATGCACTTTTCCAGAATAAATATGGGAAATGCCTGTTATTATTCGCTTGAAAAACTTTTATCATCCAGTCTGCTGTCGAAAAATCTGAAAGTTAGAATTTATAAAACAGTTACATTACCGGTTGTTCTGTATGGTTGTGAAACTTGGACTCTCACTTTGAGAAAGGAACAGAGATTAAGGGTGTTTGAGAATAAGGTGCTGAGGAAAATATTTGGGGCTAAGAGGGATGAAGTTACAGGAGAATGGAGAAAGTTAGACAACACAGAACTGCACGCATTGTATTCTTCACCTGACATAATTAGGAACATTAAATCCAGACGTTTGAGATGGGCAGGGCATATAGCACGTATGGGCGAATCCAGAAATGCATATAGAGTGTTAGTTGGGAGGCCGGAGGGAAAAAGACCTTTAGGGAGGCCGAGACGTAGATGGGAATATATTATTAAAATGGATTTGAGGGAGGTGGGATATGATGATAGAGAATGGATTAATTTTGCTCAGGACAGGGACCATTGGCGGGCTTATGTGAGGGCGGCAATGAACCTCCGGGTTCCTTAAAAGCCATTTGTAAGTAAGTAAGTAAGTAAGTATGCACTTTTCCTCAATTGGCTGTGTTAAATTCAGGTCGGTATATGTAACAATAACGCGTAAAAAAATCAAGTGCCTACTACTAGCAGTTTCTGAGAAAAGCTACATGAAAAATAATGATTTTAACATAGCCGAGATAGGACGTACCGGATCCCCTTAATAAAAGTTAATTTTTTTAATTTATTTTACATCGCTTTAACTTAGGAAGTCATATCGCGACAATACATAAACAATTGTTACAGTTTACAAAGAGTTTACTGAATTACAATAATAATTTTAGACACACTTGTAAATGTTGATAGCTTTCAGAAATGTAATTAGGTTTGAACTGAATGATTGGGTGTTTAGAACTGTTGATAAGTCTGTTTGTATATGGAATTGATCTCGATGAAGGTGATATAGTGGACATTCAGAAATTAAATGGCGTACAGAAATCCTACTGTAGTAATTGGTGCATGCTGGAAGAAGAGTTCTGTCTAGAAGATAAGAATGTGTAATTTTGGTGTGGCCAACTCGCAATCTGGTGATTATAACTTGATCTTGGCGTTTAAAATTCTGTAGTGGATATTTCATTCTGGAATGTTGTATTACTTCGTGAAGTTTGCTGGATGATGACTCTGTCCATGATGTTTGCCAATGGTTGTGCAGTTTTCTGGATATGTATTTAATGGCGTCTGTATGAGAAATAGACGTTAAAAATGCAATGGAAGTAATGTAACTGCAATTTAATTACCAGGAATGCCCTGATGAGAAGGGATCCATGTTAGAGTTATTTTTCGTCCTTGTTTCATCAGGTCAGTGAGGAGCTGGTGTATTTCTTGAATTAGTACGTTGATAGAGAATATAATTATCTTGAAGAGCTTGTAAACTTGATTGAGAATATTATTTTATTTCCTAGAATTTATCTATAAAATAAATAAATTTACAAATAAAACAAACAAAGCGAGCAAGCAAATAAATTAATTAATTAATAATTGAATCAGTGAGTAGAAAAAGGGAATAACTACTTTGAACCCAACTTTTCAGGAAACAAAAGAAACTTTCTACAGCTTTTCTGTTAAGTTTGATTTAAATCAATGTTCTTTCCACTTTCGATAATGCCATCACAAAAATCAAGAAATTTGTTACAGGAAAGCTTCAAATAATTACAACAATGCATTGAAACTGTCACAGGTTAACCAAAAAGTAAAGCAGGAAAAGTTAATTACGAGAATTGCATAAAAATACCTTTTCCAAAGCCACCTTAGTACTGTATCATGTTACAAAATATCTGTAGATGCAGTAACTAATGTTTGTGTTATAACTTGAAAACTATTAGCTATATCTCAAAACGGATTGCACCATTGTTTTTCTCAGAAAATTGCACATGATTTTGAATACCTACATGACCTCCTTTCCCTCATGGTATGTGTAGAAAACAGACGTGTTGTTAGAAAGATTATGAATACAGAATATGTACATTCAAAGCTTGCGAAGATAAAACATCATTCTCCTGTACAGGAATACAGGGAAGTGACAAGTTCTGCATGTAGTCCCTTTGTTTACATGTATCAGTTACTTCATGTAGCTTATTATTAGTTTATTATAAAACTTTTTTCAATATTAGCTGTAATAGAACAGCTGAGTCAGCCCTGGCACAATCTTGAGTGGAAAAAGGGAACTACTACAGAAGTTATTTCCTTCTTCCACTCAACACAGAACAGACATGAGATTTTACTCGGGTAAGAATGCTAGTAATATTCCCTTTTTCAGTTCATCCAATGGGTCTATCATTGAGGAACAAAATGGCTATCTCAGTTCAATTTAGCAAAAAAAAAAAATGTAGTTATTCCCTTTTTCCACTCACCGGTTCAATTATTATGTTAAACTCTCCAGCGATATCCTTAATATTTATGCCGTTTTCAAGGCGTTCAATAATATTTACTTTGTGAGAAATACTCAAACGTGAACGTGTTTGTGCCATTATGCCTTACCGGTATGCGGGGGCTTGGATTCTCGTCACAGCAGACCATGCTGTACTCTTTTTCTGCTTTCTTTAGACTCAGACGCATTCTACTACATCGACGGAGCAGTGTACAATAATAAAGAATTCCTACACTTACAAGTTGCTATAACGTACGCATAATGGCAGGATCTTACACATTATTAAACAATATGCACAGGTCATTGGATAATATAATTGATCTACCCCATGTGACAGAAGTAAGAGTGTTGTAACTTTGGCATCAATGGAGAGCTGGTGAATGGGAATCAAAGGTGTTCGCCCCGTTTGTTTCCACACTACATTAACCCTTGGCACCCTTCCGGCTGGAGTCGCCCGCCCATGGACAAACGGAGTGCAGAAGGTTACACGGCGATGCACTCGGAGATCCTGTATCTCAACTACGACTTCATTGTGTTAATTAATGGCATCTGACTCGCTATTTTTTCACCCTTGACCCTGTTCTAAGTAGCACGAAGCACGTGTGCGGGGTCCATAAAATTCTGCGACTGCATTGCTTTCAATAGCTACCGAACGGCAGCGCATCTTTTTCAATGTAATTTATAAATTCAGCCATGTAGGCCCTATTTTTATAACTTAACTTGAAGTAAATAACGACCTAAATGCCATTTTTATAACTTAACTTGAAGTAAATAACGACCTAAATGCCATTTTTATAACTTAACTTGAAGTAAATATCGACCTAAATGCCATTTTTATAACTTAACTTGAAGTAAATAACGACCTAAATGCCATTTTTATAACTTAACTTGAAGTAAATATCGACCTAAATGCCATTTTTATAACTTAACTTGAAGTAAATATCGACCTAAATGCCATTTTTATAACTTAACTTGAAGTAAATTAAATAACGACCTAAATGCCATTTTTATAACTTAACTTGAAGTAAATAACGACCTAAATGCCATTTTTATAACTTAACTTGAAGTAAATAACGACCTAAATGCCATTTTTATAACTTAACTTGAAGTAAATAACGACCTAAATGCCATTTTCACACTTTCGAGGAAATTCACTCATAATGTACGTTGAAGCTATTTGCATATTACATCCCGTCATATATGAACGCCTAATAAACCGATAAAGGAAAGAGTCTGGACTTCGAGTCTTATTTATTTTACAAGGATAAGTGCATAAATGTTATTCCAGTAAAATAAAAGAATTTTTACAAAAATGGCACTTATGGCAAAGTGCATCAACATCGGTTAAAAATGCAGTAATCATAGATTACGAAATGACGGTTAAACAGTAACTGTGGTTAAAATGTAATTTCTGTGCACCATTCACAATCATCGATTACTTAAACATGGCTAGCTGACACCTTATTTAACCAGAGTAAAGTCTATGATGGTACACTGTTTCTACAAAATGGCTAAAGGAAAGCATCCATACCACTGCAAAGATAATGGTCAACATCTAAAAACGACTGTGCTCACTCTGTTCTACATCAAAATGAACGTGTCCTACATTTTCGCGTTGCATTTGTTTGCTTTTCGGCACTGTTATATTTACGAGTTGCATTTCTTTGTTTTTCAGTGTTGTTAGGTTAAAATCGTACAAAATGGAAAATTGGATGTAAAAATGATTATATCCCAATGTGAGGTTCAAGTATTGATAGACTTACTTACTAGATGTAAATATATTATATAAAAAATAAGTAATATCCATAAAGGAAAAGGATGCAGAAGATGAGTAGGAATGTGTGTACGATCCAGGACCCCATTTACACCAGGGAACTGTTCATTATCCTAAGATGCATCCATAATCTCTCTTTCTTCAGCCAGTGACATAGAGAAAGAGATATTCGAGTATTTCCTCTTAAAATACATAAAATAATAGTTACATAGAATCGTAACATAAGCAGCCGATCCGTTGGAGAAATATGACTGTTCTTGTGTTATATCAAGTGATCCATTTGTAGATTTTGATAAACGAAATCCCTCCTGAAATTTTCTGTCACCTAATTCCTCGTAAGAATTCTCTCTTTCCACTAAAGAAACTTCACTCTCATGCTCTATCCAAGTAATTCAAGTATTGTGTAATAATAATCGTCTTCGAAATAAACATCTGTGGCTCTGGCCGCCATTTTGCTTTACTTGGTCTACTAATCACTGGTTATCTCCTTTAACCGCTCGAATATGGCCGGTTAGAGATTACTGTGGTTAACCTCCTATTTAAGTCATAACCGAGGTCGATCCACTGTAAAAATGCTTAAACACGGGTTAGGTGACAATTTTAACCAGTGGTTACACTAACCGACGTTGATGCACGTGGGCATTATAATCTTTTCGCTGTAAGAAAAATCCTAATATAAACACTAGCACGTGATTCAAGTGAAGGCCCATTCACAATGAAAATTAAACATAAACATAACGTAAGCATAAAACCTTGTGTCCATGTTATTTAATGAAAGCATTCACATGAATTACATAATCATAAACTTAATCTTAATCATAAGACGTTAACATGAAAGTTTGCAAACTCCAAACTTTCATGCTTATGTTTATGCGATTTGGAGACAGTACACAAGCGGAAAGCGTGTTTTCACTTTTTGTTTAACATCTCATGGGCTTTGCCTACAGGCAATATTTTGATCTATTGGCCGTGATGACAGCTAGGCGCGCAACATGGAATCATATGACGAAAAGTTGATTATTTTACATCTCCGTTTCTTTGATTTCAAGTATTGAAAGCCATATACTGATGCCACTGTAGTTATTAGAAACATATATTGAATAGCTACATCGTCAGTCATTGTGCAATTCTCCATTTTTATGTAATAGATTCTGTAGTTTTGTTGATTCGGTATGTTTGTTTCCACACACGTGTTATGTTTACGTTATGTTTAATTTTCATTGTGAATGGACCTTGGCTACTTAAGTTTGTGGCATATGTTTATGTGCTTATGTTAATGTTTACGTTATGTTTAATTTTCATTGTGAATAAGCCTTGAGGCTTCATTGACCGCTGTTAGGCGCCATAGATTCTCAGTACGTGTTCCCGCCTACTGTTGTACATTCTGTTTCATGTTAAACATTTTCCTTACTCATCAAGTAGGCCTAACCTCACTACTATGCATTCGTTTGCTTAGGAAACATTTATTTTATAATTACTGTAATTAAATTATTTTAAAATCTTATGTCTTCACAAAGGACAGTAGAGGATGTAAAAGCCATACTTCAGTACCGCGTGCTTACGTGAACAACTACGAGCTCAAGTGACGCCAGCTTGTTACAAGAACAGACTACCTCGGTATTACTGTTGGTATTCATCCGCGTTCATAGTAGGTCTACATAACAAAATATAAAAGTAGTTTTTCTTTTACATAGCATTTTACATATCAGTGAAGTTAAATGTTTCATCGTATTTAACAATTAGAATTCAATTTTTTATTTTCAAATAATACAAGATTGTGGTTTCCAAATACGAACTATATTTTCCTGCGTCATGTGAGTGTTTCGACTGGGAGCCAATCACGGGTATAACAGCAACGTGCTTGTGTTTACATTAGGATTTTTCTTACAACGAAAACAGTATAGATCCTTACGTATAGTCCGGGTCAACTTACTTCAAACCCTAAGGGTGAAACCTAACCATTTTCCCCCCACTACTACATATGCTAATGGATTATGGTGATTTTCTAGTTTGCAGGTTGAATTTTCTTTTGCCAACTTCGTTTCGAATTTCGATACTGACAAATACTACAAATGGTAGTGATTTTGTAACTGGTATACTCGTATTGGCAGCTATGTGTTCCCTAACATAACAATGAAAATAATACATAGCACAATATGAATAGGGTAGAACAGGGTAACTGTAAACACTTTTCACTGATTTCAAATATATTTCAACATTACACAACCCTCAGTAATGATAAACATGACAAACAAACATTGTGTTATTTTTAGATCTTTCTTTTCCCTGAAAATGGATTTAAAATAATAAGGTTGACTTTTTTTCATCTTTTAATTGCTAGTTTACATTTACCCCTTTGAGAGAGGGTAATTGTAAACACCAATTTTCGCACGGGCTATCAGACACTTAACATTTTTTGTTCTGTTTCAAAAGAAAGAGCTGTACTCCTTCCAACTTCAATTTTGGTCACTGGTACATTTCGTCCCTTTAACCTATGATATATGACGATATAGGAACTCAGTACCTCTTCTGAGCTTCACGATAACTGTAGTTACTACTATTTTTCACATCTGTCACAACCCTCTCTAAATCCTCCACAGTGTAGTTGAGTGGGGGGTCTCTTTGATTACTGAAAAGTACGAAATGTAACCATAGTAAAACATGTTTACAATTACCTCCAAGCAATTAAAACTATGGGGCAAATGTAAACACGTCATAATTTAATGAACTGAAGTTATGAGAGATCTCAAAACCGTTGTAATAAATTTTAACTACTTTACATTACTCATAAAAACAACATATTCTTTAAAAAATAGCACTGTACGTTTACTTACAATGCCAAAAATGAAGGTTAAGCAAAATTCTTTCTCGATTTTTTTTGTAGGCTCTTACAAAACATTCGTTCACAACTAAACAGTTACTCCTATTTGGCGCCAAACTGGTTTGTAGGTTAGCCAACATGTTAATTTAAATATTCCCCCGAATTAAATTTTTTATATTGACAGTTTTGCATTTCTGACAGCATTTGTTTACAATTACCCTGTTTACAATTACCCTCATCTACCCTAATAAAGTCATGTTCTAAAAATTTAAAAAATATCTTTAAAATTTTACACTCACAAACACTTCCGGCGAGTATCTTCATTGATCCACCTCCCAACATGGCCTCACACCTCATGTGGAAGAGCTCTGATATTCAACTCTGATATGAGCGCACAGCTGCGAATATTTACACAAGCCAAAGAGATGGAGATAAAAGACCGGAGGGACAGAGTCCACAACACCTGAGCGCCTACCACGCAGGCAACACACAACACGTGACGGTCGTTCAGTGACTCGGAAGTCTATACTTTTTTTTTAATCTCAACGGCCGACGGAGAAAAATCTTGAAGGTTCAGAAGATGAAGGGGGAAGGTCGAAAGGAATCTCGGCACGCATTCCAGAGACGCGTTGCCCTACCTGTAAAGGGCAAAGTCTTGCCGACCTTGAAGACGGCCCTTCCCTGCCCACAGCGTGGTCACACGTTGCAAGACTTTCAGTCGTCGCTTCACATGGGTCCAATTATCCAATTAAGAAGAAAAACCAAGTGATGAATGGGATCTGCAGGCACTTTCCCAAACGGTCTTGTGTTCCAATCTATATCGCAGTGCGATCGACTACTAAATTAGCCAGGTTCAAGGTTCAAATGATGCAACTATTAAAATAATCATATTTAGCGTCCTTTCTTAATTACGGATGGTATTACTTGAGCCATGTTAAACAGATGATCAGTGAGAATAAAATGTTTTATTTTCGCTGGCAGAGTTTAGGCCATAAGGCCTTTTATTCCACTCAGCCAGCCTTAATCAATACAATAATGACATACATATTTAATTTATGAATATTTACAATACACTTAAAATATTCTCCAGCAATATTCTTCAGGTAAGTTTTAACGGCTAGTACATTTTATTTAAATTGAGATAAAACCTATTAGAAAAAGTAATAATTTATGAGCTAATGTAATTCACTTCAGTCTACATGCAATATATAAAGAATATAATGAAGTTGAGATAGCTAGTTAGTTAAAATGATGAGAATTATTATAATAGAAGTTTACTAGAACTATGTTATACTTATTTATTTACAAATGGCTTTTAAGGAACCCGGAGGTTCATTGCCGCCCTCACATAAGCCCGCCATCGGTCCCTATCCTGTGTAAGATTAATCCAGTCTCTATCATCATATCCCACCTCCCTCAAATCCAATTTAATATTATTCTCCCATCTACGTCTCGACCTCCCCAAAGGTCTTTTTCCCTCCGGTCTCCCAACTAACACTCTATACGCATTTCTGGATTCGCCCATACGTGCTACATGTCCTGCCCATCTAGAACTATGTTATAGGGAGCAAAATATAGATCTAAAATATATTGATATAATGAAAATATTAATGTAATGAGATTTTGCCATTAGAGTTTTTGTATTCTATTTAGAGAAATTAACGATAATAATAAGAATGGACAGATGTTAGTTTCATTATAAGTAACAAAATTAATCAGAAATTAATCTGTTAAGCAACAATTTATGCAATGTTAACCTAAATGAAGTTACTGTCCAACAACTCTTTACATCACTCCCAATTTCTAACAACTGAAACTGTATAGGATGAAGAATATAAAGATGTCTTGTGGTGAGGTATAATGAGAAAATTGTTATGATGAGACCCGGTACTTAGGTGATGATATGGGGATAAATTTTGAAAACGAGCAGCCAAATAGATTGGGGTAGTGAGAACGACTGTCTGCAGATGTCTAATGTTACGACTTCTTTCCAAGAAAAACGTACACCTATATCATCGTTAAATCACAAGGCTCGTATCCACGAAAACAATACGTCTTATCTGGTAACTTTATTTCCATTGAAACCATAAAGATTGGTGTTACCTACATGAAATGGTTCATATCGAAGGAAGCCATACCGCTTAATACCATTGACAAAGTTTCCTCTTTAAGCATGTCACAAAAGTCATTGTTACCTTGTACCTGTTACATGCAACAAATTCATATTTCTTATAGCTATTTGATAAACACCTACTTGTAGGATTTAGTGAAGAACTGTTTTCAGAATAAAGGACGGATTATAGAAGGAGGAAGACGAATAAAGTGCATAAAACTTTCTGATGATAAGGCGTTGTTAGCAGAAGAGATGTACATGTGTATTTTAAATTGTCATTATTAAATTGTAACTGAAAGCATTGTAACATGAAAATATGAATATAATTAGTTATACAATGTAGACAGACATATTTATAACCTAAAATTTTTTCCAACAAGTAAAATACATGAAAATCGTGAGTCATTATTACATATTATTATTATTACTATAACAGTAATTTGATGGTTTACTATAAGAGAAAACAAAAATTCCACTATGTAATTTAGATATCGTAGAAGCAAGTTGTATCTGACGATGGCGTAAAAGACGAAAACGTTGATACATTATTTATATTTAACATGTATTAACAAATGTTAATAATAAATTAATAAGTCATATGACTGAACATTTCACATTATTTATTGTAGGCTATTTAATAACTGACTTATCTGAAAATCAAAACGTGAATTGCAAATTATTTATATTCTACTGTGTAAGGATCGTTTCCATGGAAATACCATACATTACATCTTATGAACTCCTTTAACTATAACGCCATGGCTTATGTAAGAGTACAGCAACAAAATACGTTACTTTTAATTCCAAGAGTCCATACCTGTGGAGTAACGGTTAGCGCGTATGGACGCGAAACCAGGTGGCCCGGGTTCGAATCCCGGTCGGGACAAGTTACCTGGTTGAGATTTTTTCCGGGGTTTTCCCTCAACCCGATATGGGCAAATGCTGGGTAACTTTCGGTGTTGGACCCCTGACTCATTTCACTGACATCACCTTCATTTCATTCAGACGCTAAATAACCTGAGATGTTGATATAGCGTCGTAAAATAACCTACTAAAAAGTCCAAAAAATCGATGTAAAGGAATGCCTAGGGGTGTGTCTTTATGGTGATTATTTTATCCTGATTTCTGTGATTAAACAGTTTGATTTCGGTGAATATTTCATAAAAAAAAATAAGAAATCTTGTGCAAATTTCGCATCCTAAATAAACTTAAGAAATAAAATAATATATTATTTTAATTATTATTGAACAATCCCTTTGAAACTAACAGAAAATTGTTTGCATCATTAATTAAATTAATAATTCAATTTCATTCGACTGTGAGGGGGTGACGCACTGCCTTTTTATCACACAAAGTAGTCCCTGAAACTATGCGTACATCGTTGCTTGATGCCACACGTATATAATGCTGGATCAAATATGTAGAAATGTTCATGTATATTTTATAACGAAAAAAGGTTTCACTTTTTATTTGGAAAGAAGACTCATTTCTCGTGCGAATTCTACATGAAACCTGTTTTTTATTGACTATTACACTCTTACTACGTCATACTACTTTTGACCAATAAAACGGTACGAAAGAACGTATTTCAACCAATCATGGCTGCTTATCGCACAATTTTATCGCGTCCCTAGCATTTGTTTAATTTTATCGCGTCCCTAGCATTTGTTTAATTTTATCGCGTCCCTAGCATTTGTTTCTTTGTTTGCCAACATTTGAAACTGCGCTGGTCTGGACGTCAAAAATATACATAAAATTACAAACCACTCCAGTCGATGCACAGCAGTTTCAAATATGACTCGCATTGGCATTCAAGAACAAGAATTAATAAAAATCACTGATCATACCTATGCATCTTCTGAAATCCGATTTACAAATAAATGAAGAGCACCATTCGGAAATCCTGAATAAGTTGAATACACCATGTAGGCCTAAATCAACGAGTTCCACTTCTATTATGCACACGTCCCATATAGCATCAATTGAACCACCAACCACATTCAAATTTGAAAATTGTACATTCAATAATTATTCCTTTTAAAATTATTCATGTTTAGTTTTTATGTCATCGTCGTTAATTAAAACTTTTCTAACACTTGTGTATATTAGTTAGGTTATGTTATAGCTTCTGCTCTGAGAGGATAAAAAGAACTCCTGCTATATGATATTATGGATAGTCACGTATCAGAGATTGTTTAATATTACGATTTATTGAAAAGTAATCATTACAGTGTCTGTATAAAGACACTACTGCCATCTAGCATGCATCTAGCGTAATATTTGTAATGTTGAGATGGTACAATAATACATTTGAAGACAGTTGTATTTTCGTAAGTCAATTAATATTTTATTGTATTAGAGTATTTCGTTACTTCTAATCTTTATATACTTTCTTCTAATCGTGTAATAGTCAATTAAATCCCACTCGAGATTTGATTTTCTCTAGATAAATCAAAACCTCTAGCGAGATTACTGTTGAAAATATCGTGATTATGAAGTAATTTCGTGGAATTCTATCAATTTCGTTTCACTTAATTTTGGATTTTCATTAAGGAATTTGCATTTTCCATGCATAAAATTAGGTTCTTGACACATTTCGCGTATATCATTAATACCAAAAATCACACTCTTAGGAATGTCTTATATTAATGCTATCTTTAAGTACATTGAAGGCAAGCAATCTAAAAAAATAAACCATCAAAACTGAGCTCAAACACTTTGACGTCACAGACTATAGCAAATGAACATCAGTGAAGAAAAAATTGCAGGAACCGGAGAGACTTAACTGCAGTAGCATCTCTTAACGTGTTTCATGCACCAGTTCCCCGTAGACAACTAGTGCATGACGCACATTCCGTTGAGGTGTTGTTCGGCGCAGCTGAAATTGAATCGCTTTACAGCTAACAATCTGTATTGGAAAGCAACGAAAAATAATATGCGCAAATGAGTTATAATCACTACACAACCGACGTGTGGATGTAATAATTATGACGAGATGGCGCTGTCGTCTTCGATGGTAAATTCGGTTATCATTCTGGCGTTGGGTTAGAGGTTCGCGGATTGAAGTCAGGCTTAGGGCAATGAAATTCTTATCATGGATGCCCCTGGGAGAGAAATAAAGTTGGGAAGCCCATGTATATTTTCCACACGTAAAAAATTCCTGTCCCTGGCAGCTCCAATTCTCGTCTGCGATTAATTTCGATGCTGAATATCTCTGCAGTTGAAAACGTCGTTAAATAACTACCACTACACCTAGTTCACAGAATGCGGGTTCATATATGTGGCAGTGTATGATAACGAACAGAAACGTAGAACGCCCAAAAAAAGGACAGATAAAAGATGACTGCGAAGGACGGCATGATTTAACAGCTCCTGAAGAAAGAAGAGTTCATCATCATCATCATCATCATCATCATCATCATCATCATCATCATCTTCCTAACAAGTATTAGGCCAAGTGGCCTGTTACGGTCTCAAACTAGAATTTTCAGTCCATCTCTTCTTTGGACGGCCTAGAGATCTTTTGCCATGTGGATGGTAATGAAGCAGTGCTTTTGGAATTCTGCATCGATTCATTCGTTCGAGATGACCCTTCCACTGAAGTTGATATTTGCTGATGAACTGCATAATGGGTTCTATTTGAAGTTCTTGCATTAGGTCCTCATTTTTTTATAATCCCAGCCTCGGATGACAAGGATGGATTATAACGATGACGACTCAGGCAAGAACAAGAAAGAAGAGTTAAAAGTGAAAATACCAAGGGAAAACCTGTAGGGGAGAGTTGGGTAGTATTGGACATCGGGTAATATCGGACAGTGAGTTTCTTTCATCTACCACCAGATGATAGTACCTGAATGACATGATTACGTTTCTGTGATGTCGCATACAGTTATTTATTTGATTTAATATATTTGTAAGTCTAAATTTAAGTGATAGCGTCAATACAGATCACAAGCATTTATCCTCCTCAAATCCCTGACACCATATGCATGCTGAAACTGCAGTTCAAGGCAGAAAAAGTAGGTCAAATCCTATAACGAGGGTTTACCCTAATTTCTTAAGTGGGCAATTACGAACAGAAGATGGCAGACGCGTCGTCCAGCGATGGCATGATGTGTCACCAGCTATTTCGATCAAGTCTTAAACATTGCTATACGAAGTCATATGTTAATACTCGTACAGTAATTGACTGGGTCGTGCTTTCATCGTAACTCAATTCGAAGTGATGGTCCTTAGTTTTAGTTGCAGTATGGCATTCCAGTACAGAGCGTCAAAATAGAAACAAGTTTCATGTGCTCAAATAATTTTCCATTACATAATTATATTATATGAAGGGCAAAGAGAAAGTAGGCCTATGTATTGTGATGCTTGTTGCATAGATTCGATTGCTACATTTTTCACAGATATAACAATATGTTTTTAGCATTATCCAACACCGAAAAGAGTGCACAATTAAGGTTGGGTAGATAGCGCATGCGAAATCCTTAATAAGTTTATGGTTTTCCGAGAAAATTTCCACCTTGTTGTCAGCTCATCTTCCTAGCATGTGAAATACATACTTTTCTGGGATTCGTTCCCCTCATTCCTTATAAAATAGTCATGTCTACACAGTGGCTTTGATCGTAACTGACCTTCTTCTCTTTCTAAAACCCGTAATTCGATTACAATAGGAGCCAGTCTTCTGTTGACCGCAAAGTTTTGCAGTTGCAAGTTTCTATATGAAGGTTGTGTGTTTAGTTTGATAAAGAAAAAAAATCAGTTTTCTGTGGTTTGTGAAAAGTGTAAACTCCATTATGTCATACGAGAATTTGAGAGGCAAACTCGGTGAAACGTTTGGATTTAAATTGAACGATCGTGGAGAAGTGCTTGACAGAAAAAAGTTTTTTCGTGTTTAGTGATGCAGGAAACATTGTTACTGAACGTAGAGCGGCTTTAATTAAAAGCATGTGAATGCATTAACATGTTTAAAAACATCGATGAAGCAGTTTGTCTTTCCCGGAGAAATTAACACAATAAATTATAAGCCTCATAATAAATATGTTAGTAAGTAATTAAAATAGTTGTTTTGTAATATAACGATACAATATATAGATACACAACATTTAATACTTATGCTTATCACCGAACATAAGTTAAATTTAACAATAATTGTGTATTAAGGCCCATTCACAATGAAAATTAAACATAACCGTAACATAAACACAGAAGTTTGCCCAGGCTATCAAATGGGATCATAAAAATGATTTCATAAGCATTGACATAAACATTACCGTAAGACGTTAACATGAAAGTTTGCAAACTCTAAACTTTCATGCTTATGCTCAATGATTTGCAAACAGATAGAAAGAATTTTACTTTTGTCCTTTAAAAGTACAATCGTGGAGCGCTGAAGTATACGACAGAATATGAGGAAATGGCGTCGTTGTTATGTTTCCATTGTTACCAATATGTTTGCTGTTATGTTTATGTTCCCATCGTGAATGATGGTATGATTTCTTGATTTTACCGTAACGTTTACATTCTTAAGTTAACGCTTACGTTATGTTTAATTTTCATTGTGAATGAGCCTTTACAGTATATTAAAACTTTTTTTCAACTCGATCAAAAATCGATTAATCGATTGAATTCAAATAGTTA
Source organism: Periplaneta americana (assembly GCA_025594305.2). Taxonomy (NCBI): domain Eukaryota; kingdom Metazoa; phylum Arthropoda; class Insecta; order Blattodea; family Blattidae; genus Periplaneta; species Periplaneta americana. The sequence continues at coordinate 27,610,265 of JAJSOF020000009.1, forward strand.
ATCGATTAAATATTTTGATCGAGGGGCAACCCTCTACTTTTATTCCATACTGCTCACAGCTGTCATATTAAGCAATGTTGGAATAAACGGGAAAATATTCATAAATGAGGGAATCTGTCCATACAGCTACGTTCCTTACCACAGTCTCATTGAATGTGCCGGTGTTTGAATTCCGGCGTTGTTAGTAAGAAACTGTCAACTGAGCTACAATCGTGTTCAATATTATGTTAAAAACTAATTGAGAATTTCTGTGTCGTTTAACCTCAGCCAGCGAAGTCCTAGGTTCGTGTTGTTCGCCATATGGTCAGAGTAATGACATTACCGGAGCCCCGCAACAAGATGGCTAAATTTGGTCACCATGACAACACAAGACTTATTAGAACTTAAATATCTGATAAAAGTATAAAAAAGGTTAATAATAATATTTTTCAAATCAGCTTTATAAGAGTATGAAAAAAAAACAAAAAAATGCTGCAGTTGCACCATTTGGTAACCATAACATTGTTATAATCTCTCTGACATCTTTAATATTTTTCCTGCATGTAATAAACACTTATTTCTGAAAAGTAGACTACTCTCAGACATGTAGAGTTGTTTATTTTAATACAATTCATTTTTTATTTGTCCTGATAAATAGTGACCTTGTTCTAATCGTGCCTATAGATGTGGCAGATTAAGAAAGTGATTGATATTTTTGAAACAATAATGTCATTGACCTTGAGTTTCGTTAACTTTTATAACTTTGAGCTTCTTGATTACATTAAAAGGCGAGTTTGACAAATTGACTTTTATTTGAATATTTTAAATTGATATTATTAATTTTATTGTATCTGACCTGGAGCAATGTCCGTATGTTGTGAGATGTGCGCAGACGCGAAAGTATTAATTCTTTTTCCGAGGAACAGATAATCGATGACCTTGCGGTTTTATAACGGCCAAAGAACTCGTTACAGGATAACATTGGAATTAAATTGACATTGAAAAACGAGATGACAAATTGAATTTATTTGAATATTATTTACAATTAACGCCCATTATTATAGTAACAGAACATAACCTTCTGCGACAGTATTGGATTTCCAGCCTCCGTGACTTTTCGCTAATTGTTTTCAATTACAGTTTTATAAGAACGAGAATAATCGATACTTGCAGTTGCATCATTTATAACAATAGAAAGCTGATAGTCATTGGCTGAACATCTTTAACCTGAGTCGTCATGGCTAAAGACACTGATTTTAATGAGTAGGTACTTTAATGACATGCATTAAAGGTCTGCTACCAGGTTATAATTAATACATTTTATTTGTCGAGCATAAAATATATTAAAATTTACATATTTTGTGACCTAATTTTTCTATTTTCAAAGAAATAGGCATTATTGTAGTCTACCTTTTGCATAAATGCATGTTAAATCAATGTATAAAATTTCAGAATTCTATCTCTAATGGTTGTGGAATTATGAAATTTTGGAAAATTTAATTTAAAGTAAAAATTGATTTCTAAAAAATATTATCAGTAACCTTTTTATACTTTTATCAGATACTTAAGTTCTAATAAGTCTTGTTGTGGTACCTTGTAATTTTTGTCCAATTGTGAGTTCATTTCCTTTTAAAATTTTAGAAATGTAGAGCCTGCATTTTCTAATAATATTTGTGGTCGTTCACGTACATATACCCTTAAACAATGTTGGAATAAACGGTTAAATTCAAAATCGAGAAAATCTGCCCGTACAGCTACGTTCCTTACCACGGTCTCACTGAATGTGGCGGTGTTTGAATTCCGGCGTTGTTAGTAAGAAACTGTGAACTGAGCTATAACCGTGTTCAATATTACATTAAAAACTAATTGGAAATTTCTGTGTCGTTTAAGCTCAGCCAGCGAAGTCCTAGGTTCGTGTTGTTCGCCATATGGTCAGAGTATTGACATTACCGGAGCCCCGCAACAAGATGGCTAAATTTGGTCACCATGACAACACGCCAAGGCCGCTCACTTCGCATTTTGTCTCCAGTCGAAGTCCCTTCGCCGGCTTAAGGCTTTGAAATGAGCAGTTTACAACTTGCTGGAGGCCTGCCAAACACCGTTCGCCGAGGAGCGAGGTGTAACGTAGTCATGCACACGTGGAGTGAACACTGACTGCGGTTCCTGGCTGAGATTTTCCTGCTTTTCTGAATATCTTAGCGCTTCCTCCCATTTCCTTTCACTCATCATTCCCTACGAATCAAAAGCGTTTAGGTATACACAAATGTCGCTTCAAGCGACGCTGAATATTTATTTTAACAAAGTTTAAAAGAAGCAATGTTGCCTGACATATTCTCACAAATTCTTTGGAAACTATATACAAAATTGACTACCGCTCATTTGATTACTCATTCCAATTGAATCGTGAATTACAGAAAACTTTTATGTAAATTTGAGTAAATTTGTCAGGAGGCCCAAAGAACTGATTATCTACAAATGCGTTTGGTATTTTGAAGTGACTATTTTTTTTATTAAAGCACAACAATAAGTTCTAAAGGCTGAGTGATGTATCTTGTCTCACTGTGAAAAGAGAGAGAAAGGAGATATGTCTTACTTCGTCTGTATTGTTATTGCGATGGGGAGAGTGGAGCGGTGCCGTCCATCCATCCAGTGGCGGAAGGGACTAGTTGATACATTCGGTAGCGCAAAATAAAATAACAAAATATCTCTCTTCGTACTGTGTAGTTCCGTCACTGAGCTTGTCTTTCAAGAAACTGAGTTCCGGCAGCCTGCACAATAACAAGATTTTGAAATGAATCCTGAAAAATTTACAACCCTCCTATAATCTCCACCCTCATTTGGAGGAACTTGGTTTTATTGCTACTGAGACAAGATAAACCTTACCAGGTATAGTGTTTCTCATACATGAACTTCAATTTTTTTTAAGTATTTTCTGGAAACAAATGTTAATTGCCTAGACATATGGGGTTCATGACTAATAACAAACATTTTATTTCTTTAAAACAATGTTTAGGTGAAAAAGACGTAGAAGGACAACTTTTTTTAATCTTATAAAGAAATTTAAATGTAGGCTATAGAAAAAAAATTGAAAAAATACACAAAGATACAAAAACACAAAATTAGCCTATATGAATAGCATATTTAATTCTTAAAATTCTTTTAATCTTATAAAAAAAAAGAAAGAAAATCAAACTGAAGGTTTGTTTAGTATCTAAAAAATTCCGCGTGCCCACCGCTGTGGAGTAACGGCTAGCACGTCTGACCGTCAAACTAGTGGGTCCGGGTTCAAATCCTGGTTGGGACACGTTACCTGGTTGAGGTTCTTTTCCGGAGTTTTCCTTCAACTCATTAAGAGGAAATGCTGGGTAACTTTCGGCGCTGGACTCTGGATTCATCTCGCTATCATGTCGTAAAATAACCAACTAAAAAAATTCCACATGCCCTGGATTTGTGGTGTTCTGCAATTCACTGTAATTTATTGTCGCTGTGAACTGTACACTGAGTACTGGACGTGTAGGATTTCTGCACATTTGAAACGCCTATGTATGAATATTACAACCATATGAAAAACTAAATTTGAGAAAAAATGTGACTTGTGAGGTTACTGCAATTTTCACGATTAAATTGGGTTCCTTGCTTAATGATGTGTGTAGATTTTGTTTCCTCGGAAATCAATACGAAAAATATTGACGATAATTAAATATGAATTTTGACTCCGTTCCTTAGGAAATCATATTCAGAACAGATTTTCGTTTATTTCTAAGGAGTGTGCTCTTGTTGAAATCAATTTTAGAACCGACTAATGTTTGCTTAAAAATGCATTTTCAACATGTTTTCTAGAAAAACACTCTAACAAGAAACTGGTTTTATTTGCGAATTTTTACTGAGTTTTCTTTAAAATTAGATTCAAACAGACTTTTTTCTACGGTAGTGCGTGAAGTGAGCATAGTGTGTGAAATAATAATTTGAAGCTATCGTAGAGAAAAAATTGTATGGTACACATTCGTGAAGTTGTATTTTGATATTCGTGTATCTAAGAAACTCAGCAAGCCTCGATTCTCAAACCTACACTCCTGTTAAAATACTACCCACTTCACGAACATGTATCATAAATTACTATTACGTGTCTTATTGCACATTATAATTGAGTATCATTGGAAACCAGATTGGAAACTGTCACCTGTTTATGCATTCTGACATTGCTTTCCGGAAATTTGTCTGAAAACAAAATGAAGCCTATTTATGCATATTATATTTATTTCAGATACTGTTTGGAAAGAAAATTTTCTTGATTATACGTTATTTTTTTTTTGCGGAGGGGGGGAGAAGGGGAAACACTATAAAAATCGATTGGCGTCCGTTTTACAATACAGTCGTTTCCTTGGAAACGAGACTTAAAATAGATATGCATTTGTTGCGTTACGGACGCTAATTTATTGTGTTCACTTGGAATAATACCGGTGTCTTCTTAATGATATAATCTGATTGTCTCTCCTACGAAATTGGAAAACTGGCTCTACCTACTTATGCATTTTGTCTGTTTTCTCTTGAGAATCAATGTGGAATTAAACAGATGTTTACTATTATGCATTTTGTTTACTTATAAAAGTCTAAAAAAACAGGCAATGCATGTTTTATGATGCATTATGAGCATTTCCTTCTTGGAAATTGGATTGGAAGGCGACAGACGACTATCTTATGATGAACGTCTCATTCCCTAGAAATCGGCTTCAAAATAAAAGTTTGCGCATGTTACGTATGTATGTATGTATGTATGTATGTACGTATGTATTAACACTACACTTGGATATACACCCGGTGGCAGTGATATATAATATACAATACTACCATTACAATAATACAATAATTACAGCAATAAAAAATAAAATAAACATAAATTTACTTCTAACTATAAATAAATAGATGCAATAAACCTAGGACTACAAATAAAAACTAACTGTAAATAAAAACTATGCTATAATAACGCCTACAATAAGTAAAAGTAAACCTAACTTATAAGTACTTTATTTACATATCAACTTAATTACATATCATCTTAATTAATTACATAACACCTTAATTAATTACATTTCAACTTAAATACATTATCATCTTAATTAATTACATATCACTTTAATTTATTTACATATCAACTTCATTACATATCATCTTAATTAATTACATATCAACTTAATTAATTACACTGCACCTACAATTACATTTTCAGTCTAATCTTCTCAACCTTTCCTTAAATGTATTGATTTTGAGAGGATCACCTTGAAAGATTGCCGCAGGTAAGCTGTTCCAGTCTACTATTGTGCGGTTAACATAGGAAAATTTTGCCACGTCCGTTCTTTGTTTTCTGCATTTAAACTCCCTAATATGATCAGCCCTGCCTAAGTATGAGGGTGTTACTAATCTAGCATTGATGTCGGTCCATGCTTTGTGTCCCATTTGTGCCTTAAACAATGCGGTGAGTCTGGTTTTTCGTCGCTTTGATTTGAGAAATTCCCACCCTGTCTTTTACTATCTCTTCATCATGTTCCTTTCCCATTTTGACATATTTTGCTGCCTTCCGTTGGACCTTTTCTATTGAATCGATTTGGTTTTGTCTGTGTGGATTTTGACTGCATTTTCTTCACAGGCAGAAATATAATACAAAAAAATTATATTTCAGTGTCAATTTTATTATGCCACGAAAATTTATGTCAAAATACTCAAATAATTATTATAATTATATTTTTATCTCATTTCCATACGAAGAAAATCAGAAGATATCTTCCACGGTTTTCTTCTAGAGTCCGGAAACTTGAGGCACTGGGTCAACTGCCTCCTCTTCAGCGACCAAGGCGCTCTTGCGGAAATAGAAATCAGATCCGACATGGCATGTCACTGTATCATATGATCATCAGGAGGAAATGCTACACTGCAAGCGACTCACCTCACATAGGCCCCATTCTTTCAAGCTCCCACGTACATTTTCATACGCAACAACTTGATCGTCCACAAAACAAAATCCGAGTCCTTTCACACCGGCCCAATACAAGTTTATGTGTACCCACATGACGCTTAAAGCGACGCTGAATATTTATTTTAACAAAGTATAAAAGCAGCAATGTTGCCTGACAAATTCTCACAGATTCTTTGGGAACTAGATACAACACTGACTACCGCTCATTTGATTACACATTCCAATTGAATCGTGAATTACAGAATATATACATTTGAGTAAATTTTTCAGGAGGAATAAAAAACTGATTATCTTCAAAAACGTTTCGTATTTTGAAGTAGCCACTGTTTTTATTAAAACATAATAAGTTCTGTCCACATCTGTGGAGTAACGGTTAGCGCGTCTGGCCGCGAAATCAGGCGCCCCAGGTTCGATTCTCGGTCGGGACAAGTTACCTGGTTGAGGTTTTTTCCGGGGTTTTCCCTCAACCCAATATGAGCAAATGCGGGGTAACTTTCAGTGCTGGACCTCGGACTCATTTCACCGGCATTATCACCTTATCTCATTCAGACGCTAAATAACCTAAGATGTTGATAAAGATAGTAAAATAACCTACTAAATAATAAGTTCTAGTGTTTCTCATACCTGAAGTTTTGATTTTTTAATTTAGTATTTTCTGGAAATAAATTTTAATTGCCTGCACATGTGGGGTTCCTAAATTCACGCTTGATGACGGAGACAACACGAAATTCCAAAATGTTGAATGTTCCCAAAATGTTGGATGTTTCCTACTTACTTACTTACTGGCATTTTAAGGAACGGAGGTTCATTGCGTCACATAAGCCCGCCATTGGTCCTATCCTGAGCAAGATTAATCCAGTCTATCATCGTATCCCACTTAGAGTCAAATCCATTTTAATATTATCCTCCCATCTACGTCTTGAGCCACCCCAAAGGTCTTTTTCCTCCAGCCTCCCATCTAACACTCTATATGCATTTCTGGATTCATTTGTGATGTTCTGCATACATGCCCTGCCCATCTCAAACGTCTGGATTTAATGTTTCTTTATGTCAGATGAAGAATACAATGATCTGCAGTTCTGTGTTGTGTAAGTTTTCCATTCTCCTGTAATTTCATCCCTCTTAGCCCCAAATATTTTCCAAAGCACCTTATTCTGTTTGTTTCTATCAAAGTGAGAGTCCAGAGTTTCACAACCATAAAGAACAACCGTAATGTAACTGTTTTATAAATTCTAATTTCTTGAATTTTTGACAGCAGACTGGATGATAAAAGCATTTCCCACATTTATTCTGTGTTTAATTTCCTTTGAGTATCATTTATATTTGTCACTGTATGCTCCCAGGTATTTGAATTTCTTTTTTCAAAAGATAAATTTCCAGGGTTTTATATTTCCATTTCTGTACAATATTCTCGTCACGAGACATAATCATATACTTTGTTGTTTTTTGGGTTTACTTCCAAACCTATCGCTTTACCATTGCTTCAGTAAAATTCCAGTGTGACCCTAATCGTTTGTAGATTTTCTCCTAACATATTCACGTCATCAACACAGACAAGTCTAACCGTTCAATTCCAAACCCTCTCTGTTATCCTGGACTTTCCTAATGGCATATTCTAAGATGTAGTAAAAAATTTAAAAGGTGAGAGTGCATCTCCTTCAAGCCTTTAGCCAACAGTGAATTCCAAAACGCAATGTTCCCAGAAACTGTTTCCTACTATAGTAAATAAAGTTAAAATCCATTACCACACCATGTGAATCGGACGTCATTTAACCTTTCGAAGTGTGCGGGTATCAGAAGCTTGACGAGACAACCAATGTTAAAACTGTATTTCCTATATCAATTTAATATGGGGTTGAAATCGCTGGAATTTTATCGATTACAATTAAATTTCAAATTGCCTTCTACAGAGACTAACACTACTAACTTCTAACATTAAGTAACGCGTTGTAAAAGCCAGCCTTAAGTTTAAAAAAAATACTCACTGAAATGGACGAATATTGCGACAGATGAACCGACACCTAAAGAAAACGTGTCACTATACACAAGCCAAACATCTGACTACACAAACACGGCCACACTAACATCTCAACAAACGGAAGTAGGTTAAACACTACCAGCACACAAGAACGTTCCCCGAGTTTGCACTATTCTCTTGACTGAAAACGTGTTTTGTGAGAATCGGGGCTTTGTGTGGGAACGTAATAATTATTAATGTTATAATTATTTAACAGTTCCTTGCAGGAAGAGGAAATATGATTTCCAGAAACAGTAGGTCCAAAAATTACACAGAAAATCGGTAAAAACTTAAGCAAACGGAAACTTCCCCTTTCGCAAGAGCAAATATTGCAGAATTCCTACAGTGACGTGTTTCGTTTATTTTCAGGTCGACCGAGATGAGTTTGCAATAATCGTTAAAATTTATTCCTTATCATCGTTGCTAGAATAGCCACATTCTGGTATAGGGAGAAGAAAATAACGATGTTTACATTTTACAATATAATACAAGCAACATTTAGACATAAATGAAGTATACCTACATTGTTTTCTTAGTAAGCATGATGATAGAGATATTCCGATAGTCAATATAATGTAATATAATCTAATAATTTTATTTAGAGTTCAGTCTAATTGACTTATCACAGTTTAAAATCAATAACACTTACAAATGTAAATGATCATTGCAAATTATACAATTGAAATGCAAACGTTTTCGCCCTTTGGGCATCATCAGGCATTTGACTCACAATATCTTATACAATCTTGTGTATATTAATAAACAACTATTTACATGATTAACTCTATGATAAATGACAATCTGAAATTAAAATGAATACAGATATTAAAATTATATGTGATGAAATTGTAACTAAAATGTTGTATTGATCTTATATTTCTTAATTATAAAATTGTGATCATTAAAAAACATAATGAAAAAGATATGATTCATCTTAAACTTCATAATAGGCCAATATACTTATATTAAATGATTGTTTGTAGTGCGAGCATTGATCTCAATGATTTGTCAATCCGTCAATCCATTCAATGGCGGAGATTTGAGATCAATGCTCGCACTACAAACAATCAACTAATATAAGTATATTGGCCTATTATGAAGTTCAAGATGAATCATATCTTTTTCACTATGTTGTTTTAATGATCACAATTTTATAATTAAGAAATATAAGATCAATACAACATTTTAGTTACAATTTTATCACATATAATTTTAATATCTGTATTCATTTAAATTTCAGATTGTCATTTATCATAGAGTTAATCATGTAAATAGTTGTTTATTAATATACACAAGATTGTAAATATCAATTATCTGGTACGCATTTCACAGGAAAGATATGGTAAAAATTGTATAAGATATTGTGAGTCAAATGCCTGATGATGCCCAAGGGCGAAAACGTTTGCATTTCAATTGTATAATTTGCAATGATCATTTACATTTGTAAGTGTTATTGATTTTAAACTGCGATAAGTCAATTAGACTGAACTCTAAATAAAATTATTAGATTTTATTACACTACATTCTTTTATTAATCTAGTTCTAATTCTTGGAATTCTTGGCAGGAATTTTAGATATTAATTATCGTTATCATAGTAAAGAAATGTTTTCAGAACATGAGAGGAGTGATAGTAGAAGGAAGAAAAATAAAGTGCAGAAGATTTGCTGACGATATGGCATTGTTAGGAGAAGAGGAGATGATACTAAGGGATATGCTACTGGAACTAAATGATAGCTGTGAGCAGTATGGGATGAAGATAAATGAAGTAAGACGAAGACCATGGCTATCGGAAGAAAAATAAAGAAGGTAAACGTGCGAATTCTAAATGAGGCAGTAGAGCAAGTGGACAGCTTCAAATTCTTGGAGTGTACTATAAGCAGTAACACGTGCTGCAGCCAGGAAGTCAAAAGGATAGCAATGGCAAAGGAAGCTTTTAATAGAAGAAGGAGCGTCTTCTGCGGACCTCTGGAAAAAGAACGAAGAGACTAGTGAAGTGCTCTGTATGAAGTGTGACATTGTATGGGGGAAAACCATGGACATTACTACGAAGTGAACAGAAGCGAATAGAAGCATTTTAAATGTGGATATGGAGAAGAATGGAACTTGTGACGTGGACAGACAGAATAAGAAATGAAGCTGTGTTCGAGAGATTGGGTGAAGAAAGAATGATGCTGAAACTATCAAGAAGAAGAAAAGAAATTGGTGGGGTCACTGACTGAGAAGAAACTGCCTACTGAAGGATGCACTGGAGGGAATGGTGAACGGGAGAAGAGGTCGAGGCAGAAGAAATCATATGATAGACGACAAGGCAGAAGAAATCAGATGATAGACGACAATAAGATAAATGGATCATATGAGGAGACAAAGAGGAAGGCAGAAAATAGGAAAGACTGGAGAAAGCTGGTTTGCAGTGAAAGACCTGATCTTAGGACGAATACTAAATGAATGAATGAATGAATGAATGAATAATTCATGGTTGTATCAGATTCTCCACATTCCATTTGAACACACCGGACCAAATTCTTTCCTCAGGACTTTTCTCTCGAAAATTGGAGTTTTTCATTTCCTCTCATTACAAGCCTCAATAATGTGGGCAGAACATTACTACTTTTTTATGACATGCCCATCTGTCAAGACTAATATATTGGTATTTGGAAATGTCTGTAATATTTTGTGACAGCTATAAAACTGCCTGAGTGATCTATGTGGTATCCTAGGGGTTGAAAATCTAGCCTCTAAAGTCTAGGCTGTAGGGGATTGTATTCGTAATTGGTATAACTTCTATTCGCTCATTCTGCAGACACACATAACACGATATTGCATATGATATATGGTACGATAAGATACAAGTATTTTATGGTTTAATCTCGTATTTTATAATTTATTATTGTGCCATGGAACGGTATAGGGCTATTCCATATAAAATCGATCAGTAAAAACCCTCGCATTTTTTAATACTCTAATTTTTTCCCTATTTATACAAGGTGCTGAGGAGAGCGCATTTTCAAAAATATACTATCGAAAGTCAAACGGTTTTCGTACTATTGAGCGACAAATTTAGCGTATTTTATAAAAAAAAAAACAGTCTCTTTCAGCGCTCAGAACTCTGGAACCATTTACTGCAGAACATTGAACGGGAGCTCATTTTGAAGTTGACATTTAGTAGGTTATGTTAAGAAGTAATCCTTATTTTTATTGTATACAGAGAGACAGATAATCTGATTTTACTTACTTTTAGGCTTTTTGCCCATTTGTAAAAATGTCAAAAATATTGAGAAAAAGCCTTGCATTATTAACCCTCAACTGGTATTGCTTTTTAAATGTACATTACGATATCTATCCATATGGGTCTATATTGACCCATAGATACCAGTTGAGGGTTAAGAGAGATTCGGCATTGTTTGCTTAGTGACTCGGCAATAAGCTTCGAGGGTATTAAATAAATTATATTCACACGCCTAGACTTGAACGGCGCAGTACAGCACGAACTGGCCGAGAGATGAAGATAAGCGAGCGTTGGGCGTCATTTTACTCCTGTGTTTATGAAAACTTGTGATAAAGCTAGCCCAGCTATGCGCTACTAGACGAAACATCACGTGTTTATGTCTTGGCCTTGCTTGCCTAGGCTAGCTCCCGCCTCACAGTCAGCTGGTTAGCTCACGCGCGTACTATTTATTTTCTTTATTTGATATTTTCAATACTTTCTTATCAACGGAGCACCAGTATAAAAATATGTGTTTATTTGTACTTTCAATGCGGAATCTAACTATTTTTAAAATATTTTTTTCGTGGTCAAAGGCGTCTTAATGAAGAAAAATTTAAATTTCTCCATTTCCATAAAAAGTGAGGAAAACTGTTTACATGTCAATATAAACTTTAACTTCTCAGCATCAAAATAAACCATGATTTTGATCATTGGGTGAAAGGTTTCGGAACCAGAACAGTTTAAAGTTGCTAATTTTATGAAAATACGATAAATTTAAATATTTTTAATTTAAACACTATGAAGTTCTGATGCCTCAAACTTTGCACAAAGCATTGTATCACAATTGTCAACGGACAGAAAAAGTTTCATTGAATTTAAAAATTGCAAGGTCAATTTTCTCTATATTTCGGTCGATTTGAGATGGAATAGCACATAACAATTACGAAATCATGTTATGCTACGGTGAAGTACAAGATGATTCTTTTTGTCACAGCAGAGTCTAGATAGAACCGATCGCATGATGGATGTTTCATCTTGCCGACGAGTGTCTGCTAACAGGAGATTGTCAGAAAAATCTGGTGTTAAAGACCCTTGGGTAGTCGACCGCAAAACTACAAGCGGGCAGACAAATGAAATTACCCAACAGTTGTGCCCAACGAAGCCCGTCCACAGCGAGAGGGGATCACAATGCTTTGCGACAATGTAAACAGCAGTCATTTGAATGATAAAAACGAACGCACTGATGACCTCCATTCAAACCAAATGCCGCAGAGTTGCTCAAATTTTTCGGCTCAGAACCTACCTCAAATTATTTCAGTTAACATGACGGCACAAACTGACATAATGCAATATTACGTAATACAATCTAGCCTCTTATAATATGTTCGTAAACCCTGTGATTGGATACGTAACATACAAAGAGATAATGTTGGATACGGTGTGATAGAATACTACAGGGACATCATTTTATCTTTACTTCAATTTTTATTGTACCAGAGTTTTTTAATGTACTTTACTTCCACCCCCTCTACTAGTAAACTTCCAACCGTCCTCCACACAGAACCAAGGCTGCGTATGCAGTCAAAGTCGCCTTACGGTCATAGTAAATAGTACTGAGTGAGTATAGTACGTTCCAGACATATGTTCGCATTTTCCAGCGACGAAAGAACTTTCAATATTGAATCATATTTTTGCACAGGTACTGTCGTCCGTTTGCCTACCGGTTTCCTCCACCCGCTTCTGCTCGCCCCTATGTAAAGTCTAGTGGCTGGGCTGTCTTAGCTCTTTTCTGAAAATATTAATTTGTTAGGAAATGGACGTCTACGTAATATTAAACAACTGTTTAAAATAATTTAAATAAAAGGGCCTCGTTAAGTAATTAACTGTCACGTGATTTCCCACCTTTCAACGACCCTGCGACAAAACCATTTGGACGGACAGTAAATAGCATGTCTGAGTAATTTTATCTTTTTCGGATCTGGCAAAAGTGAAGATTTAATTTACAGTATGTAAGGTAGGGGAGAGTCGGGTAGTATCGGACATCGGGTAATATCGGACAGTGAGTTTCTTTCATCTACCACACGATGATAGTACCTGATTGACATGGTTACGTTTCTGTGATGTCGCATAGAGAAACGTAACCATGTCATTCAGGTACTACCATATGGTGGTAGATGAAAGAAACGCACTGTCCGATATTACCCGATGTCCGATACTACCCGACTCTCCCCTACTCTTTTATAGAGTAGGTACAGAATTATTTGAACATGAGTTACTAGTACGAAGGACGAAACTGGTAATTGGAATTAGGTACAATAGTCTATAGTGCGATAATATGCACAAAAGAACTGAAGCCTGTATCGAAATGAGCGGCCATCATTTTCAAAAGTGTCTTTAAATATCCATATTATGATTATTTTTCAATTTAACTTCATTCTCTACATTGTAGGCTACGTTAATGTGCTGCAGACAGTATAATATACACTGCATAATGAATACATCCGAATGGATAGCTGAGTTCGTGAGTAAAAACACTTATTGTTAATACAGTAATGTATTTTGATTTTTAAAAATCTAATGAAAATTATCAAACTAAAATCGCGATATTTTCTAGTTTACGTAAACGGATGAACTACTTTTCTTCCCTCCTATACCTAGTAAAGTGATTTGTTTGTATTTTACGCCAGTATCATCGAAACTTCAATCGTGGAAGGGGGTAGCAAACGCTGTTTCCGGTTCTCAACTGTTAATTCAAAGGTATAGCCAGGTTAATTTTTTTAGTAGGTTATTTTACGACGCTTTATCAACAGCTTTGGTTATTTAGCGTCTGAATGAGATGAAGGTGATAATGCCGGTGAAATGAGTCCGGGGTCCAACACCGTAAGTTACCCAGCATTTGCTCATATTGGGTTGAGGGAAAACCCCGGAAAAAACCTCAACCAGGTAACTTGTCCCGACCGGGAATCGAACCCGGGCCACCTGGTTTCGCGGCTAGTCGTGCTAACCGTTACTCCACAGGCGTGGACAGCCAGATTAATATTAGAAATGTTAGTAAAAATAAAATGATGTCCCTGTATAAGTATTGTAACATACACGATGTCGATGCGATATTGCATGATACAGAGAGTGTAAATTAATGTAAACGCTACATTACACAAGGCCATGTAGCACAGGACACTGAAAAAAAAAAGTTTTAAAACGTTTCTTTTATCTCACAATTCGACTATAATGTAACAGAATGTCATATTTGTAGGCTGGATAGTATCCATTGTCCATTGATAACATCGTTGATTCCATATTAATCTTTCAGCAACAGCAACAAACGTTGAATATACAGGAGGTCGACGCTGCGAACAGAGTTCTTCATAAAGCTGAAGCACAGCTCTCACAATGCACTTCGCCTACTCATTAAGTCAATATAACGAAGTTCGTAGACAGAATATCCATCTGCTCTGTCCACTTATTTGTCATTTAATTACAAGCAACTTACCTTCACACAATTATATAAGATGTGTACATTGCTCAAATGTTGCTCGTCTTGTTGACTCTCGGCTCATGCCCCGTGATTTTAATCATCTCTATCTCTCTCTCTCTCTCTCTCTCAACCCTACAGTCATTCGCTATGACAAAGACACAGGAGTCCACACCTGTGGAGTAACGGTTAGCGCGTCTAGCCGCGAAACCAGGTGGCCCGGGTTCGATTCCCGGTCGGGGCAAAGTTACTTGGTTGAGTTTTTTCCGGGGTTATCCCTCAACCCAAATGCTGGGTAACTTTCGGTGTTGGACCCCGGGCTCATTTCACCGGCATTATCACCTTCATCTCATTCAGACGCTAAATAACCTAAGATGTTGATAAAGCGTCGTAAAATAACCTACTAAAAAAAAAAAAAAAAAAAACACAGGACTTGCAAAGTCAACTTTATATTACGCAGTTACAACGAAAACAAAACTTTACTGACGAACAGACAGCGCGTTTTCGTTCCCAAACGTACAGCGGATCGAGTAGTTTCTTCTGGTAGCTACATCTATTAAGTCACGTAGATGCGTAAGCAAGGTCGAATTGCAAGCAGGTACGCATGGGGTCATTAAATAATAATGATGTAATGTATTATAAATAGGCCTATGCCTTGTAACGTCATATGACGCAGAAAGAACATTCCCTTAGTTTAAACAAATTTTATGTGATGTTCGTGAAAGATTTGCATTTCATAACCTCAGAATATATATTATAGATTTAGTAATTTGTCATACAGAATAATATATGTAATATTGACAATTAATATTTGAGGAGAAGAATTCGCTCCGGCGCCGGGGATCGAACCCGTGTCCTTGGTTCTACGTAACTGACTCCATGTTAGGCATATAGACTATGTTGACGTATACTCGTATGTCCAATGTCAACTGCCATTATAAAGGGAAACATTGAAGCAGGAGAATTCGATCCGATACTGTGGATTGAATTCGGCGTAGCTCAGTGGTTAGAGCCCTTGGTACATAGAACCAAGGACCCAAGTTCGATCCCTGGCGCCGTAGCGAATCTTTCTCCTCAAATATTAATTCTCAGAATATATGTTTTTGTTCACTGCAACAACGGGACAGGATTTGATAAACGAATTATTTGCATATATTGTATAAAATATAAATATGTTCACTAATGTATATTATATACAATATATATTATTGAACATAATAGTAAACATGATACACATTAACTGTAAATACTTTATATACAATATATTCAATTAATTCATTTAACGAAATCAACTCCGTTACGGTGAACAAAACCATATATATTCTGAGATTATGAAATTCGTATCTTTTACCACAGTCTAGTATATACAGTCACGAAACTCAATACGTAGTAAATTTGCATCCATAAATAGTTGCTATAGTAGGGAGCAAGAATATTGGCGGATGGAGGTATACCCCTTCATACTACCCAACCCACGTTCCACCCCTACTTTAGCTGTAAACGTTCTTCGAAGGTCGCTTCGAAACATCTTTCACTCCTCGCTACGTAACCTAAAGTCTGTAACATCGAAATTTTGTTAAACACTGCTGTGTGTCAGTACAGGTTTTGATAAACGCAGCATTATAATTATTTCATTAAAATATAAATATGAACACTTCATTTGTTACCATACAAATACTGATATACAATATGCGACATTCTTTTATGTCTACTATACTGATATCGAATAGCATTCGTATTTTGAGGTGAATGAACTAAGAAAATCAGTTTAATTCATATCTTCCAAGTTCGACAGTCTTAGAGAGGAATTGGATACAAGACATGGACTAACTCCACGCAGGAAGATGAACTTTATATACAAAGAAAATGACCATCTCAAACAGGAAGTGAGTGATCTGCAGCAGTACACAAGAGACAATATAATATTTGAGTTATTGAACAATTCATATCTTTTGACCAAATATCGGAAGTCATAGGCGGTAATGAATTGGTGCAACATGTCACGAAACTCATACCATCCAGGCCAGGAAGATTTGTCATCCATAAATAGTTGATGAATGGCCAGCTGTTCTGAAATGAGGCCAAAAATGATCAGCGGTCCTGGGATTGCGACAAAGAAAGTCAATAGGGACCTTCCGGCAAGAAGAATCACAGCAGGTGAACAACTGACAGCAGTGACCAGAGACCTTTTGAACAAGACAAGGGTTGCAAGAAAAGATGAAGCCAGTCCCGTGAGTAAAATCACTAATGTTGACGATGTAAATAATTTTTAAATAGTATTGTGTCGGTACCTAGGTTTTATTTTATAGGCCTATAATATAATTGACTTAACAATGGCTAGTAATACTATATTAAATGAAATCCATCAGTGCAAAAATAATAATAATAATTAATAATAATAATAATAATAATAATAATAATAATACAATGGTTTTACTTCACTGCAATTATTATACTGCCAATATACGTTACCAGATCTTAAAATATTTCACTTAAACTTATAGTGACCTAATTCCTGTTTTCCTCATTTCTTAATAACGAGAATTTCAATCATATTACGAAAATTTTAATTTTATTAATTAAAGTTTTTTTAAGTATTCGTAAACACTATAAATAATTTGTAAAAAGCTTGGCTTTGTACCGCTCCTTCCTAGACATGTCGCTCAACTAGGCACAGAAGCAATTCCACTGTTATATTGAAAATTACTTTTTGAATATTACACAGTGAACAGACAACAGCTGTGATGACACTCTTCAATACACAACGATTGGCTTGCAAGCAACTACACCCGAACGCATCTACACACTGCCAGTCAGTCATCCCAATGGACAGGTCAGAAAGAGGGGGTGGTAGTTTATGTACGACCCGCCAATATCTTTGCTCCCTACTATAGCCACTAGGATCGCTAATATCGCCTCATTACAGACAATGCGAAATAGTACCGGCACAGTCTATTGTTCCTGCACTCTCACAACTGAGAGCTTCGTGACTGTATATGTAGCTGGAATGCCAGTAAAAATTTGTTTGGGCTGAAAATGTTCTTTGAAGAGTTACAGGGATAAAAAACAAAAATCAATATATAAATGTATCTTTATTTTTCGATTTTCAAAAGCACTAGGCTCCAATCTTAGTTATAATATACTATTATATGTATGTAAGCAAAGATGGCAACATTGAAAAAGACTTTCACTGGTTTCGAAAGAATAAGTAAAGGTGGCATAGGAACCACTTATTTTGTTTTCGTTTTTCGAATTCAGTGACTCTAAAGGAAATTCGATTATACTTGCCCTTGAAAATCTCTGTATGTCGCTGGAATGGGTGGGTTGGTGGGTTTCCTGTAAAAAACATCTCTAATTTTATTTTGTCTCAAACATCTAGGGGTTTAAGCGGAAAAACAAAATAAGAAGATAAAATTTTGATTAGGAACCCATGCCCGGAAATATATCGTTTCGATGCAAAATAAGTTTGAAGATCGAATAGATTTTACATCTCCCACTTCATTAGAGACAACGAGCTCTTGCCAGTGTGCACTATAAGAGTGGTTCCACGTATCGCCTAACGAGTCCCAGGTACTTGACGTTCCTGCAAGAGGTATTGGTAGAGTTAAGTAAAGATTTGCCACTGGCACTGTCAGAAAATGTGGTTCCAACATGATGGCGCACCCGCGCACTTTTCACTTGCCGTCCATGAATATCTCCACCAAACATTCTGAGAAAGGTGGTGGATAAGTCGAGGTGGTTCAACTCCTTGCCACCACGGTCGCCGGATTTAACTCCTCTCGACTTTTTCCTTTGGGGCCACATGAAGAGCCTTGTTTATGAGACTCCTATAGTGTCAGAGGAAGATCTTCATTGTTTCTATTGAAGTGAGAGATGTGAAATCGATTCAATCTTCAAACTTATTTTGCATCGAAACAATACATTTCCGGATATGTGTTCCTAATCAAAACTGTATCTACTTAGTCCCCTCTAAAACCCCTAGAAGTTTGTAATAGGAATTACGAAACACCCTGTATATCACGAATCGTGAAAATCCTTGTTCCGATATCGCTAGCATGAATGGTTTAGATTTAGAATATGAAATTTCATACCTTCATATCTTCAAACCATATCTTCTTTGTGTATCGATGTACTTTTTCCCACACGATTTTCTTGCAAAGGTACACATTAGTGTCGTGCAATCTTCGAACATGAGAGCAGATATCAAAATACTAAAAACTTCACCCTACTTCATAGGCATCCAACAATACGTCGAACTGAAGCATGTAAACTAAAATTACAGAATTCATCAAAAACCGCTAAGAAGACTTATTATTACGATATACCGAAGTGCATATGATATTTCCATGCAGATATTCTGCTTCATCATATGATGAAGGATGGGTGGAACGGAGAAAAATTCTCTCCGGCACCGGGAATTGAACCCGAGTTTTCAGCTCTACGTGCTGACGCTCTATCCACTAAGCCACACGTGATTCCCATTCCGATGCCGGATTGATATGCGAAAATAATCACTTAGTGATTTAAGACGGCGCTCATTCCGTCGGATCCCGGCCACTTAGTCGCTCGTAATGAGTGCACCTCTGCACATTAATGTGTTGGACATTGTGCCACGGTCACACATCTGTGACGCAGTGCATGAGGGTTGGCCACTAGAGGGAACCTAAGAGGTGAAACTTAAACTGAGAGGATTCGATCCAGCATCGGAATGGGAATCCGGTGTGGCTTAGTGGATAGAGCGTCAGCACGTAGAACTGAAAACCCGGGTTCAAATCCCGCTGCCGGAGAGAATTTTTCTCCTTTCCACCCATCCATCATAAGAAGACATGTTCGGCTCATGTTGTCAAGCCTCTCTAGAACCAAAGTTTGCTTTGCGTCCGTTCAATCTTTCATCTTCCTTATCTTCGGTGGCTTTCTCCTCAGCTCCTTCTCTCCTGCACCTTTATGGTTCAGCTGCATAAAGATCTCAGGCATGTATTTTGCAAAGTTACGCGTAGTAATGAAGAGATAGTTTTTATTGTTATTAATATGACTGAACATTCACAAAAACATGCCGTATAAGTAAATCAAACAAAATATCTTTTGAAAAACGCATATGTTCCTAATACCGAGTACTATCGTGCGATGTTCAAGCAGTAACTGCTGTAAACAGTTTAATACAAGAAGGGATGGGAAAGGAGAACAGCAAATATTTTCATAACATGTTCGAACAAACATGATAGGTCTCTCATGCAAAACGAACATAGGCGAATATCGAACTTCGTCATACTCGACAAAATGAATCGAACATGTGTCATCTACAACGATAATTTGTAGTATGAAAATGAAATAATTTATTTCATTTATTAACAGATTGGATATTATAAGTTAAAATTAATGTATAGTATGAAAATAAAACGATTATTTTTATATAATTTATTTTATGCTCGACCATGTCGAAATGTAGTAAGTGTAGTCTACACCTGGTAGTAGCCCTTTAATGCACCTCATTAAAATACACCTATTCATTATAATTCAGTTGTTCAGCCAATGAGAAATCACCATTGTACCATTATAAAACCGCAAGTATCGATTATTCTCGGATATGTAATCGAAAGACAATTAGCGAAAAGTCACGGAGGCTGGAAATCCAGTACTGTCGCAGAAGGTTATGTTCTGTTACTATAATAATTAGCGTTAATTGTAAATAATATTCAAATAAATTCAATTTGTCATCTCGTTTTTCAATTCTAAATCAATTTCCAGGTTATATCAAGACTAAACTTCATGTTATTCACTAGATTATATCAAGGTCAATGACATTCGTGCCTCGAAAAAATCAATACTTTCGCGTCTGCGCACATCTCACAATTCAGGTCAGTTCCGCTCCTCACTTACATAACCATAACATGAATACTTATGAATAATTTCAAGTTAAAATATGGTCGAGCATAAAAAGTCGTATGAAACTTGCCTATAATGGTAATTAAGACGCTCGTATGAAAATTATGAAACTCGCTTGCGCTCGTTTCATAAACAAACATACTCGCATCTTAATTACTACCATTATAGGCTCGTTGCATAATGTACTATTATATTATGATGTTCGTGTTATTCAATTTTCATCATCCGTATAGTCACACATATATTTCAGCTGAGCAATCGTGAATTATTTGAATATTATGTAAAAAAGTATAATAAAATTATTGTTTCTGTTGGTAGTAGGTACAGTTAACACTAACAATATATTCTATTAAGAAATATACTGTGATTTATTTATATGTATATTCGTGTTGATTTTTAATCATAATTTTGTAATAAAAATTATCTGTACTTACAACACAAGATTTGTTCCAAATCCATACGCAGCTCAAGCATAAAGGGAGAGAAGAGGAGAGAAGGTCAACGAACATGAAGGGGCGAGTTCGAACAAACATGAGATATTTTGTTTCCGCAAAGCGAGCTTCGATTCTACAGAGATTCGGCAAACTTTGTACCCGAACAAAGAGCCTGTAATGTCTCTTGAATTAAAAACGTCAAACAAAGAAATACAATTACAATTCAACTCACATCATTTCTTCATTTATTTATTCAAAATTATACAAAAAAGATGGGCAAAATCGTACTTCTGCTGTGGTATTCTCCCGCTCTATCTGATGTTCAATGACTGCTTTCAGGATTCCTCAACCACCAGTGGTACTCAAGAATCTACTTCAATGAACCTGGAGGAAAGTTCCAACAGTAACAAATGCTTTATTCATTGGTTTACTGAACAAGAGAAATATTAATATAACGTAATATAAAGAAATGTGGAAAACAGTGTTTTAAAGTCTACATACGTTCTCAATTTGTTTGCATTTCTCAACAATTAAGCTGTTATACCTTGTTACTAACGATATTTCTGGCCATATTTCATTTTCTAGAACTATTACATACAAATAATTTACTGTGCACTCAAATAAAGATGCAAATTTCGATTTTCTGCATCACACATTTAAGACTTTTTGTAACTTCATTTATATATTTTACAACTAAAGTATCATAATAAGTAATAAATTACTGTTGCATAAATTTACATAAAACAAATATTTGCATACTTAAATCTGTTCTATCATTTTCCCATTTACAAAAAGCTCTACTTATACTGACAGAAATACTGGACGTCATTAGAGATTTATAGAGTGTAAGCACATTACTTACTTGTCAAGAAATGAACAATATGACACAAAGAAAATCTTTCTAGGGAAACGATAAACAATAGTTGATTACGGACATTTTCCCGAGCAAATAAGAGCTGTCTTAACAGCCTTTAAAACAGTGGCGAAATGTGAAAAGCAGCTAATCTATATATATATAATTTGAACTGGTAATGGAAATTACGGGAAAACGGCTGAACGGATTTTAATGAGTGACCCCTCATTTTCATGCCTGGCATCCAAAGTTTTTCGGAACAGTAGTAGTTTTCAGTGAAATGTCAATTTTCCTACATAATTTTCCTATTTTCCAAAATCCATCTGTTGTCAGTTTTGATAACTAATTTATTCAATCACGGCCGACTTGATTGAATTTCAGAACAAAACAAACACTACAATAAACAATAGGCTATTACACGAAAGCCATGACCTGCAGATTGCCGACATATTTAGAGCTCAATTCAATTTGTTATTAAAAACTGATTCTGCAGTGTATAATTTTCTGAGTACAGCTGTGTATTGGATATTCAAATCTACGAAACTTGAGGTGGTTTGATGACATTATTACCATTAGAAATTAAATATTATTATAGTTAATATCATGATGCGTCTATTTTTTCATTAACTGTACATAATATTGATGCTATATTGATGACATGAAAGTGAAACGTTTTGTGGTTATGTAAGTAAATGTAGAGAATATCTTAATTAAGATCTTCATTTCTATAATTTACTGAGTGGCTGCTATATATAACTACAAAACTTAAGTAAGATTATAATATTGTTATTAAAAATTTTTTATATTTATTAAACCAGTGGGGTTGGGTCTTTTTGTATACTTAATGGCGGTGTAGTGTAGATATTGATATGTGTCATTGTCTTCAGTATTGGCTCGAGAGAGCGCTAAAAATTACAGTTCCTAAGGAAAGATCAAAAGGTATTACTTACTGATAAAATAAGAGGCCTAGAAGATTTTGTAGTCTCCAGATCATTTCAGCAAGATCTCTTAGTAGGATAAAATGATTTTATGCTCTAAATTTCAAGTTCTACATGCAGCAGCTATACGAAAATGCTATTGTTCGAATGCTTAGCAAACCTGACATTTTTTTAACTTTTGCCTACAATCCACAATGACCTGAAATAGCTATTGCTATCGTCCTGACATTGATACTTGCGTTTTTGCGTTGAAACTAAAAACTGAAGTTGGATAGGTTCAAGAAAAAATTTGGCCTAAAAAATCCATTAAGAGGGAGTATGTTTCATTATCATGGAAGCAAATAACTACCTAAAAGACAAGTATTCTTCATTGAAAAAAAAAAATAATCTGAAATATTTTAATTTGAACGTCTAACGAACTTATTTTGCAGCAGCATTTGCTGCACAAGCCACTAGTCCTTTTATAAAAGCAATCACGGATGATCCTGAAGAACTTTTAAATTATTTTGGCGAGGTATAAATACGGATTCTGAAACACAGCAACTTGCACAGAACAAAAAACGTTATATAGAAAATAATGCTCTTTTTAAGGCAGTGCTAATACTGATTTTAACATGTTATCAGAAAAACAAAACCTCGAAAGCTATAATCTGCTCAAAATAGTCACATCAAGGTCTATGGATATCATAAGCAGGCTGAAGAAAACCTATGTAAAAATGTTCAAATAACCAACTTGTCCCACCCGAGATTTTGAACCTAGATCCGTTACTTCCACAGTCGGACGAGTTGATTACTCCTTTGAGATTTAAAACATATTCCACATTGAACTTAAAATGTAGACTACTACACACAACAAAATGAATAACGTTGGCGTTTTTACATTGGCGATTACAAGAAAGGTATCCCACAAGATTAAAAATTTACGTCATCAAAAAAATTGTGTTCGCTGGTTGGATTATCTTCACTGATACGATATCAGAGAAAAGAACTTTGGCTGACTGTATTATGTGCACCACACAAGTAGAAGATGGATTTCATGAAACATACAAATCCCACGTACACTACAAGTACATTAGACAGATAAGTGGTTTTTGAGTAGAAAATTAAATGTAGATTGCCGTTGTTTATGAAGTGATGAAATACACGGGCGACGAGCCAATTCATGTTTTAACGTTCTTCTCATCCAGAAAATTCCAGTAATTCTCTTTACATCGTGAATTAAGTTGAACTGGTCGTCTTAAATAGTCTAGCGGTTACCGTGACCGCCAATGGATGTGAACTGCGCAGGTTCAAACCCAGTAGCATGTATGGTTTCCTTTCTAGATTTCAGACACGTAAAAAATGCAATGTCCAGCTTTACTTTATGTTGCAGTTACGGGTTCTAATATGAGAAAATAAGGCAAGAAGTGAAGTAACAGAAATGCAACAACCGATGCCAGTAGCAAGCTATACTGCAAAACATTGAGAAAACAAAATGTCCGCAATAAACTAAACACCTAAAATGTAAAGTACATCGTGATTACACGAACGTCTGGTACCAACAACCTATTCAAAAGAGGGACATATAATCCCTTCCAGATGTAACAGAGCAAAATTTTGTATTAAAACGGAAAAAATCAAATTAACATTGAGATGAGATGGCACTAATAGCCTATACCAGTGGTTCCCAAACTTTTTGAAGGCACGATTCACTTTTGGGCGAGATTTCCCTTCGCGCCTCCATTTCCGATACGGTTTTCGATTCCATTCCAAAAATACGAATCCCTGTAAAATCGCAAACTATAATTTTACTCAAAATCAATGGATAACACTCGAAGTACGATTTTAAACAACAGCTTTACGAGTATTTTCAGGAAGAAACTCAAAACAATTACAACAGTTACATATTGATACTGAATCCGCTTTGTTCAACTGGCTGATAGTCCAAAAAAATATGGAGAAAAAAGTAAATGAAATATCTACAAAAAAATAAAAATGGAGAAAAAGTAATAATAATAATAATAATAAATAATAAAATAATAATAATAATAATAATAATAATAATAATAATAATAATAATAATAATAATAATAATAATAATGGTTTAGTTTAACTGACAGAGTCTTAAAGATTTTATTAATTTGTCCTTCAGAATAACATCTCCTCTGACAGAGATTTTGCCATCCGGCCTTCCCTTCCACTCAACCAGTTTGCAAACATTGCTATAAACAAAACACAATTAATTAATACAATAATAATTCTTTTTATCTTCCAATAAAATTAAATAATAATAATAATAATAATAATAATAATAATAATAATAATAATAATAATAATAATAATAATAATGGTTTAGTTTTAGTTAATATTAAAGATTTTATTAATTTGTCCTTCAGAATAACATCTCCTCAAATATTAATTGTCAGAGTTAATCTTCCACTAAAGTTTGATTTTACTAATTGTCCTTCAGAATAACTTTTTATCTTCCTCAAATAAAATAATATAATAATAAATAATAATAATAACCAATAAAATTATATAATAATAATAATAATAATAATAATAATAATAATAATAATAATAATAGTTTAGTTTAACTGACAGAGTTAATATTAAAGATTTTATTAATTTGTCCTTCAGAATAACCTCTCAAATATTAATTCAGAGTTAAGGCCATTCAGCCTTCTCTTCCACTCAACCAGTTTGATACAAAATTACTACATTGCTATAAATTACAATTAATATAATACAATAATAATTATTTTATCTTCCCAACATACCAATAAAATTATATAATAATTAATAATAATAATAATAATAATAATAATAATAATAATAAGTTTAACTGACAGAGTTAATATTTAAG
Source organism: Periplaneta americana (assembly GCA_025594305.2). NCBI lineage: Eukaryota > Metazoa > Arthropoda > Insecta > Blattodea > Blattidae > Periplaneta > Periplaneta americana. The sequence continues at coordinate 27,635,863 of JAJSOF020000009.1, forward strand.
ATTTTATTAATCTGTCCTTCAGAATAACATCTCCTCAAATATTAATAACTCAACCAGTTTGATACAAAATTATGCTATAAACAAAAATAATTAATAATAATTAATATAATACAATAATAATTCTTTTTAAACATACCAATAAAATTATATAATAATAATAATAATAATAATAATAATAATAATAATAATAATAATAATAATAATAATAATAAATGTCATACATAAATATAATTATTAAACTCGATCATCAAGTAGCATACATTTAGGAGCTCTTGTTTACTTCAGATGCACAATGCGTTGTATCTGGAACTTAGTAAAATTAGGTGGCCCAAATTTTGTTTCTGGGTCTCTACTGATGGAATGTTAAAACTAGACCTTTCTCCCACAGAGCATAGACCAATTTTGTAACAAAAGAATACCTCGAGCTTGAAAAAAAAAGCTCTTAAATTTTGTATAACATTTGCAACGTCGTATTTATGCGAAATAGGTATGTTTCTCGTCTAATTTAAATTCTGTTTTATTTAACGACGCTCGCAACTGCCGAGGTTATATCAGCGTCGCCGGTGTGCCGGAATTTTGTCCCGCAGTTCTTTTAAATGCCAGTAAATCTACTGACATGAGCCTTCGCATTTAAGCACACTTAAATGCCATCGACCTGCACTGGGATCGGACCGCAATCTCGAGCACAGAAGGTCAGCGCTATACCGACTACGCCACTCAGGCCGACTTCTCGTCTATTATTGCCATCAAACCAAAAGTGGGTAATCTGCTTGAACTTTAAAATGATATGTGTGTGTACCGAATACTTAGTCCAGATTTGAGAGGCTACTTTCTGGGGGAGGGGGACAGGGACACTTATCCATATTAATGATTTTTTACTTTATAACTATTGAAATACGTTTTTTTTTTTATTTTTATGTTCGACACTGTTATGTTTGTAAATGCAGCATAAATGTATATTAATAAAGGCGTCTTTGTGTTACTTTGTTATCATCTCGCGACCAACTTCAGCTCTTTACACGACTCCCACTTTGAGAACCACTGGCCTACACCATAGGACTTTAAACTTTCCGGATTCAGAGAACTCTTACAGAATAAATTATTATTTTTACACTCAAGTTGTCAATGACTAAGAAATATGTAACAGTTCCAGTTTTAAGGAGGTACATCCCAAGAACTTAAATATTTATGTCCCAATAGTATTAGTTAAAAAGAACGGAACAGTTATGTCTCTTATCTAGAGGGAAAATCGATAGATATACGAGTATTAATGAATAAGTAATACGACTGAAACACCCTAGGGGTCATCTCTCTGGTTACAATCCGAATCCTCGACGTCCGTGCGAGTTTCTTGCAGAACAGCTTGGGAATCACTTGAACAGTCATAATTTAAGAACACGTCTACGAGTACAGTATATTCGACAAAATGATTTTCATTCAGAAGTGTGCTGCTGTTACTCTTACGGTAGGACAGCGAAAGGAAAGATACAGGGCTGTTTCGGATCTGATAACGAATTTGAATGACATCATGCGCGTCAGGAATCATATCGACAGCTGAATTGCGGCGAGAGGTGACAGACCAGTAGTGAGTGACTTCATAATTATAGTGTACGGTGTATCACAGTAGCAATGCCCAAGAAAATCGAGCCTTTTTGGGAGGGGTACACAACAACTCTTTCCGATGCCATGTATAGTTACGTGAAAATCATAGGAGCCTGCAAAAAACGTGGTTTCGTTATTTTTAAGAAAGACATTTTGTGTGTACCTAATAAGACTGGCAAAGCTCGGATGGGATTAATTCCAAAGTGGAAAAAGCAAGCAAAACCACTCCCGTCACAAGTCGCCGCACCTCACGAGATGATACAAATTAATTCCATTCGAGCTTTACCAATCTTATTAAATACACAGAAGATTCCTTTCTTGGGAATAACGAAACCTCGTTTATTGCAGGCTTCTTTTATTTTCACTTAACTTTACTTGGCATTGGAAAGGGTCATAATGTACCCCTCCCAAAAAGGCTCGATTTTCTTGGGAATTTCTGCTGTGAGTCGCCGTGCACTCTGACTATGAGATCACTCACTACTGGTCTGTCACCTCGCGCCACAGTTCAGCTGTCGTGTGACTTCTGACGTACATGTTATTCAAATTCGTTATCAGAGATCAGAAACAACCCTGTAATCTACGTAGCAGAGTACCAATCCTATCTTGTTTACATAAACTGTAAATACCAAATGCAATACTTCCTTCCGAAGTAAACTTTCTACGGTGGATTTATACCACGATCTCTAATAAATATTACAATAAAATATAGATGTACGGTAACAACAAAATGTTTGTAAAGCAGAGTATTAAAATGTTGCAGCACTGTGCGAGAATTTTGAGTTTATTCAAGACTAAAAAATCTCGTATCACGTTCAAGTCTTCAATCATAAGCGTCATAGGAATTATTGCACAATAAAGGCACCTGCCAGATCTTAGTCACAGTTATCTTCAACATTTTTATCTTCCGTAATGTAATGGTCTTTAAACTCATTGCTTTCTTTGCAAATTAATAATCATTTCTTTGGTCGTTTCGTCTCGACACAATAAGCCTACACACATCAGACTTATAGATGTACAGTCTTACTAATAAACCGTGTATAGTTTTTATACGAGACTTATGCAGAGTTGAGACAGAAAACGTTACTAATAAACTGTGAATAAGCTATGAACGTATAAACAGGCTGTAACTATACAATGGGAATTGCTTTGCAGTAGTTATATACACGAAACCCCTTGTTTAAGTGTTGTATATAGGGAAAAAATGGCCGCCCCTTTAACAGCTGTTCGTATCGACTGTCATTTTATGATGATGTTTACCTTGTAACCACAGAAGAACAAACCAAAGATCATAGAATTATTAGAATAATATTGCTTTAGTTTGTACTCTTTGACGAAAATGTAGTGTCGTAATCGATTAGAGCCAGTTGTACTATCGATATTTAACACGCCACACTAGAGCGCTCTACTTGATCCAGTAGAGAACCTCAGATATTCGTAACCTTTCGTAACGAATGACGAAACTATGACGTAGCTGTGTAACAGTTATACTGTTATACACGACGTATGTAGTGATTATTAGTAAGGAATTTACACACGACTTATAAACGAGCTACTCATTGTATAAGTATAAGACAATTAAACGTCTGTATATAGAGTTTTTATTAGTAAGACCGTAAAAATATTGAGTTTAGACAAAATCTACGGTAACTCTCCGCTTTTCAAAATGCAATTCCTTTAAAAAAATCTGTACGATGTACTCGTATATCTGAGAAGTCTGTTTGAAAATTAAGACGAAATTAAAAATTCCGCTTTCAAAAGGAATTTGAATCTGGTCTCTTCAGTTCGTAATCCGGTACTCTCCAGACAGAGCTAACTCGGCTCTTATATTTAACAACATTCCACAACATTAGGTACAATAATTAAAATAATGTTTCACAAAATTAGTACTATTAAAGGTAAAATGCACGTCTCTTTTTTTTACATTTTCCCCAATCGTACTTAATGACAGTGTATTTTCATAACAATGGCATTATTACGAATCCCCGTGGGGGTCACAGACGCGTTCCCAGTGTACAAGGTCGAGCTGAATATAGAAAATGTAATTGCAAGATGCGAAACAGGAAGCCACAAAATATATACAACACAGCAGCCTACACAGTGTATTCAGAACAAGACGTTACAAAAGTACCAACACAGACAAAAATGTTTAGGATTTTCTATAGTAATTCTTAAAAAAGAAAATTGTAATTTTCTTAATGTTCATTTCGTATCGGTTCGTTTATGCCAAACTTAATCTAGAAAAAAAAAACTGGCATGCACCCACTAGTGTCATTAAATCTTACCCAAAACATATTTTCCGATATTTTAAATGGAAAGAATTTGTAATACGTTCGTCAATCTAAAACCACCAAACCGATTGCCAAAATGAAACCAGAACACAGCAAAACTCCTACATATAATGATTCACAACATGTGCGATGCATTTCATTGAAGAATTGAAAGGGGGATAAAAAAGTAAAATTATCCACGTCCCGCGCCGTGGCGTCGTGGTCTAAGGCATCCTGCCTGGGACTCGCGTTACGGAATGCCTTCTGGTTCGAGTCCTCATGGGGGAAGAAATTTTCTCATGAAATTTCGGCCAGTGTATGGGACCGGTGCCCACCCAGCATCGTGATGAACTTGGGAGCTACGATAGGTAACAAAAATCCGGTTACGAAAACCAGCTATAAGGACTGGGGAGCTCATCGTGCTAACCACACGATACCTCCATTCTGGTTGGGTGATCGTCCACCTCTGCTTCAGCATGTGGCCGTGAGGCCAGCAGCCGGCTGGTCGGTCTTGGCCCTTCCTGGGCTGTAGCGCCACGGATCATTATTATTATTATTATTATTATTATTATTATTATTATTATTATTATTATTAAAATTATCCATATAACAAACCCACTGGAAAGAGTGTGGTTAAGGGCCCCACCTTTACAGACAATCCGCATTAGTAACAGTAGGGATGTTAGTCCTACGTGCTTGCAGCCTTCATCCCCAAGGAAATGACATTAATTATTTCCGTTAGTTTAGGCCAAGCGAAACCAGGGCCTCAATGCCGCCTAAAAGATTACATCAAAAGAAAAAATCCATGACCACAATGAGAATCGAACACACGATCTCTCAGCTTGAAGCGCAAGGCCTTCAGCACGACACTACCGCATTCCCAAATAATAATAATAATAATAATAATAATAATAATAATAATAATAATAATAATAATAATTCAACACTGTTTAAAATGTACATGGAAGAAGCTCTAAAAGGACAAAAATATATCTGCAGTGCCTGGGAAAAGTGACATAAGTCAGTTTCCACAAACCTTTTTTGATAATTTATTGACAACTTACACTGGTTTATGTCGATTTTATTTTTTTCTGTATGAATTATTGTAATGGGAGAAAAATATTTATGTATTTTTTTCCAAGCGAGCAGATGTTCCTTAAGTTGTCAATAAATTATCAAAAAAGGTTTGTGGAAACTTGTGTCACTTTTCCCGAGCACTGCATTATATACTCTACAATTTGCTGATGATCAAATTATACTAGCAGAAGAATATTATGATATTGAATACATGAGCAGAAAACTCATTGAGAATGTGAAAAATCTGGATTACAATTTAATTTTGAAAAATCCCATTATATGGTTATTGGGGGATAGAAACAAACTCTGATAACTGAAAATAAAGGTGTTATTAAATATAGTAATAAATAGAAATATTTGGGTGTTACAATCACAGATGACGGAAGGAACCATGTAGAAATTAAAGAACGTTTGAAGAAAGGGAAATATGCGATATCCACTCTTATGGGATAATAAAATCAGAATTGAAACTAAACATAAAATTTATAAATCAACTGTGAGAAGTACAACTTTATATGGGGCAGAAACTTGGCAATTGCAAAACGCATTCAAAAATAAATGTTTGGCCTTAGAAATGGATTATTGGAGACGATCAGCAGGCATTTCAAGAAGATATAAAATTAGAAACGATATAATCAGGGAGAAAATGCAAGTTAATAATGATATTGTAGAGGATATTTTCACAAAACAACTAATATGGTATGGGCATATGATGCAAATGAATACGGAAAGATTACCAAGGTTGACTTATGATTGGACCCCATCAAGAAGAAAAAAAAAGAGGAAGACCTATGACAACATGGAAAAATGGCAGATTTTTTAAAATGTTATTTCCAAAATATACTATCGCGCAAAAAATACTTTACAATACACGTTTGTGACGAGCATTACTAAACCAAGAAAACTTTTCCTCGATTTTGTAAGAATCTCTTCTCAACGTTGTAACGTAATATCACAGTCTATATAGTCACGAAGTTTGAGTTGTGAGGTTGCTAGGAACAATAGACTGTGCCGGCACTATTTCGCATTGTCGATATTAGCGATCCTAGTGATTAGCAACTATCTATGGATGCATATTTACTACGTATTGAGCTTCGTGACTGTATATACTGGACTGTGGTAATATACTATTTCTCACTATATTATTATAGGTTATCAAGATCAACTTGTAACAAAAAAATCACATTATAGTTTAACACATGGCAAAATTAACACTATTAATAGGTTACCATGACAACTAAATAACAGAAATACACATTTTTCATTTCCGATCATACTACCGGTACCGCAGATTACCATGGTAACGTATGAGTACAACTGAACATACCCAGACAAGTGCTAAAGCTCATCAACACAACGAAAGATCAGACAAGCATTACATACAGTACTTATCCTATATACTACACACCAACTGTGACGAGTTCTCGATATAGTTCGTTACCTAATAGCAGGTACATACCTTGATATTCACATTCGCCGTTATGCATCGATATCATCTTTCAGTGGTGTAATCCTGTTCACTCACTACAAAAATCAGTGCCTGCACATGCAACTGTCACACACGGTGGCTGCGTGAGGACTACACACACACGCACAGAGGAAGCCCTTACAATGCACAACTGTGTTTTAATTTAGCTCTCGCACGCTGGCGGAGTGAGTGAGTGGGGTGGGTGGCAGGCGGCTGCCAGTAATCGAAAGGACCCCAGTTCGAAATTTGGCCCAGGTAGTGGCCAATCGTGAGAAATTCCCACACGATTGCCAAGATGCAACAAGATTGTGTGTGTAAAAATTCAGGTTCCTTGATTCTGATACCTAAACGTGGCCAGCAGATTGGTATTCATCGCCGAAGACGCGGATTCATATTACGGCAAGAAAAAAGAAATGTGTGGTGGGAATAAATGAGGGTGTAACAGATTTTTTCGTCGACATGAAAGACGTGAAATAACTATGCAATGTTACATATCCGCAAAGCTGTTGCGTCATCGTTATATTGCAATATCGATAGTCTAATGGTTACAAAGTTTGCTATTACAGTTGTCGTCGACGTGTCCAAATCCAGCCAACAGCTGTGAAATTTAATGCCAATCAAATCGTTAACTTGGCTTCCTTTAGGCCTGTATTACACTATCAAATTTCTGTGTCACAGAATATGATACAATTTTTGACCAAATATATATGATCAAATGTAAGATTTTGAGTATATTACAATATGTCAAAGCTTTTATAATATCTTTAATCACAGTTCTAATAATGGATTCACAACAGTTCTATGCTTGTTGCAACTGTAAATGCAGTAATGGTTATTGCATTGATACTAAAGAAGAAATCAAAGAAAAAACGTATTTCGTCGGCCTAGAGTGTAAACCTGTTAACAAAATGGAATTTTTTACAGGAGAAACAAAAAAACTGAGTACTTTGAAACTTCAGGACCAAATCCAAAGTATAGATGGTGAGGTTTCAGAGTTAATTTATACTCAGTTTTTTGTTTGTTTTTTCAGTTGGTTATTTTCGACGTTTTATCAACATCTTAGGTTATTTAGCGTCTGAATGAGATGAAGGTGACAGGTGATAATGCCGGTGAAATGAATCCGAGGTCCAGCACCGATAGTTACCCAGCATTTGCTCATATTGGGTTGAGGGAAACCCCGGGAAAAATCTCAACCAGGTAACTTCCCTCGACCGGGAATCGAACCCTGACCACCTGGTTACGCGGCCAGACGCGCTAACCGTTACTTTACAGGTATGGACAGTTTTTTTGTTTTCCTTGTAAAATGTCCTTTTTGTTAGTTAGCAGGTTTACACTCTAAGCCGACGATTTGGATTAGAGACTGGGGTAGGGAGAAAAGATACAAAAGGAATCCATCCAACTCTACTGAGAGAACTTCAGTGTGAAGATGTGAAATCCTATATATACTAACGGTCTTACTAATAAACCATGTATAGTTTTTATACGAGATTTATGCAGCGTTGAGACAGAAAACGTTACTGGATGCAATAGAGAATCTCAGATATTCTATTACCTTTAGTAACGAAGTAATGACGAAACTATGACGTAGCTGTGTAACAGTTATACTGTTATACACGGCGTATGCAGTGATTATTAGTATGGAATTTACACACGACTTATAAATGAGCTACTCATTGTACAGGGACATCATTTTATTTTTACTTGCATTTTTATTGTACCTGCATTTCTGAATGTAACTTCACTAAATCACCCCTTCACTAATGTCCTATTGCTCCCGTCAGACACACAAACTTACGGCCGCTGTTGCATTCGAAGTCTTCAAGCACTGAAGTAAACATTGCAGTGTTTAGTGTGTTTCATAAATATGATTGCGTTTTCTATTTAGAAGAAAGAACCTACCAAAACAGATATTAATAATATCGTACTAAAAATTATATAAAAAGAAACGATAAATTCAATTTCAGAGAATATGACAGTTTTTCAAAATGTTTTTAATAATATGCGTACTGAATTGAAGCCTGCATTGTAATGAACGGCAACCATTTTCAGCAACTTGTTTAAAAATTCAGATTAGCTTTTTTGAATTGAGGTGGCTAGAAGCAAAGGAATGCTAGTGACATTTTTAATAAACATGAGTTAAATGCATCCAGTGTAAGCTAAAATAAAAGTATCTAAAATTTTAGTGGAAAAGGGATATTTTAATCGCATCACACATTAAAAAATTTAAATAACAAAAAAATTTCACCGATTTTACGAAAGCTTAAATATTTAAACCCCATTTTCTCAAAAGTAACTTAACTGCACTTACAGCCCTTCACTTATGACTTTGAAAACCCCTCAATTTAAATGCACTCTCTATATTGTATGATAACATCAATAATTAATATGCTAAATAAAGTAGACATTATATAACGAACATAGCCGCCTGAAAAGTTGAGTTTTTGAAAAAAAATGTTACTACTCTACTGTATTTTGATAAATTCCGTGAAAGTGATGATCAAACTGAAAATCGTAATATCGTATTTCCCTACAACATAAATGGATACACTACTTTTCTCTCCTCCTATACCTAGTAAAATGATTTGTTTACATATTGCACTAGTAACATCCAACTCCTGTAATGGGAGGGGGAAACAGTGTTTCCGAGTATAGCCAGGTTAATGTTAAAAATGTTGGTAAAAATAAAGTGATGTCCCTGTATAAGTATAAAACAGTTAAACGTCTGTATATAGAGTTTTTATTAGTAAGACCGTAAGTATTTAATAATGGATGATGAAACATTTAATGTGACTCATAATGTGATATTAAAAGTTTTGTGGTTTTCCAAACCATGTGTACTTAATGTCCACCATTTTCTTTCTTCTCAGTCACAGATTTTATCAAAGGTATGATGATGACCATAACTTTTATCACAGAACTATGTCTCAGCTAGATGTATTCAAAGATGCTATATTTCACTATAAAAGATTTTATCATATATATTTTACCAAACTTCTGTGACACACAAATTTGATAATGTAATATAGGCCTTAATAAAGCTGGAAGGCCTGGGCCGTGAACTTGTGGCATGTAAAATTCCCCTATTCCTGAATGAAGAACTACGAACAAAATGTATCAACAATTTTTCGTCCATGTTTAAATTAGCCTATTAAACACTGCTAGTCAACATCGTCGGTTAACACACTAACAAACGGAGTAATGAATTTCGCTTTATAGGTACTCTCCTATATCAGATAGGCTACACATTCTAATTTCCAGACTAGCACAGTTCAGGTAGACATACATCTAGTAGCAGTAGCAGTAAAGTAGCAGTGGAATAGAATGGAGTTTCAGGAGGGGGCACTACGACCCTGCACTACGATTTTTCAAGATATGATCCGTTCGGAGCAGAAGTGGTGTAAGTCAAAATTGGGTAATGAGGTTTAAAGGAAAAATTCTGTAAAATATAGCGCAAAGTAGCAATTAATATGTCATTCCTGCAATCCACTGACTACTAATAGTTTAAATAAATTGAATATTAATTGCTACCTTGCGCTGTATTTTACGGAATGTTTACTTTAACCCTCATTATCCATTTTTGACTTAAACCACTTTTACTCTCAACGACTCATAGATTGTATTAAATCTCAAGCCTAGTGTAATATTAGCTATAGCAGCCGTGGCGAAAATGTAACTCACGAGCACATTGTCGCTCGCAATGATAGCTGTACATGTCTCTTGCTTCCCCAATCCCCACCCTCTCACTCACTGCAGTCAAACTCCGTTCCATTTGTATTTGTCTCTGACCTGCGAGTGGGGTATCGTCGCGATGTCTCTCTCGAAACCATGTACCTCTACAAAAACGAAAGTTTCATGTAGGATGGGAGGACGCATTTTTTTGCTGCCAATATTAAATGTATGATTTGTTCACAAGTATTACGAGGAAAACGATTGTATAGCATAAAACAGCATTATACTACATGTTACTCATGAAACATTAAAAGGTTAAGTGTTGTTGTTATTATTATTATTATTATTATTATTATTATTATTATTATTATTATTATTATTTCGATCCTTTTTCAGCAGATGTACGAATAATGCGGTTAGGTCTTCAATTTAAACTCACAGATTTACAATGTAATGTTACAATGAAAGCTAAATGTAAGGATTGACCAATGTTGAACTTTTCAAATCTTTTCCAAAAAATAAATATCCGAAGCTTCGTTCTTTCGCTTGCTCTGTTGAAGCCATGTTCGCTACAACTTACGTTTGTGAAAAATTATTTTCAACAATGAAAATAATAAAAACCTAATTTAGATTACGACTGGTAGACAAATACCTTCGTGATCAACTACGACTGGCAGTAAGTGATATAATTCCTGATTTTGAAACTCTGTCGCAGAGACATTCTGAAGACAGTTAACTTTAGATTGTGATAATGTGTCCTATGTTTTCTTGTTCATTTCTTTCTTCGTTACACGTACTAAACATTAGTTTATAACCTTATTAAAAAAAAAAAAGGTAAAGGTATCCCCGTAACATGCCATGAAGGCACTTGAGGGGCATGGAGGTAGAGCCCCATGCTTTCCATGACCTCGGCACTAGAATGAAGTGGTGTGGTCGGCACCACGCTCTGACCGCCAATTTTATAGGAGGCTGAGTGAACCTCGGGGCCGTTCTGAAAGTTTGGCAACGAGAAAAAATCCTGTCACCACCTGGGATCGAACCCCAGACCTTTCAGTCCGTAGCCAGCTGCTCTACCAACTGAGCTACCCGGCCGCCCAGTTTGTAACCTTATACTCTATAAAATTATATTTAAGTGCTTGACGTAAGGAAAATGAAAATCCGTTAATAAGTCAGACAATTGCTTCACTTCCCCTTCGGATGTCCGCCTTCCTCCATAGGTGCTATGCACGTTGCAGGTTACACAGTGGCTCGGCGCACGATTACATTTTCGCCACGGCTGAGTATAGGCATCCAACAAAGAAAACTCAGTGCGCAGAAACCAGCGGAAGGAGAAGGTAAGGGGAAGGAGAATGATGAAAGAAATACTTACGATGAAGAAAAGTAAGATTTTATGATTATCATGTCCATAAACGAAGATGGACGACGATGAAGGTGACGAAAATGAGGAAGGTTATTGCTGTGAGGAGACAAAGAGAGTAAAATAAAAAGGGAAGAAGACGAATTGAATGACGAAAGTTTTTAGAAATTGAAATAACCTTAATTCTTTGAATGGCTGAGTAACTGTGACTTCGAAGTTGCTACCATTTGTCATAAGAAATAACGAGAAATACGAACTCATGATTTTTGGTAGCATTTCATGTGAAGGCAGGAGTCGGACAGACTCAATTATTTCCTGTGTCATAACAGTTGTGTATGCATGCTTTGCCATGCTCGGCCGTTCCAAAGGCTCCCTCTCCAGCGAGGCGAAACTTGAACGAAATGCATTAACTCTACCTTTCTCATTTTGTAGTTCCCGCAGCATAAGCAAGTCATGCAGTTTAGTACTCCACGGATGGAAAACTTTATGCATATTTTAACCTGCATCGTCCGATACTTTTAAAATTTTCTACACCACAGACGACGTAACTGGTAACTAGTAATCCTTCATTTAGCGTCAAGGTAGGTCTGCCCGCAGAGCGATAGACTAATAAATCGGAAGAGATTTTTCACCTTGCAATGAGTTAGAGACCGGCTGCAAAGTTGACAATGACAAAAAAGAAAAAAATCTAAAAATTGCATGTGTTAGGGCCTATTACTAAGAGACAGAATTTCCATGTAAATGCATGGTTTTATACAGGGACATCATTTTATTTTTACTTAAATTTTTATTGTACCTGCGTTTCTAAATGTACTTGACTCCCACCCCTTTCACTAATGTCCTTGCTAACGTCAGCCACATAAACTTACGGCCGGTGTTGCTAACAGTGAAGTAAATAGTACAAAGTACAGTGTGTTTCAGAAATATGTTGCGTTTTTTATAGAAGAAAGAGCTTATATTATTGAAGTTTATTTTCACACAGGTATGTGTAACATAACTGAATTTATCTCTGTGGACTGAGCACAAGTGAAGATTAGAGTTACCGAAAGTACGGTACCCTATAATATGGTACGGTACTTAACAGCATTATTTAAACAAGAGTTTTGTTTTACTGTTTGTAAGGCTATGAAGGACGATGATGAAAACTGGAATATTACAATAGGCTATAACCGAATGTGAACAACAGTTTTTTTTTCACAATTTCCTGATTACACCATTACGGAATATTTTCGTAGAAATGTAATTAATCTGGTAGATAAGTTTAGAGCAACAGAGTGTACAGAAAGAAAGAAAAGTGTAATATGGCCAACAAAGGTGACAGAAGACAGAAGATGCTAGAGAAAGGATGCAGGGAAGTCCTAATAAGTCAGTCAAGAAGTTAGCTGTAGAAATTTGGGTTTCTTACGTTTCAGGAATAAATTAGGTTAGTAATATGCTGAATAAAGTAGACATTACATAATGAATATAATTGCCTGAAGAGTTGAGTTTATGAAAATAATTGATGCTATTCTACTGTTTTTTTATAAAATACCGTAAAAGTAATGATCAAACTGAAAATCATAATACTGTATTTCCCTGTAACATAAATGGATACACTACTTTTCTCTCCTCCTGTAGCTAGTAAAATGATTTGTTTACATATTGCACTAGCAACTCCAAACTCCTGTAATGGAAAGGGGGGGGGGGGTAACAGTGTTTCCAAGTATAGCCAGGTTAATGTTAAAAATGTTGGTAAAAATAAAGTGATGTCCCTGTATAAGCATGCTACAGTTCTCAAACTTTGTAAATATCCGTTTCATGGCTTAATGATTCGAAATATGTATACTTTTTCCGTGCATATTTGCATGTTTTGGTTTTTTTTAATGACTATTACACTTTTACTACGTCACACTACTTTTAACCAATAAAACGGTACGAAAGGACGTCTTTCAACCAATCATGGCTGCTTATCGCACAATTTTATCGCGTCCCTAGCATTTGTTTATTTTTATCACTACCCTAGCATTTGTTTGTTTGTTTGTCAACATTTCAAACTGCACTGTCTGGACGTCAAAAAACAGAAAATTACAAACCACTCCAGTCGATGCACAGCACTTTCAAATATGACTCACTTTGACATTCAAGAACAAGAATTAATAAAGATCACTGGTCATTGCTATGCATCTTCCCTGAAACCCTATTTACAAATAAATGAAGAGCACCATTCGGAAATCCTGAATAAGTTGAGGGATACACCATGTACAGTTTCCTGGAAAAGAATGAGACGAATGAATATTCCGAAGTCTCAGATGTAAGACACTGCGCATGATCGGAGACCAGAACACTGATACACAAGATAACGAATATTGAGTTACTTAGATTCAGGCTATTTGGTTTGTTACTAGCATCGTTCCGAAATTTACTTCAAAAACTGCAAAAAAAATAATATTACGTAAATAAAAGATAAATATATACATAAATCATGTAGTTAAATCGACAATGGACCTTCATGACTAGAAACCGGCTGCAAAGTTGACAATGACAAGAAAAGACAACTGAGCCCGAATGTTAAGCAAAATGCCTTTTTTTAACTGAGTGTATGTATGAAAACCTATTAGAGATAAACACGTTTCCACATATTTGGGGACGATAGGCCCAATTTTTATTTTGCCTTTTTTTTTTGCCTTTTTCAGCTCCCGTTGCCTATTTTAAGGCTAAATGCCTTTTTTTTTAGCCTTTTTACGTTGTTATTGTATATTTTCATATTTTCTATATTTTTAATGCATTTAAAATAAACCGCACATAAATTATATCAAAAAAACAAAAAAGAACGGTTGTACAAATTAAAAATATATATTCACCTCACACAAATATTTGCTGAGAATCTTATTCTCCAGCAATACATATGTTTCCAAGAAGTCGTAAACTTTTATCCCCTACCGAGTCCATCTTTATGTCACTTAACAAAGATGTTTGAACAGTATAATCCTCAGGCTCAGGTCACTTCGGGATTTACCAGCGAAAGAAAGGGGATGAGGGAAGTATTAAAAGCAAGTCTCCAGGTCCCGTTACTGTTGTCGCTTGCATGCACAAGTCACGCGTACTTTGAAGTCTCTAATCCCTTCTCATACCTCTGTTTTTTGAGACAATACAGTCGGTTTATTCCGATCTCTGAAAGAAAGTATATCATTGCAGTCTCTAAGAGACTGTTCTTTATTCTCGGGTGACTATGTCCACTAATTTGCTGTTTATGTTACACAATGTTCCATATCCGTTATTTTTACATAAAATTGATTTCAACTTCTGTTTTACACGTTCATTAACCGGTGTACTTGGTGTATCGTTAATTCTCTGTGTCATTTCCTCAACTAATTTGAGGGCTTCCGGCATCTCTTGCTTCGACTTTTATAACAGTGTAATAGTTTCAGACACAGTTTGAAAATGGGTTTGTATGAAAACCAAATTATTCGTCAGAACCTTCAAATCCAGAGCTTTAATTATTCTGATTGCAGAACAGTCGTCACTCAATGTGTTGATTATCTGCACAATTGTACGGCAGTATTTGGCATAATAAATAGCTGCATTAAGCCATATACCTCATCTAGTAACAATGGGTTCTGGAGGCAGAGGAAGAGTGTGCGCTACTTTCTTGAATTTCACAACCCTCATTCTACAGTACCCTCATCCACTGTACGTTTCACCACTATTCTCAGTACGCCGTTATGCGGATTTCCCATTGAACTGCTCTATTGGGTCCGAAGTCTCGAAGCCTGGTCAATACAAATCACAGTCATACTGTTGAAATCATTCTTGTATTTGTGTATTGTGGTTGTTGACCTTGATGCGGGAGTAGTATAGTCTCTTTTGAATCGTATAGCACCACGCGCCACTACTCTTCAAGACATTTCGTTCATTGCATAAACTCCGTACTCACTTAACTTCAAAGAGTAGTAGCTAAGATTCCGGTCTCTAGTTATTAAATTCTCACAAGGAGTATCGAGACTGAACAGAATATCTGTGTGAGCTACAACTCTGTTGGCCATTCGTCTCATTCCAGTATTCACAGTTCCACCGAAGAGACTGGAAGAGTTTTGAAAAAAAAAAAAAGGGGGGCAAAAGAAAAAGTACTAACCTATTTGGATAATTAAAAAGGGCAGAGACATCACTGACAACGCAAAGTGTCCTCATTGCAGGTCCTGGCCACGCATCACTGTCTCTTACGGACACTGAGAGTCGAACTCAATACCGATTTTTCGTTCTTTACGAGTCGAAGATGTTAATCCTGACTTTCGAATTCCTACTTCTTGCTACCAAGGTCAAGGCAACGTCAAGCAAAACAAGTGAACGATTATATTTGAGAGGTAAGGGGAGGGAATAAAATTAATTGGAAGGGCAATGACTTCCGCGATCCATTTCCAAAGACTCATCCCGACATGTCTTTGCGTCTTAAATGAACCACGGGGGAAAAAGCAAACACGATGAAACTTCACAATACACTCAGCCTCCTACAAAATTCATGAGTGCTGTTGAAATTGTTTAGGTTTGATATTAATTAACGCAGTACATATACGAAATACACAGTGCTCAAAATTTAACAGATTGTTGGTATGAAAGTTGCGATTTGCTGCCTCTTTCGTTAATGTACTTACCTTCATCCCCTTGCTTACAATAAGCCCTCTAGCTTCAAGCTTAAACGCTGAACTAAATAGCTCCAGAGGCCTCGAGTTCGTAATCCGTCTTTTGTTCTTTTTTCTTGTAATGTTATTCTCCGTTTAAAATCATACCTGCAATTTATTTATGAATGCGTTTTCGTAGTTTAAACTAAACTGAAAACAGTGTTCTATTGTTAAACAATACTATCTGAATACTATCCTTACCCTGTGTTTATATTCAAATACATTTTTATATCTTACAAAGGGAAGGAATGTGGCTTTGGAACCTTCACCTCAGGGCATTATTTGTGCTATAGGAGATATTTTAATGGTTCTTAATTTTATTGTTTACTTATTTACTTACTTACTGGTTTTTAAGGAACCCGGAGGTTCAATGCCGCCCTCACATAAGCCCGCCATTGGTCCCTATCCTGAGCAAGATTAATCCAGTCTCTATCATCATATCCACCTCCCTCAAATCCATTTTAATATCATCTTCCCATCTACGTCTCAGCCTCCCTAAAGGTCTTTTTCCCTCCGGCCTCCCAACTATGCATTTCTGGATTCGCCCATACGTGCTACATGCCCTGCCCATCTCAAACGTCTGGATTTAATGTTCCTGATTATGTCCGATGAAGAATACAATGCGTGCATTTCCGTCTGCAACTTTCTCCATTCTCCTGTAACTTCATCCCTCTTAGCCCCAAATATTTTCCTAAGCACCTTATTCTCAAACACCCTTAACCTATGTTCCTCTCTCAAAGTGAGAGTCAAAGTTTCACAACCATAAAGAACAACAGGTAATATAACTGTTTTATAAATTCTAACTTTCAGATATTTTGACAGCAGACTGGATTATAAAGCTTCTCAACCGAATAATAACAGGCATTTCCCATATTTATTCTGTGTTTAATTTCCTCCCGAGTATCATTTATATTTGTTACTGTTGCTCCAAGATATTTGAACTTCTCCACCTCTTCAAAAGATAAATTTCCAATTTTTATATTTCCATTTCGTACAATATTCTCGTCACGAGACATAATGATATATTTTGTCTTTTCGGGATTTACTTCCAAACCTATCTCTTTACTTGCTTCCAGTAAAATTCCCGTATTTTCCCTAATCGATTGTGGATTTTCTCCTAACATATTCACGTCATCCGCATACACAAGCAGCTGATGTAACCTGTTCAATTTCAAACCCTCTCTGTTATCCTGAACTTTCCTAATGGCATACTCTAGAGCAAAGTTAAAAAGTAAAGGTGATAGTGCATCTCCTTGCTTTATTGTTTATTCGCAGTAATAAGCTTCATTAAGTAATGAGAATTTGATTAGTTAATTTTGACTATTTCGAGTTAGCTTTATCACAGAAACGAGAACTGATGTGCTATCGATTTCATGTAGTACTCATTACTGATGCCAACTTACTAGTAGTCAGAGTTTGAAGGTTTTGAGTTAGAGAATAATTTAGATACTGCATACCGCATTGAGAAAAGAAGCAAACCCTCCATTTATCAATGATTTTAAACATGTACAAGAAACATATCCATAAATAAAAAGCTAAATAATGCGGCAAAAGAAAACAAAAACGGACCAAACTAAACGGGTTTCGAACTTGGAACCTTTCAATTACTAGTCCGGAGTTTATGCTTGGAAACAGAATCAGTACGAGCAAGGTAGGAAGAACAAAAGACGCGGCAGATAACTTTCGCTGTGTCGACAATCTTTTAACACTGACTTTTATATAGCACTACAGTATTTTCAAAAAGAAGATGTAATTTTAATTGTTCATATACAGGGTGATTCAGGACCTCTGCAACAAACTCTGTGGATCGATATATCTCGCTATGAGAATCATTTTTCGTAAAACAACCCATGTTCTCCTATATCTCGTTTAGGAGCTAAGCAACATCGAAATAAAGACAGGTTTTAGTAACAATGCGAAATGAATTATTTTTAAAGTATGTTTGCTGACAAGTTACAGGTGTTCAAAGTGTCTACCCTGAATCTGTTTACATCCATTACACTGTCGTAGCAGTGGTTATCGGCTTGTGTCGAATTTGATAAAAAAAATAGCTAATACTCGCATAGTCTGTCCCTCGCTGATGTCAATTCGAGTGGTATATTACTTCACATGTTCCAATAGAAAAAAAAGGATTAAGGGGCGTGAAGTCGGGTGATCACGATGGCCATGCAATAGGTCCGGCTCTCCCTATCCATTGTTCCCCATAGATGTTGTTCAGATGTGCTTTTACAACCAGGTTGAAGTGCGTTGGACGTTATTTTGAATCACATGTCCCCTCACATCGTGAAGGGTACATCCTCCATGAGCAGCGGAAGCGTGTTCCGAAGAGCGCTCCATTCAAACAGGGCAGCAAAATGACAGGACACTTGTAACCTGTCCGCAAGAGTACTTGTCACTAAAACCTTTTTTTTTTTTTTTTTTTTTTCGATGTAGCGTAGCTCCTACACGAGGAATAAGAGAATATGGATTGTTTTACGAAAAATGAAGCTCATTGCGAGATCTAATGACCCCCAGAGTTTGTTGCAGAGGTTCTGAATTACCATGTATTTAAAATGTTAACACTGCCACGTTACACAAGAAATTGGAGTGTCATTGCAGGCAGTGAGGGAAGTGGGACGGTATGCGACAGTATGGAATACCGTCACTGGTTTCTATGGCCAGAAAACATACCATTAGTGAAAAATGACATAGGCCTACCGTCACTGAAAAAATGTGATCGTAAAAATTTGTTTATACATTTCTTCACACCAAAGAGTACTATCTGTTTGCTTCGTAAATCTAAACCACAGCCTTCTGGAACTGTATTCTGTGTGTATTTAGACACGCTTATTTGATAAGCTCAAGCCCTGGAATGCTTACAACGGTAGTACTGCAAGTATAGAAGGCTGTGATTTGTAGCTTATGGTGATCATTGTTGCCAATTTAGTGACTGTGTCTTTTTTGTTGCACTTTTTATTAATAATTAAGTAAGGCACTTTGAAGGTTAACATTATTTTAAATGAGAAGTCTCAAAGGACGAAGTAACTTGAAATTACTTTATTAAGAAATTTAATGTGTTGCGTAAGCTTCAAAGACTCGCGTTACTGACTGCACGAAACAATTTATTGTATACATCACTTATGCCTATGTTGTAAGGGAGGGGGTATGCCTTTTTTTAAGGGGAGGCAGAGGTGAAATTTTCGAACAAAACTGAAGAAAAAATGAAAATTTGGTTTTTTCCATTTTTATTATCTTTATTTTGATATTCCGATGTTAGTTTTTGATTTTGTGCCCTTAAAAGTATGAAATTAAAACCAAGATAACTGTATTACTATGTTATTCCCATAATAAACTAATACTTATCATTATTTATATACCTTCTCTGAACATATAAATAAAAATAAATATTGAAAATTTCTTACAATATGGTGCATGGAGCATTTTATATCAAACGATATAAAGTTTTATAAAATTATTAATATTTACAGAACTATTGTACTTAGAAAGTTGAAACTTGGTATGTCCATTACTAATAACATACTTAGTATCCATGATCAATTTCAAACAAATCGGATAAATGTTGTGGATTTTGAAATATTCACCTCTGCCTCGAGGTATGCCAGAGGAAAATCTTGGGGATAGCATACAGCCTCTGGTTTTTTCCCCACTTCCCTCACTAATTGCAGGCAATACCTACAACCCAAAATGCCCCACGATGTAATGCAAATTTCGACACTCGAGTATTCTTACTAATGACATATAAATGAGTAATCTAAACAAGTGGACGTGTAATATAATCTCTCTGTGTAATGATACTGTTAACAAAACTATATCACGCAAAGTAAAAAATAAAAATATCTCAACAACTTGATTACGAAATCACATTCACATTACAAAACACATGTTTTCTCACCTGACTAGTCCATTACCAGGTTTTGTTTATATGTTATCCAAATCATTAACACGATAAGTTATAACTCTCCCGATGTCGAAAGTGTGCCCTTTATATCCGATGAACGTTTAAGAAAACTATCAATATCTAGCGAAGTCAATAAAGGGAATCGAACCCACTGAAACTGCGGAAATGAATGAGCGAGCTGTCGAGCATGCTTCCAATTATATTTAAGTTACTAACTTTTGCAAAATTGTCACGTATTGCATATCTACGAGTAGTTCACATTGCACAGTCATGAATTGTCGCGTGACAATTTCTTCCAAGTTCTGATTGTTTCAGTCTTTCTACCATTTCTCCATTGCACCTACTGTCTCAGCTTCTTATTGCATTAGTCAACTAAGAGGATTGGTTCCTCACTTCCACTGCACTGTACATGGTGAATCAGCAATGACATTAAGGCAAAAAATAACTAATACGTGTGCAAAACTGTTTTGTACGATGTCAGCTGGCACGAATTTAAAGCATGCTAACAAATTGAGGTGCTTAACATTTTCGATGCTGTCTTACTATATTATTTAATTACATTACAACATTTGACATCGGTCTTCACAACAGAAAACATGAGAGATAGGTTCTTAAAGTGAAGGTATGTACAAATGTACGAATTTTTATGTAATTACACATAGTAAAGACTGTATCATTATCCATCTAAATTCGTCTACTCATTCTACTCAGGATTATTGCGACGTTTTGTTCAGTGATTCAGGATTGATTCCGATACCTTTAGAATTACAATTTAATGCTGCTCATAACGCGTGCGTCCGCTTAACACATTTGTAATGTAAATAAAACGATACTATGCTCATATCTCATTGATTTTAACGATAAATTATAATTGGCTTAGGTTAATGAGAGGAGAAATCTGCACTCAACTAAAGCTCAATATCGAATTATGCACACTTCATATGATTATTTATTCACTCGTTTTCAATGTCGGGTACTCGCTATCATAATATTAATACTCGATCACAACGCGATAACACGCTAGAAATTCACTTCACACATCATCTCTGTAGTCATCTTTCACTGTTGCTATGTTCACCTTCTGCCGCCTGAAGTCAAGGGCTGCCGAACATTAAAATCTTTCAAATCCAAGTTAGAAAATTATCTTATGACGAGTTGCCAAAGTACTATTATGACAAGTGTTGTAGGGCATGTTTCCACGTATTCACATTTTTTTATGTGCTAGTGATATTTAACTTATTTTATATTTTTGTTTTAATATTTTCCGATAATGGTATATCTATAATGTGATAAGTTGAGCTATATAATATAATCGATAAGAATAATGTTCCTTACTGTGGTACCTAAAAATATTGTATTCATTGCATGCTTTGCACTGCACTATTTTATTACTACTACTACTACTACTATTTTTATTATTAATTATTATTATTATCATCATTAATAATTGTCTTATTTTTTTTATACTTTGTATGTCTCATTTATTTTGACCTGCTTTTCACATTTTATTATGCTTTTTCCTTTCTTTCTGTATGTTACATATTATGTCTGATTTCTACTTACCTGTTGTTTACATTTTATTATTATTATTATTATTATTATTATTATTATTATTACTATTATTATCTTATCCAGTTTTGTGTCTAAAATTGTAGTGTACTTTGTAAATCTGTAGTGTTTTTTGTAACGCAGTTTTACTCCTGGTTGAGTGTTACAGAAGGCCGTATGGCCTTAACTCTGCCAGGTTAAATAAATCATCATCATCATTATTATTATTATTATTATTATTATTATTATTATTATTATTATTATTATTACTATTATAGTTTCTTTTCGTCTACTCATCTGGAAAGTTGAAGTGTTCTTCAAATTAAGATATTACCTTTGATACCTTTAAGGTATTACAATTTAATGCTACAAAATTTACATATCTAACACAAATAAAAAAATTCCCGTGTCATTCTACTACATAAATAAAACATATTTTAGCTTTTCGGGTATGTTATTGATTATTAACGATAAATTATAATTGCCGCCTTGAATAATTAAATCTAGTCAAAGAAAACAACATATAGTCAACCGTCATTAGAAATTTTGAATATGATTATTTTTTATTGCTTATGCAATGTCGGGTACTTGACTTTGCGTCATTCACCTATGCGAACGACGCGACGATTCAAAGCTGTAGTTCTTTTGCCGTCGTAGACGTTACCTTCGATACATCAGATAGTAATGATTAAGGTTCGGATAAAGTAGTAGTATCAGGATAGGCTATATAGGATAGGGCCTTGACTTGCTTCAGACTAAGTAAACACTACTCCCTTCCACTAGCTAAAACTGGGAAGAGCGCTCTCCACCTCCTAGCTAAAACATCAGTGAAGGGACGTACAGCCGATAGGAACTGAATATAACCCCTGCGGTGGTTGAGTGGTCAGACCTCTGACCTGTAACGCAGACGGCCCGGGTTCGAGCCCCGGTCAAGTCTGAGATTTTTCCATAGTGATACTTGTGGCGAACAAGGTCGCAGTTGGGATTTTTCTCTGGGTTCTCCCGTTTTTCCCCCATATTAAGCATTTACATCATTCCATAGCATTCTCCGAACGCCGGCTGGCGACGCACGAAGGGGCTGGCCTAGGGACGAGGGGGGGGTTGCCTCCTCGACATCTGGGTACGCAGTGAACCTTAGTATAGTCAGTCGGTGTGGGTTTGGGAAAGCGCCTAGCTTGAGGGTTAGCGCAATAGACCGTAACATTCCACACCTGTGGAGTAACGGTCAGCGCGTCTGGCCGCGAAACCAGGTGGCCGGGTTCGAATCCCAGTCGGGGCAAGTTACGTGGTTGAGATTTTTTCCGGGGTTTTCCCTCAACCCAATACGAGCAAATGCTGGGTAATTTTCGGTGCTGGACCCCGGACTCATTTCACCGGCATTATCACCTTCATTTCATTCAGACACTAAATAACCTAGATGTTGATACAGAGTCGTAAAATAACCCCATAACATAAAAATAAAAATAGACCGTAACAGGTCGCAGTGCTGGGCCATAGTGCCCCCCTCCCGTAAATTCAATTCAATTCAACTGAATATACGTCGTCACTACTGTCGACAGGGGCCACGCGACAAAAACAAAACGCACGGACCAAGGATGCCCATCCTGATACAGCTACTTTATCCGAACCTTAGCAATGGTTAATGGAGCAATAGTGGAATGCCAGTAGGAGAAACGAGGATATCCCACGAAAATCTACCATCAAGCACCGTCTTTGTCCACTGCAAATTCCACTTGAATCTGACGGGATTCGAACCAGGACTACCAGCGCGGAAAGCTGACGCTCTAATCGTTCCCCTATTATTAAATGTAATACTGCATATTTGGTTACAAATGTGACGATTTTTTCTACATTATGACCCCATACACATCCGGATTTGTAAAATAGGAAATTTAAATGAAGATACAGAAATTCTGAAAAATGAAGGCAAATCAAAACAGATAAAAATGAGTAGAAGGAAGATAAACACCAATACTCCTAACAAAATTGGCAATCATAAAGACAAGATAGGCTATCTGGTGTAATTTTTATATATTATAAACGTAAGATTTGTATCCATGTCTTGTAAATACTAGTAAGTACAGACCTCTACTGGTAATCTAAATCCATCTTTTACATACAAAGCTACCACTGTATTTTGGTTAATTCTATTATTAAAATTCACCGAATTTTCTTCGTTGAAGATAAACGGAATCAATAAGTTATAAAGCAATAAACATAAAGAAACCTGTCCCTTCAGAGTATGATAAATCCAAAATCGCAGTTTAAGTACCTAACTAATCTTTCGAGTTACGAGTTCTAAAATTCCTTGTCTGTCTTTTACAATTACTTCTGTGATATTCCCTATTATTTTAAAAACGTATAATGTGCCACAGTAGTTATTTACGATTTTAAGTGTTAAAAATGACATTTTATTTTGTTGGTAGAAATGTTTACGAAACAAGGCCACAGGCCAAGTGGAGCAAACCTTACGAGAAAAATAAAATCATTTTTAACACGTGTGTTATAGACCTACACTATTTTTTAGACAGCCATTCGTCCGTGCTGGTATAGAGACAATTCCCCCGACTTTTCCACTGGCTATATTCCCTTCTCATTCTAATAACCAAATTTTATCGCATTAAAAGCAGGCGGTAGCATAGCTTAGTGGTAAGGAATTTGCCTGCAGATTTAATTCTTAAATGTTTCATATAGTTATTAATAAATTAATTCTTGAAACAATTTAATTTGTGTATGTTTCTTAACCAAAAATAATAATTTCATTATTTCAATAGTGTTTACTGAAGAGATACAGCTGGATGTAGTGTTGTGACTAGCATACACGTGTAGAGATAATATCAGTCTGAGAATGCAAAGCAGTCCTACAACAAGATCTTGAGCCTACATCCCTGAATCGGGGAATTAGCAAGGGACCATCAGTCTTTTACAAGGTATGTGACAAGGTTAATGGATTAGTTCATTGAGGGATATCTAAATGACATGAGGCTGAAGAATTAAGATCACTGAAATCTTTTCACACATTCCTCGGCCTCACGTCACTTAGATATCCCCTCAACTAACCCACTAACCTTGTCACATACCTTGTAAAAGACCAGGGGTCCTTTGCTAATTATCCTGAATCGACAGATAGCACTATAGAATTGAGTCACAATATCTACAGGAAAGCAACTATTTGGACTTCAACAACCATTCCCACATAAAAAGAAGTGGCAAGGCACAATAAACCTTAGATTGCAGCACTAGTCTTTGGGCCCTTTCTCTGTAACTTATAAAGGAGAATAAAAAAGGTCAGTCTTTAGGTGAAAGTCCTCACAGAACACATAAAATTATCATGAATTTCAAATCAAATTTTCAACACAAGACACAAATTAGAAAAGGATGCAAGAAACTTCCAAAGTTTTTGATACTCCCTCTTAATCACCAAAAACCAATCTACAATGAACTACTAATTTTAAAGAACACAAACTGAGTGATGTTATGTCTAATATGGACTTACAAATACTTACAAATGGCTTTTAGAGAACCCAGAGGTTCATTGTCGCTCTCACATAAGCCCACCATCGGTCCCTATCCTGAAAAAGATTAATCCAGTCCCTAGCATCACATCCCACCTCCCTCAAATCCATTTTAATATTATCCTTCCATCTACGTTTTGGCCTCCCCAAAGATATTTTCCCCTCAGATCTTCCAACTAACATTCATTCGCATTTCTGGATTCACTCGTACATGCTACATGCTCTGCCCATCTCAAAATTCTGACAGACTGAGAATACAATGCGTGCAGTTCTGCATTGTGTAACTTTCTTCATTCTCCTGTAACTTCAACCCTCTTAGCTCCAAACATTTTCCTAAGCACCTTATTCTCGAAAACCCTCAATCTCTATTCCTTTCTCAGAGTGAGAGTCCAACCATAGAGAACTGTTTCATAAATTCTAACTTTTAGTTTTTTTAAAGCAGACTACCTACATGATAAAAGCTTCTCAGCTGAATAAGAGCATGCATTTCCCTTGCAAGCAAGTCACCATTCTCATCCTTGATCACGTTTATCCTTATCTGATGTTCTTTCTTAAATTCCTTTATGCCCTTATGTAGGCCCTAACTCTCTAAAGTTTTTATTTTTACTATTTGTTTCTACCTCATTCAGTTTTTCTTTCAAATAGCCTCTCTTTTTGTTCCTAAGTGTACGACTTGCTTCTAGTCTTCCATTGAAATTATTGTCTCTATTCGCCTAGACTGGATCCTGTAAGACTTTCAATTTTGCCTGTTTCCTTCTTTCTTCTAGCCTGGAGCAATCGTCATCAAACCACGGTTTCTTTTTCTTAGTTTCATAGTAACCTATGCTCTGCTTAGCTGCAATTTTGATATTATCTCTGACATTTTCCCACACGATATTAATATCTAACTCCTTCTCAACTTCGTCTAATACGACAGTATGTAAAATTTTAAGCACATAACGATTAAGTTCACCTTCAACAACTCAAGTAACTACATAAGCCTATATTTTATAATGATAGGCTATAATAATGTAGCTGAATAATACAAGTTTATAAATGTACAATTACAGTGGAAAAATTGAATTAATAGTACACACAATGCACCTGTTTAATCTTTACAGAACTTGTCATTGCTGCACTTTTGCAACATGGTACTGATTGTACTTATTTTCAATGTTCACTGATTTGATGAGCCTAATTTCAATATTTAAGTTATATTAATAAAGTGTCAATTGCATCCTTATACTACCTACATGGCACTTCACTAATACTTATGTTTATAGTTTAGGCCTACTGTATGTTTTCAAATACAAACTCGGCTGTCATACACTTGAATAGCTAAGATATTCTGCATGTCTAAGACTACTGTAGCCTACGTTTCATTTCAAGTATCAGTCATAATATAATATTTTCTCAAACATTCCATTATATGAACACATTAATTTCTAGCTATTTGTACTACATTTTGCGTCACGTTTTCCTTCCCACTACCGGTATAATATTCATCACAGCTATATTACTTCCTTCTGTGAAATATAATGAAGTAACATTTACATATGTGCCATCTCAGAAATGCGTGTAATAGTCCTAGTAACAGAATGATATTGTTTAACTTCTCAACTTTTTTTTATTCGTGATATCTGAATACGTTACCTACTAATAAAAGTATTACCGGTAATGCAATTCGAATCCCATGTTTCCTTTTAAAATCACTATACTGTAATTCACAAATATTATTAGTATTTACCGAGTTGTATTTCAAATTAACAGTGTATCAATGACCTTCCTGCATGTAATGTCAGTAGCCTACGACATCACACAATTGGTGTTGCATATTTAATAACCAAGATATAGTCACTAACTTCTTTGTCATAATTCAACTAATCTGTTCCGAGCTAATCTTGATCAACGTTATGAGTTGTCTTATCTTAATCCGACCGGTATGAAAAACCTCAGCAAAGTGCAAAGGCATTAATCCGCCCAGCCCAAACAAGGCCACATCTGTGCACTGTAATTTCGAATTAAGCGATTCAATAATTTTATCGGTGTTGAACAAAACCTAATATGCTAATACTACGATTACGTACAATCCCGAGAGAATAAATTAAACTATATCCCTTAAGTAAAGTCGAAAAAAAGAATCAATTATATATATAATACACTTATTACGGTATAATCAAGTCCACAACCTATCGGTAACGAAGTCTACGCAGGGGTATCAGTGATGAAAAGATCGATGGATTTAAGAAAGTAATATATATATTTCACATAAAGATCAATGTCTTGGGTGTTAATTTAACACATGATTATAAAAAAGAAACATCTGTTTACCTGTTTTTTCCTGGAGTCCTGAAATCCCCTCCTTGATGTCAGCCATCTTAGCACCAGTCACTCGCGCAACTGCACTGTGGGTAATAACAAATGAATTCTGTATTGCGATTTCCGTTCGTCGACTGATATGTCCGAAAGTCTACGTAAGCAATTCCAGTAGTAGTGTTGTAGCGTGGAGAGCTATAGTCCACTCTCGGCAGTATAGTGTGATCAAGTGTTACACAGTGGTAGGACGTATAGTGAAGGTCCAAAATGAGCGACAGGCAGGTCTTTATCGTTTCAGCAGTTCGGTCACCAACCGGTAATATTATTTTATTTGATTGTATATTTATTTTCTTCATGCCTACTTATCAATGAAGCAGCAACTCATGAATATTAAGAAATTTTTAGAAAAGAGTTATGTTATATATTAATTTTAACACTAATAAAATCAGCCTTATTTTATTTTACTTTTTTTTGTATTTGTCTTGAAATGTCTTTCAAGTGCACCTTTAATTTCTTACTGTTTTGTGTTGTCATATAGGTACAAAAAAGTAGAGCTGCAGTGTAATTGAGAATAATGAAGTAGCTCTCAGTAATATGCAATAGACAATTTAATTTATTTTACACATTTTCATCTCCTATATACAAAATGTTTCAGGTTCATATAACGGTTTACTGTCATCACTCAAAGCACATGAGCTTGGAAGTATAGTCATCAAAGAAGCTCTTGTTAGAGCAAATGTACAACCAGAAGAAGTATCAGAAGTCATAATGGGACAGGTACACAGAATATCAATAAGACTGTCATTAAATAGTGACTTCCTAGCACCTCTCTCACAGTATCTACAAATAATTACATACATTTTTAAGCCCTAAGAAATAAATAATGCCAAAACAAGAGAAGTAGCACACATTCTTCATAGTATTGATGTACAGAATTATCACGATGAATTGATAAATGCAAATATTTAGTATAACGCCTAAGTATGTAAAGAGTGTTACAGATTTGAACATTGTCTACTTAAGTTTTTAGGCTTTCAAGGTGACTGTGATCAGAATTATCCTTTTGGGTATTCCGTGACCTGGAACTTGACAGTTTCAACGTTTCGGAACTTTTCTTTATTTTTTTCATTTCATTTATTGTATTCCATAGATCTTATATTAGCAATGAAGCTTTAAGATGTGGAACAAGTCAAGATTTTACAAGACTACAATTTTTTGGAACTACTTATAGATTCCATCTGTTCTTAACTATCTGCTCAGATGATGAAACCTGTAGTGTGTAGTTCCAAAACGTTCCAGGTAACGTTGGGATACCCAAAAACCTAATTCTGATTTTCTATTGAAATATATTAGCTTTCATAGACCTCTTTTAAATGAACTTTCAAGACACAATCGTCTGTTAGCTTATTTATACATAGTACATGTATAAGTTTATCCTGACAACACTATAGTGGATGTGCAATCATTTTTTGATAATTTATTTAGTAGAAGATATTATTTGTAATAAACGAACTTAATACACATTTTGGTATAGACTGTACCTGTATTTTATTAGTGAATGTGTAGTAAAATGTCTTTGATTCGGAATTTAATATGTACCATAAACTGGGTTAAACTTGACCACAAAGAAAAAAAAATTTGATCATGATATCAAATGCACTGAATATATTTTGAAAGTTCATTATTTTTTCTTCATTTCTTAAGTATTTTTATAAATTCTAAGTCACAATAAGGGCTGATATGATTTTTTTTTTTTTTTTTTGTCAAGTTTACCCCCAGTTTGCAGCATAACATACAATATAACGTTCAATGCGATTTTTGTATCAGAATTTAATTAAGTTTCTTCACTTCATAGACATTCATTTATACAATGGATCAGGAAGAGAACTAAACTTTAGATACATATTTTCTTATGTATAGACCCAGAAATAAAATTTGGGCCACCTGAATTTTACAAGTTCCAGTTCTAACATACTGTGCATGCTCAGTAAGCACTGGAATTTGGAAAGTTCAGGTTGCCCAAATTTTGTTTCTGGTCTCTAAATGTTAATAATACAGTAATTAGGTCCTAATTAATATTAAACTTCACTGAATACCCCACATAAAATAAACACTAAGGGCCGTATTCATAGACATTTTTAGCACTGGCTTTCGGTGGATTATCAGCATTTTTCGTATTCATAAACCAGTGTTAGCGATAGGATATGATTTGAATTCTGTACTAGTAACCAGTGGATAGCCGGGGCTAGCTTAGTATACTCGTAGCGCGTGCTGCAAAATGTCTATGAATACCACCCTAAATGAGTACGAAATGTCTTAGAACTACATTGAAATTCTTTACAACACACTTAAATTCTGTTTGAAGAGGAAGATATAGGAACTCCCCCATCATTCCTGTCACTTTTCCCACTGTGATTGATGTACTTTTTCTACTGCAAGCACTTTTGAGTAAAGTTTCGCTTTTAGAGATACAAGTAATTCTTACCAGTATTAAAAATCCCACTGCACTTTTTACTTCCGAAATTATTCAGCACTTATAGCTCGCACTTAGCCGAATTAACTCCCAGATTATTCCTAATCAGTCCATATTTGCTTCATGATAAAGTAAGTCTTTTCAGTATGAGAGAGTTTCGGACTGGGATGTTTTAATGCAAAAGGAAGAATTCTTCGAAAATTTATCATGTGTCATTCAGGTTAAATTAAATCCATGTTTCTACACATCTATCTATCAAAAGTTTCATTCAAGAATATTGTACGTTTCGAAGTAGTGCACATAGGCCTAATTCCTTAAATATAGGCTTGAACAGTCTGTTCAAGGCTAAGGAAATTTACTGTTTTATGGAAATTAGTAGTATCAGTAAAGTCGTATCATTTTGTTAAATATAGTTACTAATGCTCGCCCACAAACACTGATAAAACCGCTCTTTATTTCAAGTTTCCTGAAGAATTATTAAGTTATTTAAAATAAAAATCTACTTCATAATATTAAACAGTGGTGGTATTTTATCTTAATTGACAAGTTTCGATGTGGTTTGCACTCATCTTCTGAATTCTTGTCAGTTCCCACATTATCTTTTTGCCTTCATCTAATTCTTCAATGAAAATATTTATTAATCCTATTTTCAATCTTTTCTTTCACATTAAACACAAAATAAAATTGTGAAACAATCCTTTCCTACAGAAGTACCGGTAATTTTATCTTGGAAAAGCTTCAAGTAGCTGCTGAAGAAGTGGGCGTATATGATATCTTTTTTTTTTTTTTTTTCGCAGAAACACTTAAGCAGAGATTTCTCTAATGTAAATTCTTCTTGCAACATAAAGTAACTTTTTACTGGTTCTAGTTTCGTATTACCCTGTCAACTACAGGTAGTAATGAGAATCACCTATAATGATCAGCACAAAAAGCGAAACAATCAATTTTCTTACTTTTTATTACAAGATCTAAGTTAATGTTATTGATAACCATCATCATCATCGACGTGCAAGTAATGGGCCAACGGTCTCTAGCCATCTCCTTTTAGGCCTTCCAGGAAGTCGACGACCTTTTGGTCTATATGACAAGATTAATTTTGGAAATCCAAGGTTGTTCATTCTATCCACTTGATATTTCCATTGATAATTGATTAAATGGCGATCTTACTCGTGTTAATTATGTAAGCATGTGCGGCTAACAGCTGTTTCGGTGCTACTTGACACCATCCTCAGAGCCTTCTGTGTCTCAGTGCCATCTCAACTTCGCTGCCTGTTGTGTGGGTGCGTTCGTGTGATGAAGAGTTGAGTCAAATAGTGTGTGTGTTCTGAAATTGATCTGTGTGTTGAGAATTTGATTAGGGTGTGTTTTAGTGTGTTTGTATATTTCATAGTTTTCTAGTGTGTTGAGTTTTTGGGTTGTATGCGTAGGATTTTCATGTCTGTATTTATGTTATTGTATGTGTGGTTAGCATTAGTTATGATATATAAATACAGACATGGAAATCCTACACATACAACCCAAAAACCAAAAACTCAACACACTAGAACAACATGAAATATACAGACACACTAAAACACACCCTAATCAAATTCTCAACACAGAGATCAATTTCAGAACACACTCACTATTTGACTCAACTCGTCATCATACCAACGCACCCACACAACAGGCAGTGAAGTTGAGATGGCGCCAAGACACAGAAGGCTTTGAGGATGGTGTCAAGTAGCACACCGAAACAGCTGTAAGCCGCACATGCTTACATAATTAACACGAGTAAGATCGCCATTTAATCAATTATTTATAATCTTCATCTTACGATGTTTGGGTGACGTATATACGTCCGTTGTGTACCAGATCAGACGCTATGGACAGTACTCTATAACAGAGTCGCCAGTATGAAAGGATAATTCCGAGCCTTTGGCGTGAGACGAACTCGATAGCTCAGTGGTAGAGCGCCTGACCGGAGACCAGGAAGTCGCAGGTTCGATTCCCGCTTGAGGTTGTGAAATTTTTCTTTCATACCATGGCATGATTGTGACTATAATAGTATTTAATTCAATTATTTATATTCATGTGTTAAAAGTAGTGTACGAAAGATTCAACATGGATCTCCATTGAGTTCTATAACTATGAATGTACTGCAAAATTGGTTCAGCTTTCAGCTCCTGGAGGATGCCTTTATTTCTTCGATGGTCTAGAAGTGTATATCATGCTGTCCGTCTCACGACATTACCTACCAAAAATATTTTGGTTACCACAATAATATACCGATATTTCGTATAATTACCAATTAGTAATTCAATTGTTTTTTTACTCTAAAACATACAGCCATTTATTCAAATACCTTAAAAAATTGAAGTGTTTCACTTTTTGTACCAGTGGGTGTAGTTTTAACATGTCTCATGTTAGGACACCACCAAGTTCTGTGCGACATTTTTCGGAGCACTGCTGGTGTAACATGAGCAAAAGCACATGTCACAGCATCAATGGTGTAATCAGATGTATCAGCCATCATTTAGTTCACATGATCTGAAACAGAAACAACTAACGTAAATTTACATAAAGTGTAACGGGACTTTGTGGCCTCACTGTATTTCTAGAAATTCAAAAAACTCATTCATTGGTGCAATTCTGACTGCAGAACAGCAAAAATGGCAGAATTAAATAAATTCTCAAGTCATACTTGAGTTTTATACAATTGAGACTTGGGCCATTATTGTGAAGGATATGGGTTATACAGTTTGCCTTTTTTATGTTAATTCTTTTAGCTTCTGCCTACTCCTCTCCTTCAAAAAAATTGCATCATTTATCAAAATTCACAGACGCATTTTAGGAACAATATGCAGTTTCTCCAGATCAAGATTATTTCTATTTACTGGCCTCTAAATTTGTTTATGCTCGACCATGCCGAAATGTAGTAATTATACACCTGGTAGTAACCCTTTAATGCTCCTCATTAAAGTACACCTATTCATTATAATTCAGTTGTTCAGCCAATGAGAAATCACCATTGTACCATTATAAAACCGCAAGTATCGATTATTCTCGGATATGCACTTGAAAGACAATTAACGAAAAGTCACGGAGACTGGAAATCCAATACTGTCACAGAAGGTTATGTTCTATTACTATAATAATTAATTAGCGTTAATTGTAAATAATATTCAAATAAATTCAATTTGTCATCTCGTTTTTCAATTCTAAATCAATTTCCAGGTTATATCAAGACTAATCTTCATGTTATTCTCTAGATTATATCAAGGTCAATGACATTCCTGCCTCGGAAAAAATTAATACTTTCGCGTCTGTGCACATCTCACAATTCAGGTCAGTTCCGCTCCTCACTTACATAACTATAACATGAATACTTATGAATAATTTCAAGTTAGAAATATGGTCGAGCATAAAAAGTCGTATGAAGCTTGCCTATAAAGGTAATTAAGACGCTTGTATGAAGATTATGAAACTCACTTGCATTTGTTTCATAAACAAATATACTCGCGTCTTAATTACTACCATTATAGGCTCGTTGCATAATGTACTATTAGTAACTGCCTCTCAATAGCCTATTCGTCATTGTCTTGATAGAAGTCCAGAGTCCAGCATTTTATTCCCTCATTTTTGCTAAAATAGTTTCCTAATATTGAAAAGCATTTTATTATTTCTTTGTTACTGGCATCTTTTGAT
Organism: Periplaneta americana; assembly: GCA_025594305.2. NCBI lineage: Eukaryota > Metazoa > Arthropoda > Insecta > Blattodea > Blattidae > Periplaneta > Periplaneta americana. The sequence goes on from JAJSOF020000009.1 coordinate 27,669,374, forward strand.
GCAGAAAATATCATCCTTGCTTCTTAATTTCCGCAGAAACAGAAGTCACAATGTTCTGACAGAGAGCTGCTGACTTTGTTCGTTCTAACATTATTTCATTAGCTGTTTTAGAATCAATAAATAGCCTATTTTGCTGTTTAATTTGGCTGTACAATCTAGTCTTCTCAAAGAATGGTGATGCTTAATCATGTGATATGTTCACCTTCTTTCAGTCTCTCTATCACAGTGAACTTAGTTTTCATCGAGTATGAATTTCTTTTTCTTTTAAGCATGATTGCGCTCAATACGAAACAATCCAACTACTACCAAAAGACAACTGCACTTGAATACCTCACCTTCATTCACTCACTTCCCACCCTCTACTGCATTATAAGGAAAGGGTAAATAAGACATTTTCCCTGCCTATAATTGAGGCTCCAGTGTACTACTATTATTACATGCTATATCTATTTTTTTTCCAACATAAGAAACTAAACTTAAGGGGAGAGGATGGTATTTTTTGGTGAAAAATGAGTAAACTAAAAAAAAAAAAAAAAAAATTCTTTAAAATACTCTGTGATATGTGTGGAATGCATAGCAAAATATTTTGTGGGTATTTGTGCCCTTATCAGATGTTGAGACGCCATTTTTAAACTTCCTGCGTTATGGATTTTTAAATCACTCATCCGCTTTTATTATTGTTTCCGGTAAATTGAATTAAAAAAAATTTTTTTTTTTTTTTCTTTAAAATACTCTTTGATATGTGTGGAATGCATTGCATAACATTTCGTGTGTATTTGTGCCCTTATCGGATATTGAGACGCCATTTTTAAACTTCCTGCACTATGGATTTTTAAATCACTCGCCCTCTTTTATCGTTTTACGGTAACTTCTTTTTTGCTACATTGACAGACAAAAATGGATATAACTTCTGAACCTATTAAAGATACACGCATGAAATTTAGAACACATTCTTTAGACTATTAGGAAACTTTTCTCTGTAACAGAATTTTGTCAATTGATTTCATTTTAAAGCTACGTCCGTTTGTTTGCAAGAAAGGAAATCAGAAAAGTGTTATTAAATTTTAATTGTTTATTTTACAAACGAAGCGACTAATATCAAAATTCTGTTACAGACAGTTTGTAGAGCATGCTTTTGCAAGTACATTGCAAAAAACTGGATGAATCTACCATTAAAAATGGTTTAGATATATCAGTTTTAGTAAAATCCTGCATTGGGTATATTTTTTTCAAATCTGGGCCCCCAAATAATTTTTTTTTTTCAAAATATTTATTTTTGGTTGAGTTGCTACAGCTATGAGCTCTCTACATACAAAAAAATTAATATTTTACACCAAATAGAAAAAAGTTTTAAAAAATACCATCCTTTCCCTTAACAATTTACTTACTTGCTTGCTTACTTACAAATGGCTTAACCCGCAGGTTCATTGTCGCTGTTGGTCCTTATCCTGTGCAAGATTAATCCAGTCTCTATCATCATATCCTACCTCCCTCAAATCCATTTTAACATTATCCTCCCATCTACGTCTCGGCCTCCACAAAGATCTTTTTTTCTCTCCGGTCTTCCAACTAACACTCTATATGCATTTCTGGATTCGCCCATACGTGCTACATGCCCTGCCCATCTAAAACGTCTGGATTTAATGTTCCTAATTGCAAAACTAGGCCTAAATTTAACAATTATTAATATGTAGGAATGTAACACTTACTCATAGTGGCCCTTAAAGCGGAGGAGGTCGCATTTGGATATTTTTCTCGGGGTTCTTCTGTTTCTCTATACTAGGCATCTATATCATTTCATCGACATTTCTCCATTTCATCATCATTCCATAGCATTCCCCAAATGCCAGCTGAAGACGTATGGAGGAGGCTGGCCTAGGGATGAGCAGGGTCGTCCTTAGTGTAGCCACAGCCGGTGTGGGTTTGGGGCTGCGCCTAGCTTGAGGGTTAGTGCTATAGATCTTGAAAGGTCGCAGTGCTCCTCCCCTGAAAATAAATTCAGTTCAATTAAAAACACCTACATAAATAATAATTGAAGAATACAGAAGAAAAAGAATTGAAGTCACAATTCTCATAAGGGTGATGTCATCATCTAATTCAGTATATTACTGCAAAACTTTAGTGCTTTTCTTATCAAAACTGTAGAAGGAGAATTATTATCACCATGGATATAGTCGTGCAGTTATATTGTCAGACTCCAAAGCAGCTATTCTATCAATAGTCTCTAAACACACACCTTCATCTCAAACAGCAGAAATAACTAAAATGCTCTCTCAATTAATATCACTCAATAAAAGAATTGTATTCCAATGGATACCATCCCATTGTGGAATCCTAGGAAACGAGAATGCGGATGCATTAGCAAAGAAGGGCAGCACTGCTACTTACAGACCTGTTACTAAATCTACGTATTACTCTATGAAAAGATTGATTAAATCTACATATACTTAGACTTCAACACACAAAATTTGATAACACAATTCCAAGGGAAAAAATGGAACTCCCTGCATCATAATCCACAGTTAATTCCCGATTTACCACGAAAATCGTCTGTAGCTGCATTTAGATTGGCAACAGGCCATGATTGTTTGGCCAAACACCTGCATAGAATTGGAATATATCAGTCCCCTAACTGTCCATTGTGCAACTCAGACCAAGAAATGGATTCGGAACACCTCAAAATCTGTGCTTCAGTGGCTGGCCATGATAATATCTTTGAAAAATATTGGCATGCAAGAGGTCAAATAACTTTACTGTCAAATGCCTGGCATTAGAAAAAAACAACAACTTTTTCATTAGGAATAGCAATAAATTTTGCAGTAACATATTGAATTGGAAGATGACATGGCTTTGATTGTTTTTCCCCTGTATTCTTCAATTAATTCTTCTGACATGAATACTTTTGAGGACATACTGACTACATGATTTCATGATGGCTTGCTGTTATGTAAGCAGCAAAATTAAGAAGAAAACCATTAAGAGGAGATTTTGAATAAATCACTATAATATATGTTTCAGATATCAAGTAAAGACACATTATTTTTTTAATAAAATGATTATACAGAGTGTACACAGAATCCTTTCTCTGTTTGGAAGTTTCCTAGTACCTGGTACTTGTTACATAAACTGTTAAATCAGCCATTGTTGTATATTCATAAGAGATGTGTATTTTCCCTGGACAAAAAATATATTACAAACTGACTAAATCACATCTAGTAACAAACTATTGAAATTCTTTTCAGAAAGGAACCACTGTGCAAACACAAAAACGACTTACGTGACGAGTAATAATAATCAGTAATGATAGATTTATTAGTACAATAAAACTAAGAAATTTCTCATTAAGTAATTCTCTTAACACAAAGGCTCCAGTGAGGGGACACATCATCTTGATGAAACTTACATCAATAGTTCTAGCTCTTCCACTTGAGACATGAGGTATACACATAAAAAAAGTTTTGAACCAACAGAGTTTTATATAATATTTTCTTCCTTTAAAAGAAATCTGTGTCATCCCACTGATTGTATAAATATCTTTCCACTCTATTGAAGTTAATCATGTTGCTATGGTTACGAATTTTAATAAATAAACTATTGCTTTGCAGAATTATGTACAGGACTCCTACAAAAGACCTTTCTGGTTTCGAACACATGTAATTTACGTTCTATGAATCTGAAGTGCATGAAAATAGCACCAATGAAAAGAGAAACTCAAAAAGTTTAGTTGTGGCAACATTGTTCTCTTAGTTAGTAATACTGTCTCATAATAGCGCATATAAACAAATTTGTTCATTGTTGAGGCGAAATGGCTGCTATAGAGGACAGAAAAGCTTTTTGTGTACTTGATTTTCATGTGAACCAGTCAGTTATTCATGTGCAATGGCATACCAAACAAAGTTTGGTGCAGATCCACCCAGTGGGCTTACAATTCGTAAATGGTACACTGATTTTAAAGCAAGATTCTTGCAAGCGGTTGTGATTTCATCTGTACTGATTACAGATGCTACAAGCCCTAAAAGCAGAGGACAAAGTGCTAGAAAGAAATTTCTGCATAAGTATGCAGACTTTAATTGAAAACGATGATGAATTTATTCATTCCGTGGTGTTTTCTGACAAAGCCACTTTTCATCTTTCTGGTAAGGTGAACAGACATAACCTCAGAATCTGGGGTCGGAAAATCCGCATACCTACATGGAACTTGACTATAGGCTTGATGTGTGCAGTGTTACGAAGGGGGGACACATTGAACATCTTTAAGGTAAAATTTTGGAAATATTCCAAACTTTTTGAGTTTCTGTCCTTTCCATTAAAAATATATATATATATTTGCATTTATTTTTTTCAAAAATTTAGTTCACTGCACAGTGAACTGCCACCATTTTGAATTTTGAAAAGAAAAATATAATTTTTTAAAATCGGTTTCCCCCATACAGCAGAAGGACAGTATTTTATACATACCAATTTCCCAAGAAATGGATTCGGAACACCTCAAAATCTGTTTCATTGGCTAGTCATGATAATATCTTTGAAAAATATTGGCGTGCAAGAGGTCAAATAACTTTACTGTCAAACCTGGCATTAGATTTCATTACAAGAACAGTAATGTAGGAAAAAAAAATTGAATATTTATAAATGTTTTACTGTGTAAGCTGTACCTCTTAAAGTAAGGAAACTTTTGAGTTTCTCTTTCCATTGGTACTATTTTTATGCACCTCAGATTCATAGAATGTAGGCTAAATTACATGTGTTCGAAACTGGAAAGATGTTTTGTAGTAGCCCTTATAACATTGCATAATTTAATTCTATTAATATACGATATTAAACAGTTTTCCCCTTTAAATAAAGGATATTGAAGGCATTCTGACAACAATGGTAGTATGCCTGAACACATAGCAGTAAATGATCGTGTGCATATTATCACCTTACGTGAAGAAGAGCTAATACATAGGCAGATTGCCCTGCGTGTTGGCATTAGCCATAATGCTGTTGGAAAGTCCTGGAAGCGTTATCTGGACACAAATGGAGTAGCAGACAGGCTCTGAGAAGGTCATCCGAAGGCAACCACTCAAGCTGAAGACAGATATCTGAGGTGTCTAGTTCGTAAGGAGCTAAAAACCAATGCTTTGTTACAAAGTGCTTTCCTTCGGACCACTGGGAAGCACATAAGCACCCAAACCATTAGAAATCGTCTTCACAGGATGAACATGCATGCAAGGCACCCATGGTGTATACTCCACTCAACTGCATTGTCACACAGCTTGTTTTCGATGGGCAAGAGAGCATCAGAGATGGGAGCAAGAGAGGTGGGGTTCTGTGCTCTTCACAGATGAGACAAGGATTTGTCTAAGATCTGATTCAGGAAGAGTTCGAATCTGGAGAGTACCTGGTTATGCAGTACCTGCCTGCCATCTCGTAGAATACTGTAGGCAGGGAGGTGGAAGTATCATGTTTTGGGCAAGCATAATGCATGGCTTATGAACGCCCCTAGTGCCCATAATAGGCAATATGACTGCAGTGAAATATTGGAGAGAGATTGTCCAGAGTCTTATCGTCCCCTATAGGGAACATTTTGATGAAGATTCTATTTTTCAAGATGACAATGCCTGGCCATATTGAGGAAAGTACGTAAATGAACGAATTCAGGATGCTGGAATAATCGTATTCAATGGCCTACTTACTCACCGGATATGAATCCCATAGAACATGCTTGGGACGAGCTAAAGAATGCCATTTGTCGTCGTCAATCACCTGTTCAAACCTTCCATGAGCTCAGAAAGGCTGCGATCCAGGAATGGGATCGTCTAGATCAGCAGTGCCTCGACAACCTGATTGAGAGGATGCCAAGACACATCCAGGCACTTGTCAGAACCAAAGGAGGCATGACATGTTACTAAAACAGTTTCTTTTAAATATCCATATTGCCAATTCCGTGTAATTGAACTGATAGTTTATTCTCCTTATAGTACTAGGTTTGTCTTTTGTTTATTTATGCTCAATAAAAAATCAATCAATCTTCTTAATGTATCTAGCTGTTTGCTGACAACATAAAGTCCACTATAGTCCACTGTAGTCTATTCAGTTGTTGTTTTTCACGAGAAATGAGGGGTATTTTGATCGGAGTTCATTACAGATGCCTGTTGTTAGTAGCCAGAGGTGGGGTGTAGTCAATATATACTGCAGGGCTGTGTCTTCTGCAGCTGGTACTGATGATTTTAATTTACTTCTTTTGTGGTTTATGGATGGACAGTATAGAAGAATGTGTTCCAAATCTTCATCATGATTATTACACCACAGCCAAGTAGAATTATCAGAAAGGTGAAATCAGTGTAGGTACAATTGTGTGTGTTAAAAATGTTTGAACATGTCTGGGCAAGTTTTTGTACATTTCCAGATCATTTGGTTTCTTTGTACAGACTGTAAAATTTTTCTTCTGTCAGAAGAGAGCCAATTGTTGATCCATAGGTTTGTAAAATGAGACTTTACTTCAGCAAAAGCACTGGATAGAGATATCACTTGAAGAGGTCTTGGTTGGAAATACGTTGCCTGTTTTGCAATATTATCGACTTTCTCATTTCCACATATACCACAATGACTAGATATCCATTGAAATGTTATTTCCTTTTGGAGTTTTTTTAGTTTACTTAGTTGTTTCTAAATTGGAATAATTCTATGTGCATATAGGTTTGGTACATATTTAATTATATCAAATATAGCCCCCCTTGGCAAATAGATTTTTCAGAAATTTGAGTAACACACTGAAGAGCAGCCTCAATAGCTAGCAATTCAGTGTCAAGACTGAACATGGTATGAAGTAACTTTCTTGATATTTTGGAGTATGATACTCTGCTCCTGATGTCCCATTATTAGTATTTAGAGCTCCATCTGTATAAATTTGAAGGTGATCCTTATATGGTATGAAGTAACTTTCTTGATATTTTGGAATATAATACCTTGCTCCTGATGTCCCATTATTAGTATTTAGAGATCCATCTGTATAAATTTGAAGGTGATCCTTATATGTGCTGCAGAGTAGTTCCACATGTGTCAATAAAAAAGTTAAAAGTAGTTTTTGTTTAATATTTTATTATAGATGGTTAATGTGGTCACCGGGTTTCTTTATTCAAACTCAATTAATACTGGAACATGAAAAGGCTTTTAAAGTCTGTTTGGTTCCAAACTGTTTTTGATGTGTATATAATGTTGTAGCGCATGTTTAGATAAACCTCTCATGTTATCTGCTTTGTGAAGGTGAAAAAAACCTATAAAACTTGTTATGCATGAGTCCATACCAAACGTTTATCTTAGAGCTATTGCGAATATGCTTATAAATGTAGTGAAGGTTTTCTGTGCCTCATATTTGAATATTATGCCTGTGGACGTGGCGTGACACATGAAAACTACCTTCATTCGAAAGTAATACAGACCCAGAAACAAAATTTGGGCCACCTGAATTTTCCAAGTTCCAGTTGTGCTTACTGAGCATGCACAGTATGTTATAACTTGAACTTGGAAAGTTTTGTACATTCTTGATGCTAAAATCAAATTAAGCTCCTATTAAATATATGATTTCATTACTATTTATCAAATTTCTTGCTGCTTTTTAACCATAAATTCGCCTTATCTTCGTATATACGACTTACTGTATCATATATCTAATAGTACTCCTATTAGATACATGATTTCATCACTATTTATCAAATTTCTTGCTGCTTTTAAACATAAATTTGCCTTATCTTCGTATATACGACTTACTGTATCATATATCTAATAGTACTCCTATTAGATATATGATTTCATTACTATTTATCAAATTTCTTGCTGCTTTTAAACATAAATTTGCCTTATCTTCGTATATACGACTTACTGTATCATATATATCTAATAGTACTCCTATTAGATATATGATTTCATTACTATTTATCAAATTTCTTGCTGCTTTTAAACATAAATTTGCCTTATCTTCGTATATACGACTTACTGTATCATATATCTAATAGTACTCCTATTAGATATATGATTTCATCACTATTTATCAAATTTCTTGCTGCTTTTTAACCATAAATTTGCCTTATCTTCGTATATACGACTTACTGTATCATATATCTAATAGTACTCCTATTAGATATATGATTTCATTACTATTTATCAAATTTCTTGCTGCTTTTAAACATAAATTTGCCTTATCTTCGTATATACGACTTACTGTATCATATATATCTAATAGTACTCCTATTAGATATATGATTTCATTACTATTTATCAAATTTCTTGCTGCTTTTTAACCATAAATTTGCCTTATCTTCGTATATACGACTTACTGTATCATATATCTAATAGTACTCCTATTAGATATATGATTTCATCACTATTTATCAAATTTCTTGCTGCTTTTTAACCATAAATTTGCCTTATCTTCGTATATACGACTTACTGTATCATATATTTAATAGTACTCCTATTAGCTATATGATTTTATCACTATTTATCAAATTTCTTGCTGCTTTTAAACATAAATTTGCCTTATCTTCGTATATACGACTTACTGTATCATATATCTAATAGTACTCCTATTAGATATATGATTTCATCACTATTTATCAAATTTCTTGCTACTTTTTAACCATAAATTCGCCTTATCTTCGTATATACGACTTACTGTATCATATATCTAATAGTACTCCTATTAGATATATGATTTCATCACTATTTATCAAATTTCTTGCTGCTTTTAAACATAAATTTGCCTTATCTTCGTATATACGACTTACTGTATCATATAGCCTATCTAATAGTATTCCTATTAGATATATGAATCCTATAGATTCAAAATCCCCTATATCTACTTTCACAAACTGAAGGATGAGTAGGATGAGTAGTGAAAAATTGAGGGAGTTTTCAACCTGACAGTGATTTTTAATCAAATTTTTGCTTTTTAAATTTAGTGGCTTTCTTAATTCAAACTATATAAATCATTATAATTCATTCTCTGCAAGCAATATGTGGGCGTAACTCAATTATGAACAAAATGGTCTTTAGGGGGTTTTGAATCGAGAGAATTCATATGATTTCATCACTATTTATCAAATTTCTTGCTGCTTTTTAACCATAAATTCGCCTTATCTTCGTATATACGACTTACTGTATCATATATCTAATAGTACTCCTATTAGATATATGATTTCATCACTATTTATCAAATTTCTTGCTGCTTTTTAACCATAAATTTGCCTTATCTTCGTATATACGACTTACTGTATCATATATCTAATAGTACTCCTATTAGATATATGATTTCATCACTATTTATCAAATTTCTTGCTGCTTTTTACCCATAAATTCGCCTATCTTCATATGTACTACAGTATGAATATTCTATTTTATGTAAAAGTAGCGTCCTTGGATATGGTGGAAGAATTTCATATTTCTAAGCGATACAACGTGTTCAAAGTGTTTAATCAAGATGTATAACATTTTATTGTGCATAACAGTCCCTCACTTTTCAGTTCCAAACTCAATAAAATGAATGATTTATTGTTGCGAATTTTATAACATACTGTATATGGGCAAGCATAAACAATTTTTTTAATAATAACCGAGAACAGTACATTTTCCCATCATTAGTAATATTTTAATACTAAAAAAAATTACTACAGTCTCGTTATATGGAATATTAGCAACTGGGTATTATTAACCCTATTTGTCCTATTTGTGACTGAAGAAAATGTTCATGAAATTATCACAACTAATCATACATTTAGAAGATCACAGGATACAAATATTATGGTAGTTACATAGAATGAATTCATACTCTGAACAGAAATATTTCTGCAACATTGAATATTGTGTTTTCTATAATTGTTCTAATTCATTTCACCACATTAATTTGCACTGGTCCACACCTGTGGAGTAACGGTCAGAGCGTCTGTCCGCGAAACCAGGTGGCCCGGGTTCGATTCCCGATCGGGGCAAGTTACCTGGTTGAGGTTTTTTCCGGGGTTTTCCCTCAACCCAATATGAGCAAATGCTGGGTAACTTTCGGTGCTGGACCCCGGACTCGTTTCACTGGCATTATCACCTTCATCTCATTCAGACGCTAAATAACCAAAGATGTTGATAAAGCGTCATAAAATAACCTACTAAAATTAAAAAAAAAAAAAAATTTGCACTGTTTATGAATTATAAACAAGTCCACATTATATTATCAAGAACCTACATTTGAAAAATATAGAAGCACTGAAGTTGAAATTATAGCGTTCACAAACTACTAATCTGAATAAAATATGAGAAGTCTTAACCAAGTGTGCAAAATTCTAAAGATACTTAGAACCTTTTATTTTTCGTGTTAAGTACTGAATTTAACAATAGTTTAATGGTTATGTAGACAAGGATGGAGACCAAACGGCATAATTACTTTATCATCAACTTAGGTTGAATAACATTTTCCACTAAACAACCAGTTGTAAAATACAGAAATGAGGATAATTTTCCAGTCAGTAAATTTAGTGTTTGCTTATTACCCAAGCTTAATTTCCTGTCATATAGATAAGAATATTGTGATGTAATATGAAGTAATAAGACAAGAGTTATAATGACAAGATGGATTATCTACACTATACACTAAAATAAAATAAATGTGCTACGTAATATTTAAACTATTTCAATTTATTTATTTATTTATTATTTTGCTAATAATTATAACATAACATATATTATATATAAAAAACTTTAGCTCGCCCCTTAAAGAGGAGAACCTGTGCTCAGGGGCGGATTCCTGAATTGAAATAAATAAGTATACAATACAATACAATTACATCTTACTTTTTGACAGAACAATGTGTATCTGAAATTGTGACGTAATATGAAGTAATAAGAAAAGTTCTAATGACAAGATGGATTATCTACCTATACCAAAATAAAATAAATATGCTACGTAATATTTAAACTATTTCAATTACATCTTACTTTCTGACAGAACAATGTGCATCTGAAAGTAGGAATTGTAAGTAAATGATGCAAAGCTAGCATAAATTTTGCTCACTACGTCAATCAATCTGATAATGTAATGTTATTTTATACGTCATATACTTAGCCTAACATAGAGATTCCAGTTTCACTTCACTGCCAAGATAAGTTATACTTCGAATTTTTCGTCTGAAAAATTAATCGTTCTTGTCCCAATTTGAACTCGTATCCACTAGACCATCGAAGACAATATATGGAAAGAGTAAAAAATTATAGTATGTTAATAAATTTATGTTGTCAAAAGTTAAGACCTGGAACAATTTTTATTTTAGGACTCGTTTGTTTTATACAGTAACTTTATCATAAAATTAGATATGATGAAAGTATCTTCTACAAAATGACTATTTGTAAAATACAGAAATAGATGGAGTTCCTCAGTAACTTTAGTGTTATCTCATTTACTGCTTCAAGGTTAATATGGGGCATGTGATACTGATAAGTGCTGTGATGTAATATATGGTAAGTAGTAAGAAATGAGTTCTAAGAGGAAAATGAATGCCATATACTATACCGGTATATTAAAATAAAATCAACATGTTTGCTACATAATTACATAATCCACAAACGATTAGGGAAAACACGGGAATTTTACTGGAAGCAAGTAAAGAGATAGATTTGGAAGTTCCGAAAAGACAAAGTATATGATTATGTCCAGTAATATTTAGAAATGGAAATATAAAATTAGATCTATCTTTTGAAGATGGAAAATTCAAATATCTTGGAGCAACAGTAACAAATATAAATGATATGAGGTTTAAACTCAGAATTTGAAATGCCTGTTATTATTCAGTTGAGAAGCTTCTATCATCAGTCTGCTGTCAAAAAATCTGAAAATTAGTATTTATAAAACAGTCATATTACCGGTTGTTCTTTATGGTTGTGAAACTTGGACTCTCACTTTGAGAGAGGAACATAGGTTAAGGGTGTTTGAGAATACTGAAAAATTTGGGCTAAGAGGGATGTTACAGGAGAATGGAGAAAGTTACACAACACAGAAACCATTGTAAAACATAATTAGGAACATTAAATCAGACGTTTGAGATGGGCAGGGCACTCGCACGTTGGACTCTAGAAATGCATTAGAGTGTCAGTTGGGAGGCCAGAGGGAAAAGACTTTAGAGGCCGAGACGTAGATGGGAAGATAATATTAAAATGGATTTGAGGGAGGCAGGATATGATGATAGAGAATGGATTAATCTTGCTCAGGATAGGGACCAATGGGCTTTCTCTTCATCCCTCCGGGTTCCTTAAAAGCCAGTAAGTAAGTAATTTCAGTTGCTATTATTCCAAATAACGAGATTCCAGTAATTTTTTAGTATTCAAATACCACTAATGATGGAAAACTGTACTGTATATTCTTGAGTTTTATTAAAAATGGTTTATGTTTGTCCATACATATTATAAAATTCACATCAGTAGAGCATTAATAGGTATTACTGAGTTTCGAACTGAAAAATGAGAGAATATTTAACAAAAACCTGAAAACATAATGAAATTCAGATCTAGACCAACTCGCATTTCCTTTATGATTATCTAATTACAACAGAACCATCCATTATAGGATACAGTCATGAAGTCGACTACGCACACAATTTCGCAATATGGAAGAAAGACCCCCAGTATTGTGGGATGAATCCACTGAAATGCTTATAAGGATACTTCAAGCTTACCTCATGTTACCAATGGCTTAATTCTTTGTGGGTCAAACGAAATACATTACATAATTTATTGTTATACTCAAATAAGGAAACTAACTTTCGTTTGCTGTATTGCACACAAAAAGTAGTTTTATAATTTTGTAATCCTTTAAAGTAAAATATCTGACTTCATTTATGCATTTTATGATCTTTAATTTAATTTAATGTCATTTATCGTATTCCATAGGTCTTACACCAGCAATAAAGCTTTAAGATGTGGAACAATAAAAAAAATTATACAATAATATACAGAGAATTCAGCTTGGCTCTCAGCCAGAAATATGCATATCAGACATGCAGGCCCATATTGGTCTGACTAGCAAACCGGATGATTAAAGAGAAAATCATGGATTGTAAGAAAGCATTGAAAGACTCGAGTATTAGTATAGATGAAGATTTTGAATACGAGGTGAGGTGTAGAAGGAAGGTAGTGCCATTTATGAAATCAGCTAGGAATAATGGCCATTATGCAAAATTAATTAAGGACAAATTGAAAATTAATGGGGCGTTATTTGATGTTGAATTTTGTTTGGAAAACTTGAATGCATCGGAAAATGGAGAGAATATTGACGAAAGTAAAAGATTAGAGATAAAGGAGAAAGTTAGAAAGATTGTTTTTATTTTGCGGAAGACATGAGGGCAGTGATGCAGGAGATTGTGAGGGAAGAATGTTCAGCAAATTCCACTCAGGCGGTGAACTAGCGGCTATTTTAGAAGACCAGTAATGACGTCACCCCAAGGTGTGAACAAGCATAGTATCAGATGGCAACAGAATTGGAGAAGGGCCAGGAATGCTCAAAGAAAAGAAGAGACTGGTGAACGAGCCGAAATAAGTGCGGGGAATAGAAGGGAAGTATTTAAAGCATGCCAGGAGTGCGAAAAGAGGGGCAATTTTTCTATAATCTGAGGAAATGGTAGCATCAGTGGGTTGAAATAATAGTAGGTCCAGCTAGGTAATGGGTAAATGGAAGGGAACTGTTGTACTTTTTTTTCAGTGTTAAATAGTGTTATAAATAAAGTGAAAGCATTGTTGCTAGGATACGAGTGCTAATGTGTTGTTGAGAAGAGTTTAGACAGTGAATATAATAATAACTTAGTTCAAGTTTTTAGTGAAATAGTCAAAAGGGTTATAATATATTAAATAAGTTATATGTATTGTTATTTAAAGTAAAGTTAGTTATGAAGGTAGGAATGATTTTAAGGGTTGAGAATAGTAGAATAGTAGTGGATAAAGTAAAAGGATGGTTTTATGAAAGACACAGCAAGAAAGGCTTTAAGTTCAAAATACGTCTTGTTTAAAGTTAAAATAGCGCTAAGGGAATGCTGGCCCGAATACAGAAATTGAAGGGCCATTTTATGATCTTTGAGAAATATATAGCATATCATATCATATCATATCATATCTTATATCACATCATATATCATATCATATCATATATCATATCATATCATATATCACATCATATATCATATATCATATCATATCATATCATAATCATACAGAGAATATCATCATATATCATATCATATCATATCATATCATATCATATTATATCATATCATATCAGACATGCATGCATGGCCAGTGTAGACTGTGTCATTACTGCTTCATAATCTCCTCCTGTATTTTTGTTTATATAACTTTGATTAATAATACCATGCACAAAATTATATCAAATTTCGTAATGAGTACTGGTTCTAACCCATGTTATAAGAATTCTTCAAAGCAGTGCCCATCTTTATTCACAAATGTCCGATAGTTTTTATGAAACTACTATAGACATGTTTCTTTTAAATATAGCAGGGAAACAAACTATTACTGCTTTCTAGTGATGTTACTTCATGTAACTATAGGTAGCCATATGTCCGGAAGAATGAGAGACAAATAGGGCCTACTAACTCATCTGCAAATAAAATCACAGTACCGATACATATGTAAACTGTTAGAGTTTTATATTTTTTTAATTGTACGTTAGTTATATTTATTATTTTTTTACAGTCGGCTACAGCTGGTCAGGGACAGAATACTGCGAGACAAGCTTCTATTGGTGCTGGCGTTCCAATACCTGTTCCAGCTTTTCTCATCAACATGCTTTGTGGCACAGGAATCAAGTATGTTCACGTTTGTTTCCAAAATTATAATTACAAACATGTTCTTTAAATGTATGTAATTGTTACTCCAAATTACATGAAAATAAACACGAAAGAAAATAATTTCCTATTTTATTTTCTATATTGTTTTATAGTAGATATTATGCTATTTTCATGGAATGTCCACAGAAACCATTTGTTCATAAAAGTCATGACAACAATAAATATTACTGATACATAACTTGAATTGAGATCAGAGCAATTATTGTTACTTTCTCATATTATTACACTGCAAAAAATATGTCAAGATTGAATAATTTCAAGGAAAAATTGTTCTGGGGCCGGGTATCGATCCCACACAACTCACATGAGCTGACAAGACGCCAGAACTCAACTGGCGTTTTGTCAGCTCATGTGAGTTGTGTGGATATAAAGGAAAAATTGTGACGGTGTCGTGTATGGTTCCTGGGGTAGCTCAGTCGGTAGAGCATTTGCGCACTAAGCAAAGGGTCCTGGGATCGATACCGGCCCGGAAAATTTTTCCTTGAAATTATTCAAAGCTGCTTTACAGGGAGCTTCTACCTGAAAGCCAGATTTGCATAATATATCAAGATTGTCATGAAAGTACACATTTCAGCATACTTGACACCAAGAACGTAGTTTTCAGCATGCTTTATGTCTGTCTGTTAGTGCATAGTAATTTTTTTCTAAGCTAGTCTACGAATTTTATTCCTATTCAGTATCTGCAAGTCTGTCCGGAAATGATGCACATGAAGTATAATACATTTTGCTACAAAATTAATGGGCTCATATTTTAAAGAATAATTACAAAATTGCGGTTTAGTTGTAACAATCCTTTTAATGATTTTGTTTCTTACATTACTTTGGGCCAAACCGATTTTTTTAACAACGACTTTGGCAAGCCGATGGGGATCAAGCCACTGTTTTGAGGTGTCAGGGTTGCGGTAATATACCCATTTTTATCACATGTGACAGTTCTCTGATAAATCTATCATCCATGGGATTAGGGATAACCTGACGAAAGATATCAACTCTGAATAATTTCAAGGGAAAAATTGTTTTGGAGCTGGGTATCGATCCCAGGACCTCTGGTTGAACATACCAGCGGTCTATCAATTGAGCTACCTAGGAACTCCACCTGACACCATCTCAATTTTTCCTCATATATCCACACAACTCGAGTGAGCTGACAAGATTCCAAAGACCCACATTGAGTTAACACAGACTGTGTGATTTGGAATTGTGGTTTTCTGCTAACGTACCTACAGTAACGTATATATTATGCAAGTTTAGTATATACAGTGAGCTTAATACTTACTAAATATGCAAAAAGACAGTTGAAATATGCATCCATAGATAGTTGCTCACCACCTGTCTATTGCCTCATCAGACTCTTTTAGCAGACCATAAAATGTGCAGTTTTCTGATATCGTGTTCTTTTGAAAAAATTAATACCTTCTTCCAATTGAAATAGAAATGATGTTTTATATTATTTTCAAAAATAATTATTTTAAACTCACTGGATCTTTCGGAAGAAGGATAACTCTAACCTTTTTTCTTACAATTTATAATACTACAAACGTCTCCTTGTCCCATATTATTATTCAAATTATTGTATTTTAGCCATTTACAGTTATTCCAACCGATAACGAACATTTCATAGTTTACATAGCTTTTCAGAAAATGCGAAATCGGCACAGTCAATGCTTTTTCGATCTAGACCATTCAATGTTTGTTCGGGTTTTCTATTTCAGTCAAAAGCTGAATGAAATATTATATAATAACTTTATTGCTTATCATTGCTAAGCTTTATTTAGTGTAATGTATCCATAAGTTCCATTTACTTCTTGTTGCATAATATATTGCAGAAATAATTACAAAACTGTGTAATTTTAATGTGAAAGAATTTTACATGTTAACATAATCTGAATCAACATTTCAAGTTTAGAATGGAAGCTATTGTGAAGTTTAATAAAAAAGAATTTATATTGTGATTTTAATTTAGCACATCTACCTTCCTTAATTTTAGACAAAACATTTTACCACTCTTATGAAGTTAGTGTACGTACATTTGTGTTTCTTCATCTCTTAAGTAGTAGATAAATACAATAATTCAGTACTCAATTTTAGTATTAAAATACAGACAAATTGAATGACTGGGGTATCATACATGACATCATGCTTAATTATAATGTATGATTGCGAATTTAGGAGTATAAGTTAAATATAGTAAACATAACCTATAATTTTCATATGAATGGCAAGACATTGGAGATCACTAAATTTAGACAGAAAGGGGTAACTAGTACAGTAAACGTAACCTATAATTTCAACATATCTAAATATCTGTGCAGTGCAATTGAAAATTATTGAATCGTGCATAAATGAATGCACAAGAATTTCGCAATATTTAATCGAAATAAAGACAGGTATTACACATACGAACAACATAATTTTCACACCATAAATAATATTACATCTTAACTCGCAAGTAAATTATGTCTGAAATGTTTCATAATCATTGTTTTAAATTTTATTAATGGAATTACACTACATTTTGAAACATATGTTACTATTTATGCATTCAACTAATTTATATGGTTAACGCTGCCCTTTATCGGGTTTAAGTACATGGTTGTAATTAGATCACGATGGCTTCAGTCACGACCGTGGCACAGTCTATTGTTCCTAGTACTCACAGCGCTCCAAGCGGCTAGCAACTATCGCGAGATTTGCAAAATATCATCCCAAGCTTCGTGACTGTATATACTAGACTGTGGCATTACCTGAAAAACTAGACTTGCATGATATCAACTCTGTTGTTGAGCCTGTCCAGGTGTCAGTTCATGAAGTGCAGATTTTCTGTATGATTTTCTAGTCGTCTTAATGCAGTGATGTATTGTGTATTTTGAAGCACCAAGTTTTTCTGACAACTTACGAATATTTTTGTTGCTGACAACAACTCAATCATTTATATTCAGGAGAGGATGTCAATCCCACCCCAATCACTCTCTAAGCCAGAACTATCCAATCCCAGTCACAATCTGGACGAGACATTCCAAAGGCCTTTAAATAATGGAATTTACTCAAAAGTGAATTATTTCCGAATGTCAAAGTACAATTATTTCCCTGCATTTATAATGCATTGCTCCACTGAATCATTTATCACGTGTAAAGTGGCTTTTTTTGTTGTTAGAAATGGATTATTACAATATTTTTGCTCTTTTCTAGGACTGTGCATTTAGGAGCCCAATCAATTAGGAACCATGATTCTGATATAGTAGTTTGTGGTGGGCAGGAAGTGATGAGCCAGGCTCACCACACAATTTTCATAAGACAAGGAGTGAATGGACATCAACAGCTGAGTGATTCTATGCTGGAAGATGTCTTGACTGATGCCTTTGTTGGTGTTCACATGGGAATCACCGGTAACTTAAAAATAACTACTTTCTCATAAAGAAGTAACAAAGTCAGAATAATTATCTCATACTCAATATTGATACTAAATTTAAGTGTGTTGCATAGAGAAAATGGGAGAAGAACCAGGTTGCATTCATTTTAAAATGTAACGAGCTTTATGGGTTTAAGTGCATGAGTTGTAAAAATAAGTTCCACATTATCATTATATTCAACCACACTTATCCCGAAATTAAAATTCAACAGATCTTTCCAAATAGAAATATGCTTCGGAATATTGATAAACTGTGTTAAACCAGGTTTACATGCACCTATCTTATGGGTCATCTTCAGAACTGGTCGTTGTTGGTCTTGCCTCTTGTTCTGTTTGAAAATGTGGTATAGTGTAGAGTCAAAGAGTGGGTATTTTGAAGTTGAGTTTGTAAAAATAAGTCTGTATATTTCATATTGTTCTAGTGTGTTTAGTTTCTGGCTTTTTGGTTGGATGTAGTATTTCCATATTCAACCACAGTGATACAGTGTTAAAAGTTGTGTAATCAAGATAGAAATATGCTCTTATAATATTATCGGTAATTCAGTTGACAGAACTAGAACACAATCCAAAGATTGAAGATGATTAATATAAACTTTCATAGAGTCAAATAGGTCTATTATGATACAAAAATAGATCTTCTGCTGTAATTTTCTATCAAAGCATATACAAATTTGAAAAAAATTAAGACATGTGCTACTTTAGACATATGAGAAGGCTTTGGAGTTACATTTATTTTTTATTTCTAATAATGGATAAAATTAAAACAAAACCAGATAACATAATAGCCTAAAGTTATTATACAGGGTGGGCAAAATAAAACTGGCCCAGAAAATCTGGCCTTTTTCTCATTGCGATTTCGTTGGATTTTGTTCCAAGTTTTCCTGCAATTGAGCAATGTTTTCTGGTGTTTGAACTCTTTTCAGATAGTTACGGTTTTTATTTGCTACAGAGCCCGTTTCACGTCATTTTGTCACTAAGTTTTGCATTGCAGCCTTTGCTGGAGGTTTTGCCAAAACACGTCCAGTCTGAAACTCTTGCGCGAACAGTTCCACACACCTTTTCCATGAATTGTGCTTCGTATAACACTCGACAATGAACACGCATTTTTTTATCATGAGCACCATTCTGTGTTGCATTTAATTGGCCACTAAACACGTCTGCCCCTCTCACTTACTCAAACGTAATGACACAGCGAAGCTCAGGACAGAGCATGCGGGAGATGCACATGCGCGGATATGTGACAGCAACCCATTGTTGCATCGAAATCACGGCTTCCTGCATTGTCAGGGTCATTTCCGCGTCAATCTTACACATATTTTATTTATTTGTCTAATGGCCAGTACATGATATTTACTATCATTGACTGAGCGACAAACAAGAAAGTGGTGAACAAAACTACGGATTAAGTAATTAAAAACATTCGGGCTCTAGCTTCCCAGTAGCGGTCGACTTCTGTGGAGGATTTCAGAGCAGGGCATTTTGCAAGATGTTGTCTTTCCATGTCTTCCTGTTGATGGCACAAAATGCAGGATGCTGATGAAAGGATGCCAAGACGATTGAGGTGTTTACCCAGAATGTCATGTTCAGTGTTAAGACGAAAGCTTGCAGCTGCCAGTCTTCTGGGTTCAGGAGGTATATCCTTCAGTAATTTCCTACGTTGTTGCGAAATGTTTATGTCCCATTCTTGTTGGTGATTATTTTTTTGTAGTTGCTTGATATATTGTTTTACTGAGCTAAATGACAAAGGTTTCCGTAGGTTTATTTTGAGATTGGCACCCTTCTTAGCTAATGTGTCAGCCTGTTCATTCCCATGTAGATTACAATGTCCTGGGATCCATTGTAACACAACTGTTTTGCCATGTTCTTTTAAAGTTGCAAGTATTTTTTGACAATTATTGATTTGTTCTGAACAACTTAAGTCTTATACATATAAATTCATATATTTCATATATATTTTCCGCGGGCCAGTTTTATTTGCCCACCCCATATTAAGAAAAACAATAAACTGTTGAAAAATATTGAACATATTTGAATACTATCCACAGTATTTCGTACAAGTAAATATTATGATATAAAATTAAGAATATCGCCATTACAACTCTAGTATAGTAGTTAAAGAGAATTTATTGTACTTCTTACATGTTTCATGTTTTGATTCACAGCCGAAAATGTTGCGAAAAAGTATGGAGTAACACGAGAAGAACAAGACAAGATGGCTGTCGAATCTCAGAGGAAAGCTGATATTGCTATAAAGTCTGGATATTTTGCGAAGGAAATTGTTCCAATTACTGTTACAAACAGGAAAGGTTCGATTGTGGTTGACAAAGATGAACCACCACGACCCGGTACAAGTATGGAAGTTCTCCAGAAGCTGAGGCCAGCTTTTCTGAAGGTTACAACTTATTTAAAATTATATTACAGGCATTCTTCTTCATAAAAATGACAGGGATCTCCATCGTGGTCTATGGTTAGTAAAAGAGATTTATGATCTGAGGCTTTGCTTGGGCATGGGTTTGAATCAAGGAACACAGGCCTAAAAAATTTAATTTTTGTTTTGTGGCACAGGATTGAACAGATCTCTAAACCTAATTTTGGTGTGCTGAATTGAAATCTGTTTACTATTTTTTCGTATCACATACAGTTTTTTTGTCATGAGGAAAATAAATATTTATTTTTTTTAGCAATTTCCAATTTTTACGTACACTTTAATATGTATGAAATACTTCAAAACGTGATAAAATCTCAGTTGTACAAACACAACCATTTAAAATGAATCACGAAATTTCGAACATACCTTAGAAAAACTATTTTCTCCTCAGCTTCGTAAAACGAATGCTTGGTTGACAAGTGTTTGTGATCCTGATGAGGTTTATCTCTTATTCAACACCAAGAGCAGTCAGTTTTCATGGAGACATCCTAAAGACCCTGATGCTTCATTCTTCATCTGTTTAATATCCTGGTGAGAATCTCTCGCCCTGCTGTGGGGGCAGCAAAAATAATAATAATAAAATAATAATACTTACTTACTGTCATTTAAGGAACCCGAAGGTTCATTGCCGCCCTCACATAAGCCCGCCATTGGTCAGTAGTAATAATAATAATAATAAAAATTTTTTAGTTCTATGAAAATTACAACATACCATTATTTTGCATTAAGGGGCGAGAATAGTGAAATTTAAAACTTTTTCCCTTATCAATCTAATCAAACAATATTTTATGGGTAACATAGCTTATATGCCTTAAATGCTACATTTACACAGGGCAAAAATTTTTAAAAATATTTTGGGTACCGGTATCTGTTTATGGTCCCCCCTCTTAATGTAATGCAGCGGTATGTCTGACATTTAATATCTGTCAGAATTTTAATATTCATATGGGAAGTATTTTTAACTGAATTATATACAAAACATCATACCTCTCTATATATTACATGTATCAAAATTCTACCCAGTAAATCTTTTTCATGATCACTTTGGAATGTGCTGTAAAAATTTCATGCATATATCTATCTCTAATAATGTCTGAGATATTAAACTTTTAGTTTAACACATGCATGAGAAAAATGTACATGCAGAAAAAGGCTTTCAAAGTTATACATGAAATTAGCCACTCCAGCACTGACCATTTAAAAATGGCGTCTCTAAAGATGATAAAAGTCACTTAGTGGTATACAGCAATCAATATAACTTTCTTCAGATATCAAAGAATTATTTTAATCATTAATTTTTTTTTTTTTTTTTTTTTTCAGATTTTCAAGTTTTTTGGTATTTTTTCACTATCCACTACCCTTAAACAAAAACACAATTATTAAATTGTTTTCTTTTAAATTGATGCCAAATTTCACATTACTGTTTTCTACAATCTAGGGGGATGCACTAAAGTAATGTGAGGAGAAAGGGGGTATTATCATCAAAAAGTTGAGAAACATTACTATAGATTATGTCATGTGCTGGACTATATTATAAACAGTGTTTGCTGGGAAGCTATTCAGTATGATTTTGTCAAGTGTTGCTATGTAGTGTCGTATATAATTTTGTTTATAGTTATAGCTTATAAGAAAAGTATATTTATAAATAAGTGATTTAATCGTTCAGAATGCATCATCATTCTAACATAAGTTTTATACCTTACAATCCAATTATTATCATTGTTTGATAATTATCACAGTTTTTGGAAACAAATTAATGACAGCAAACCATGCTGTACTGTTTGTATTCAAGAAAATAACTTAAAACGAATGTTTAATTTGTAAAGATACCCAAATATATATTTTGATATTTGTTGTACAGTGAAGAAGCTTATGTAGGAGAATTAGACAGAAAACAAGTTCAACATTTGAATAGTTGGTCCTGTGTCTAGTGATAATTTTGTTAAAGGAAAACAGAATATTTTATTGATTAGAGAATTGTCCATAGACACGGTCAGTGCGTCTGGCCGGAAACCACAGGTTAAGAAATGGGTTTGCCATTTGAATATGGCAAATTGGTCCTGTGTCTTGTGACCCACTCATTTGTTAAAGGCTAAAAACAAAGAATATTTTATTGATTAGGACATCCATATTGATTACTGATTTTTAAAATGAACTCTTCTTTTTCTGTTTGAGAATTCTCCCGTTTGAGAGATGGAACTGTCGAAACCCACTGTGGTACTAGAAGCGCAAACACAAGTCTCGAGGTGGGCAGGCAGGAAATGCAAGTACAGTATTGTATCTGTTGATGGATAACCAATAAGAATTTGTATTCATTTCACCTGCCACACCCACTAACCTTATTGGACAGAACTTTCAATTCTGTTCTGTCGAACTTAGGAGAGTCCACTGTACACAAAATTTGGAGTAGGTTTTCGTTTCATTTTCATTTTATCATTGCTCTAAGATCACTAAGATCGCTATATTCTTATCTCATTGTCAGATTATTATGTATAATTGAAAAGATGCCTCTGATTGAGGTTCTGGCTGATATGAACATCTATTATCAGGCAGTACTGTCTTCGCACTAAGAGTTGGTGCATGGAGTGGATAGGCGGAACGGGGGAACTTTACGCTACACTCTGACCTGAAAACGTCAGTCCACTTACGTGCTACAGGGGAACAAAGTCAGACATGAAAAATTCCAGGTGTCAACAAAACACTTTTTTCTTTGCAGTCTTTCATTTCTTTCCTTACACGCTGTATCGTTCTTGTCAATGCATTACAATACTTTTCTACCCTTGCTGTAGATTTCGTAAGAGAAAGGCTAAGACATTGTTCTTTTCTTCATCACAGCATTTTATCACATTTGCAATAATATTTCTTCTCTGCTATGGATTGTCAATTCTTGTTTCCTCTTTGTCGATATATTTACAATAAATAAACAAAAACTGCAATGTAAGCCTGAACTACAACTATACAATAATAAAAACTCCACTGACTACATATTATCATCAACTATACTAGCACCAGAAAAACGATAATTAAAGCTCTACTACTATATTACATAGACTTGCAGTATAGGCTATTGAAGCCATTCGTCCTGTTAAAACTAATAAAACACAACGAAAGCGACAGGCCCGCAGACACTCTCAAAGATACGTGCAGTAGATGTTTGTGAAACAGGAATACTGCCGTGAACAGCGTGGTGCACATGCGTGACTGTTTCCCTCCACCCCGTCTAGACACTTTTGGCAACTTGTCCTGGCATGACAACAGTACATCTCACTTGACGATATGTGTCAGAGGAAGAACAATTATTTGTATACATCTGAAGTCTGACTAGTGTAATATGTAGCTAGTCGGCAATGTATGCAATGGAGGGGAAAAGGAACTGGCCACCCTACCCCATTATCTCCTTGCCTAGTTGCCTCATAAGTGGTACCTTGTCAGTGTCACTTGTGAGGTTCAGACCTGTCTTTGGACAGTTGACTAAACAAACAATTCAAAAGAAATTTTAAAGAGGCATCGCATTGACAATGTTACAGGATGGTAATGGTACTGTGACAGCGGGCAATGCTTCAACATATGGTGATTGTGCTGCAGCTGTTGTTTTAATGGGTGATGATATAGTCAAAAAAAGAGGAGTCACTCCGCTCGCTAGGGTTGTGGCATTTTCGCAAGAAGGAGTGGAACCAGAGATTATGGGCATGGGACCTGTGCCAGCAGTGAAGTCTGTTGTAAGTAAACATGCACAGTATAAATAATTTTATAGATATTAAAGATTGTGTTATTGTTTTCTAATTCTTCTAGATATTAACTAAAATCTTTCTGAGATGCCATTGGTCTGGCAGAATTTATGATGATGGATGGGTGGAACGGAGAAAAATTCTCTCCGACACAGGGATTTTAACCCAGATTTTCAGCTCTATGTGCTGACGCTCTATCCACTAAGCCACACCGGATTACCATTCCGATGCTGAACAGAATCCTCTCAGTTTAAGTTCCGCCTCTTAGGTTCCTTCTAGTGGCAAACCCTCATGCACTGCGTCACAGATGTGTGACAGTGGCACAATATCCAACACATTAACTCAGAGGATTCTGTCCGCCATTGGAATGGGAATCCAGTGTGGCTTAGTGGATAGAGCATCAGCATGTAGAGCTGAAAACCCGGGTTCAAATCCTGGTTCCAGAGAGAATTTTTCTCCATTCCACCTATCCTTCATCATATGCAGAATTTCTGCATGGAAATATCATATGTACATCGCAATATATCTGGCAGAATTTAATTATATTTCTGAGATATGGGCATGTGAAAGGCAGAAATAATTTTTTCCTGGTAGGAGATGATGAATGGCAGGGTTAAATTTTGACATGGGTGAGAAACTATTGGATTTCTTTCTAGAATATTTACATTCAGTGATGATTTTATCATCTTTTACATGCTGTATATCGACAACATTGGACTTCCTTGTAGAGGAGGCCTGCTATAAATTTTTATTGTCTTAAAAAATTCAACATCCTTCATCAAGTTTGAACCACAAATCTCGATCCAAAAGGAAAAAAAAAAAATAATAATAATAAAACAATACAATAGACAGGAATTTAAAGAACAATGACACTGCACAATTAGCATTCTGCTTTCAATACTGCTATCGATAAAAGACTGATGTTTTTCTTATATGCATATAGCACTACCATTTGATAGCTCGTGACCTATGCGGATTCAAGACGTGCGTGGGCTAAAATAGAGACAACACATTCACTCACAACATCGCACAGAGTTTTAAGATTCGCAGGGTGGCAGGAGAAGTCATTGAATTTGACCTTGAGATGCATTTTCTGCTGACACAGAGTATAACTCACTGTCTGACTAAGCAATAAATGTCTTGCATATTAACTCTGTTTGAAAAGACTCATACAGAACATTTTCATAGATGAAATTGAATGTCAGTACAATATAATGTGAATTTGAATTTATCAGTAACATAGAAATTATTTTTATTCAGTTTCGTTTGTTTCATTTTTCAGCTGAAGAAAGCTGGTTGGAGTAAGGACGATGTTGATTTGTTCGAGTTCAATGAAGCATTTGCATCTCAGTCTGTGGCAGTTTTAAGAGAACTTGACATTGATCCCAAGAAAGTAAATGTCCATGGAGGTGCAATTGCTTTGGGACATCCTATAGCAGCTTCAGGTAATCAACTGCTGTTTGATTCGTGATACAGAGATGCCAACTATTACAGAAATCCCAACTGAAGTGTAGAAATGATTCTGTAGATAATTAATTTTTCTGAGGAAATCGTTTTTCCTTTGATACAAACTACACAATTTCATTTTTTACTTTACTCTAAACATTGAACAATTATACGCATTTAAACATGAATGAATCGAAAACACGGGAAAAGTAAATTAGTTGGAAGTGTGTATGTAAACATTTTCATTAGAAACTAAAAATGTGTAGTAACTCCACTGCGAAATGCCTAAAGCCTTAGCAAATGAATAATTCTATATATGAAATGGTTAAACACACCTGTGAATCTGTCAGGAAGACAGACATGGGTTTTAAATCCTACCAAGGCCATTTCTGTTAGTGTGATGTCCTGTATTGCCTTGAAGCTTTTGCATGATGCTGACTCTCATAGCAGAAGTCCCACTGAATTCGTCTAGTATAAGGCTGAAAAATTTCAAATATGGGCTTGGACTATACTTCAACAGAGGAATGAAAACCACAGTTGATATCACATATGGTTGTAATGATAAAATGCTCATCTTTATCCCCCCCCCCTCAAATATTTATTGAATTTTACAGTGTTATATTTTTCCACATCTTTCTACAACGAGCTGCTTGACCTTGTTTTATCTTCATATGTTTATTTTTTTCTTGAGAAACTCTGCTGGTCTGTTACATGTTATTTTTTGGTTCGTGTACATTTGTAACAATTTAGAATTGAATGGGTTACATCAGCTGCTTCTTTATGCAGACGACATGAATATGTTAGGAGAAAATACACAAACTATTTGGGAAAAACGGGAATTTTACTTAGAGCAAGTAAAGAGATAGGTTTGGAAGTAAATCCCGAAAAGACAAAGTATATGATTATGTCTCATAACCAGAACAAAGTCCTAAATGGAAATATAAAAATTGGAAATTTGTCCTTTGAAGAGGTGGAAAAATTCAAATATCTTGGAGCAACAGTAACAAATATAAACGACTTTCCGGAGGAAATTAAATGCAGAATATGGAAAATGTCTGCTATTATTCGGTTGAAAAGCTTTTGTCATTAGTCTGCTTTAAAAAAAAAAATTGAAAGTTAGAATTTATAAAACAATATTACTGCCTGTTCTGTATGGTTGTGAAATTGAGCTGTGACTTTGAGAAAGGAACATAGGTTAAGGGTATTCGAGAGTAAAGTGCTTAGGAAAATATTTGAGGCTAAGAGGGATGAAGTTACAGGAGAATGGAAAAGTTACACAATGCAGAACTGCACATACTGTATTCTTCACCTGACATAATTAGGAACATTAAATCCAGATGTTTGAGATGGACAGGGCATGTAACATGGATGGGTGAATCCAGAAATGTATATAGTGTGTTAGTTGGGAGGCCTGTAGTGAAAAAATCTTTGGGGAGGCCTAGACATAGATGGAAGGATAATATTAAAATGGATTTGAGGAGGTGGGATATGATGTTAGGGACTGAATTAATCTTGCTCAGGATAGGGACCAAT
This sequence comes from Periplaneta americana, assembly GCA_025594305.2. Taxonomy (NCBI): domain Eukaryota; kingdom Metazoa; phylum Arthropoda; class Insecta; order Blattodea; family Blattidae; genus Periplaneta; species Periplaneta americana. The sequence continues at coordinate 27,696,791 of JAJSOF020000009.1, forward strand.
GACAGGCTTATGTGAGGGCGGCAATGAACCTCCAGGTTCTCTGAAAGCCATTTGTAATTTCTTTATGGCCAGTAGGTCAGGTTGCTCATTTCGAAATTGATTATTGTTTGAAAAAATAAATAAAACAGTATTCTTCATCTTACGATGTTTGGTGACGTATACACGTCCATTGATGTGACATATTAATGAATTTAAATACTATTATAGTCACAATCATGCCATGGTATGAAAGAAAAATTTCACAACCTCGAGCGGGAATCGAACCTGCGACTTCCTGTTCTCCGGTCAGGCGCTCTACCACTCAATTAATCTTGCTCAGGATAGGGACCGATGACAGGCTTATGTGAGGGCGGCAATGAACCTCCAGGTTCTCTGAAAGCCATTTGTAATTTCTTTATGGCCAGTAGGTCAGGTTGTTCATTTCGAAATTGATTATTGTTTGAAAAAATAAATAAAACAGTATTCTTCATCTTACGATGTGAGTTCGTCTCACGCCAAAGGCTTGGAATTATCCATTCATACTGGCGACTCTGTTATAAAGTACTGTCCATAGCGTCTGATCTAGTCAGCACTGATTATGGGTTGAAAGAAACTTTACAAATGTATTCTTCATCTTACAATGTTTGGTGACGTATACACGTCCATTGATGTGACATATTAATGAATCCCGCTCGAGGTTGTGTAATTTTTCTTTCATACCATGGCATGATTGTGACTATAATAGTATTTAAATTCACAAATAAAACAGGCTTTATTTTTTTCAGGAACCCGCATTCTTGTGACATTACTACATGCACTGGAGAGGACAGGCGGAAAGCGAGGTGTGGCTTCATTGTGTGTTGGAGGTGGCATGGGAGTTGCAATATGTGTGGAACGATGCTAGTCACAATTCCGGCATACATTCATATACAACTGTGCTTTATCTTTTCTAATCAAGAATATTAGTATTATATATATATATATTCAAGCCTAAAGCCTTGTGAGGTTATTGTGACATAATTCTAAAATATTCAGAAAATACTAGTATTATGTTTTGAAATGGAGAAATTAGTATATTATGCTGTTTTAGTATTAAAAGTTTTGGAAGTATTTTACCTCAGAAGTATTGCATTTTTAGCTATGATACTTGATTTAATATTTTATAAAGAAAATATCTTTTGTTATTCTAGCTTTAAGTGCTGGACACGAATATGTTAAATGCCATACATCAAATATCAAAATAAATATATATTTTATTATATTTTGTTATATGCATTATAGTGGGATACTTTCTTGACCATTTGTAACTATTTTGATGTAGATACTAGTTCAGTGATTTCTATGCTTGCCTCTGAACCAAAGAGAGTGACGAATGTTTTGAACGAGAAAATCCGAGTATATCTTCCGTTGGTCTCTTAAGGACATACAATATTGATTATTAATGTTGTGAACCAGGGATTAGTGGCCAGGTATGGAAAATTGGTAGACGCAAGGAGCAAGTGAGCTCTTTACGTCATTTGAAGACTAGCAGTGGCGAGCCTGTGATCTTACATTTTGATATATTTTACAAAAATGCGTAGAAGAAGAAATTCTGTGTATCACGAAAATCTGCTGCTGTTTTGTTTAGATTGGTGACAGGCCATAACTGTTTATCATGCCATCCACACTGAATAGGAGTATTCATTGCACCTTCCTGTATCCTATGCAAAAAAAAAAAAAAAAAAAAAAAAAAAAAAAGAGCACGCTCACACACACACACACAAAAATCACATCGTTCATAACTAAGATACATAAATAAGTATAAATAAATAAATATATACGAGGGGGATCCAGGAAATAACGACAGTTTTGTTGTAATAATTAAAAAAATATATTTATTTGAAAAAACAAAGTCTGTTACATAACTGAAGCTTTCTTTACTTCTCTACATAATCACCATCTACATTTAAACATTTGTCATATCTGTTCACTAGCTTTAGAATTCCCGTGTTATACTCCTCTGCCGCCAGTTCATTAAGCCAGGTGTTCACTGTCTTCTTCAACTCTTCATCACTTCCAAAACGATCCCAAAAGACAGTAGCCATGACTTTTTGTGTTGAGAGAGTCTGTTTGAATTTTCTCGGTTTCTTGGGTGATGAGGGATGATGCCACTGACATGATTGGCGCTTGACACCCAGGTCTCATCACCAGTCACAATTTGATCAAGAAAGGCGTCTCCATCTGTGTGATATCGCATCAAGAATGTCAATGCTGAGGCCATTCTCTGAGTTTTGTGTTGGTCACTCAGTTGCCGTGGAACCCATCGTGCACAGATTTTGTGGTAGCCAAGATGTTGCGACACAATTTCACCAAGCAAAGAACGAGAAATGTCAGGAAAGGCAATATGCAATTCGTCGAGTGATGTGCGCCTGTCTTGCAAGATTCTGTCGTTCACTTTAGTTTAGTCTTCTGTGATGAGTGATGGGCATCCGGGTCGAGTTTCATCTTGGACATTTGTTCGCCCATTGTTGAACATTTCGCATCATTTTCTCACATTTCTTTCATTCATTACAGTATCACCATACACTTCTTTCAATTGCCGGTAAATTTCTGCAGGTTTCAAATGTCGGGCATTCAAAAATCGAATCACACTCCTCAACTCACAGTCGGCGGGATTATCAATCACGTCGTTCATTTTGAAGTAACACAAAATGCACAATGGCGACTTGTTGCAACCAGTACTCACAACATTATGAGAACACATGTTAAGGAAGCCAGTTTACCTTCAAACAAGGAAGGGGAGTCAGCTGCGCGGCGGGTATGCGCGAACGGTTATTTCCTGGATCCCCCTCGTACATACACACAGTAGAACCTCTATTATCCGTGGTAATGAAGGGGGTGGACTGAACGATTAATCGAAAAAATCGGATAATCCGTACTATAAAATATTTTCGTAAATGAAATGAATAATTCTTTAAGTTTCGTAATTTCCTCCATAGTCTTGTGTTTAACACGCTAGGTAGTGTATCAGAAGTTCACTAATTTAAGTTCGGTTGTCAAGGACGCGTTTTAAGGGGCAAGAAAACTCCTTGTAATAGCTGTAAGCAGAAAGATAGGAATAGTAGAGGTCTCATGTTGTAGATTTACATACTCTATACACGTTATCCTTAATTTTTATTAAATCGCGCACAGTTGTAATATCAATCTCGTATTCTGATGCGAGATGAGCCACAGTTTCTCTTTCCCCAAATTACTCATTTATATGCATTTTTCGATACTTATCACAAACTTTTCTTTGACATTCATGGAATACATTTTATGTAGAAGTACGGCAACTCGAACAGTAGACTATACTGGAAGTGCAGAGGTTTGTAATAACACTCTCTAGAAAAAAAAACCAACGTACTAATATAACGTACAGTAGTACTTCATACGTTTCTGTAGCAAAAAAAAAAAAAAAGTGAGCAAAAGACAGTCGGATAATCCATCAGTCGGTTAATAGGGTGTCGGATAATCGGAGTTCTACTGTATGTAACATGACTGATAAATACAGAAATAAAATATTTTAAGAGCAAAACTGTTTACCCAAACATTATAATAATTATGCAAAATAAACTGTAATTTAATGAGCCTTATTTTACCACAGACCTTCAATGAAAACTAAACAACGAAGCTCAGACAACCAATGCATGACTTTCGTATGATTAAAATATTTCTTAAGAGAACATATCTGTAGTGCTCGGGAAAAGTGGCACAAGTCAAAAATGTTAATTTTACAGGAGAAGGGAAAAAAACTGTCTTCACACTGGTTTATGTCGATTTGATTTTCTTCTGTATGAATTATTGTAATGGGAGAAATACTTTGTCTCTTTTCCCAAGCGAGCAGATGTTCCATAAGTTGTCAATAAATTAATAAAAAATGTTTGTGGAAACTGACTTATGCCCTTTTCGCAAGCACTGCAGATATTTACGTATTACGAAAATCCTCTAAGCATTTTCTAATAAAATACAGCTTATACAGGGTGATTCAAGACCTCTGCAACAAACTCTGGGGATCGACAGATCTCGCAATGAGGATCATTTTTCGTAAAACAACCCATGTTTTTCGATGTCTCTTTTAGGTGCTATGCGATATTGAAATAAAGACAGCTTTAGTGACATTAACAATTATGAAATGAATTATTTTCAAGTATGTTTACTGACAAGTTATAGTTGTTCAAAGTGTCTATCCTGAACCTGATTACATCCATTACACTGTCGTAGCAGTGGTTATTGGCCTGTGTCTAATTTGACCAAAAGTAGCTAATACTCACATAGTGGATCCCTCTCTGGTGTCAATTCAAGTGGTGTATTACTTCACATGTCCAAAAAAAAAAAAAAGATTAAGGGCGTGAAGTCGGGTGATCACGTTGGCCACACAATAGGTCCGGCTTTCCCTATCCATTGCTCGCCTAGATGTTGTTCAGATGTGCTCGTACAACCAGGTTGAAGTGCGTTGCGACGTTATGTTGAATCACATGTCCCCTCACATGTGAAGGGTACATCCTCCATGAGCAGCGGAAGCGTTTCCAAAGAGCGCTTCATTCAAACGGGGCAGCAAAATAACAGGACACTTGTAACCTCCTCACAAGGGTATTTGAAGAAATAAATGAATAATTCATTTCATAATTAACTGTAAATTTAATTAAAACCTGTCTTTTTTTCGATGTCATGTAGCTCCTATACGAGGCATTGGAGAACATGGGTTGTTTTATGAAAAATGATCCTCATTGCGAGATCTTATCGATCCCCAGAGTTTGTTGCAGAGGTCCTGAATTCATTCTACACAGGAGTGAGGTGTGCGATAGTGGTAGTAGATATAATCTCAACCTGTGATTTTTAGTCAGAAGGGGTCTTTAAAATTTACAATTCTCGTGCAGAGTCTACAATCACCTGAACTGCTGAATGAAGAGTTGACACTAAGAAAACAGAAATCCTTTTGAACACATGTAAAATGAAAATCCTTCTTAGAATACTGCACAAATGTCCAGGATTTCAATGTCAAACATCCCCAACACGTACCGGTTGTTTCTGGCCTGTTGGCCTGTTGCAATGGGACTTGCTTTCACCGTGAAATAAGTAAACTGAGACTACTCTTCAATCTTATGATTAACTACAGAATTACAAAAGTAACAGTTAAATACTATCACAGTGTTTAATAAAATTTCAAATTAAATCAAATGTTAGAAATAATGTCCATCTACTTGTAGACAAGCTTTGCATCACTTCAATAAATCAATGAATACTATATCAGTTATTGATGTGTAATGCCATAAGAACATTACGAATGTCATGAAATGTTTGATCATGTAATTGAAGAATATGATCTCAAAATGCGTTAAGTCCATTTTTATGAAAGGACAAGACTAGTTTTTTTATCCACAGGTCTAAGGGCTGAGTGAGTTTTCAAGTGACATGCACAATAACACAAACTTTTAGACAAGAATTGGAGTTGTTTTGGAAGAAAAGAAGCTTAAAATATAATGGCAGAGGTCTCAAACATAATCATATGTATGTATAAATCATAAAAATGACCAAATGGACTGAGCGAGTTTTGAGCTCACAATCCTTAATTGATGAGATGCTTTGTTCAATTTCTCTTGTTAAAACAGCACTTTTCCTTTTATCATTTACTTGCTTGAGATATTTACACAGGAAACTTTCTCACAAATTTATATCTACACTCAAGATAGATCTATTAATTAGCTGAAGTATTCACAAATAATGTGTTTATGTTTTAAAGTCTATCTCAACTTCAGATTAACTAGAATCCGGTAAGAATAACTGATTGCCCTAGCACCATTAAGTGCAACATCAGTCCAATTGCCTGCATACTGAGAATCGTGGATGAATTCTCCTATACAGTTTCTAGGAGACTGTGGATGCTGAAGTTTGGAAACCTTGTATAAGTAACACCAATGTGAGAGAAATGGATGACCATAATATTATGATCTCAAAACTGTAAAGAACAACTCCACAGGGAAAAAGACCACCGAATGCTATAGTGAGGGTCACATAAGAACAGTTCCTAAACAGCAAATATTGTCTTGTCAGTGTTACCAGATATCACACGATCCTACATATTAAATTATGACTTATTTACTTACTGTACTTTATGTTTGAATAAATAATTCAATAATTTGTAACATAGTTTTGTAGGCAAACTGCGGGAATGCGATCAACATGTCAAGTATTTTGTCTGGCAATACGAAATTCATTGGTTTGATTAAACAATTGAATCACGAGACCTAACCTAAAAGTGTATTTTGTTTGACCACATGAAATTTTTAGTACTAACGCCGAAAACTTACCTGACTATAGTCTTGAATTATAACCACAACGCAACACATAAAATAACTATTATATATTAATATTAATACTGATATTAATTAATTATTAGTATAGTCAAATTTCACTAGCTTCCAGTAACCAGCTCAGAAATCTAGTACAATTTTAATTTCATGGAACTCCAGTGCCGACAAATGAAGAGTCCACTGCAAGAATGATGGATGTCACTTTCTTGTCGAAAATGAACCAAGACTGTCAATGCATAGCTTAAGACATATAGAATGTCCTTTCCCCTTTTTGTTCTCTTTATCAGCCGATGAATTTATTATCATAGCCTTTTTATCGTAAATTTTATTTAATTTTCGTATTTCTTTTCTTTTTTTTATTATTTTATTACATTCCATTTTGATATATTCTTCCTTACGTTTTTCCATATTAACCATTTGTACTAAATGAGTTGCTTTCACTATATTCCAATGTATTTTACTTTCTTTTTTTATTATGGTATTATTTTCACGTTGTTTAGTGTCTATGCTATTATTATTTCTCTTTGTAATATGTTAGTATTCTGTTCTTTAACTTTTTGTTAAATTTTAACTGCTTGTATACTTTGTGACCTGGTAGAGTGTAAGAGAAGGCCCTATGGCCTTAACTCTGCCAGTATAAATAAAGAATTATTATTATTATTAATGTACATAGAGAGTTATATGGCATAAACACTGATAGTCATTGTCCAGTAATGATTGGAAAATCACAGTTAAGCTTTGAGCACTAAGCATTTCAAACTTTAAATTGCTTCTCCTGAAAAATGTATTCCAAATGACATCCATCATTCTTGCTGTGGACTCTTCAAATATTGTCGATATTTGTCTCAGCTGCCAACATACCAGTTACAAAATCACTACCATTTATAGTATTTGTCAGTATCGAAATTCGAAACGAAGTTGGCAAAAGAAAATTCAACCTGCAAACTAGAAAATCACCACAATCCACTAGCATATGTAGTAATGGGGGGGAAAAATGGTTAGGTTTCACCCTTAGGGTATGAAGTAAGCTGACCCGGACTATAGATAGCCTGAAACAAATTGAACAGTAGGTCACTGATATAAGCCAAGAAAAAAAGAATTGTAGCTCCACAATTTTTTTTGCTAAGTATATGTACTTCATCCCTGAAAATAAAAAGGCACACGCAATTTCAAATAAGGAAACAAATGAGTACAAAAATAAATTATTACTTTATTTCATTTATTTTGTATTTACAGTGTTTTGGTACATATAGGTACGTTTTATCAAAATCACCTTCATACTTCTCAAACCCAATCACAAAACAAAACATTAATATAAGAAGTATAATATTGTCATTCTTCGCATATAAACTTATATTTCAGCTTAGGTATATAGTTGTGTGCCATTTTTCATAGCCTTATGCCACAGTAAATAAAAAGAGAAGATAAGAAAATGTTCATGTATTTCCTGGCTCTTCAAGGTCGTTTATGCAGTGAAGAACTCTTTAGGACTAAGAATTATGGTACTGTTAGAATTCATTACATAATTATGATTTCAAAGAGTTCAATCTGGACTTTAAATTTTCAAATCTATGAAGGAGGCTGGTGTACAGTAGTGGCAAAAAAAACCGGACTGACCCTTGTAGCTGATTTCAGAGTCTGTTCACTCAGAGCACGATAGACTGGTAACTAAGACTTTCATGGTTCGAATCCTGCCTGGGAAGGAAACTTATTTTTGTTCCTTATTCAAATTTATTCCCAATACTTTTCGATTGCAGCGATATTTTACTACTTAATTAACTTATTATTCCCAGCACCGAAAGTTACTCGGCATGGAAACATTAAGAATTTCAGCATCTCGTTTTGTCAGTTTGTCTCTCTGCCTACCACGCTACTGTGGAAAAGAATTTGCAACAGGATTACAATGTTTTCTAGCTGATTAAGAGATTTTGTAAGAGACTGATGTTCCTGTATTTCAGTGACAGATACTGCTGATGCTTTTAATAATAATCATAATAATCATGTGAGTTAATACCGAGAAATAAAAGATGTTTCATTTTCTTTGCATAAAGCATAACAAGTCAAGAGCAGGCAATGACAAGCAGTATGCACATAACTGACGATTAAGCATAATACGAGAGGGATCCAAGAAATAACGACCGTTCGCGCATACCCGCCGCACAGCTGACTCCCTTTCCTTGTTTGAAGGTCAACTGGCTTCCTTAACATGTGTTCTCATAATGTTGTGAGTACTGGTTGCAACAAGTCGCCATTGTGCATTTTGTGTTACTTCAAAATGAACGACGTGATTGATAATCCCGCCGACTGTGAGGTGAGGAGTGTGATTCGATTTTTGAATGCCCGACATTTGAAACCTGCAGAAATTTACCGGCAATTGAAAGAAGTGTATGGTAATACTGTAATGAATGAAAGAAATGTGAGAAAATGGTGCGAAATGTTCAACAATGGGCGAACAAATGTCCACGATGAAACTCGACTCGGACACCCATCACTCATCACAGAAGACCTGAAGACTAAAGTGAACGACAGAATCTTGCAAGACAGGCGCACATCACTCGACGAATTGCATATTGCCTTTCCTGACATTTCTCGTTCTTTGCTTGGTGAAATTGTGTCGCAACATCTTGGCTACCACAAAATCTGTGCACGATGGGTTCCACGGCAACTGAGTGACCAACACAAAACTCAGAGAATGGCCTCAGCATTGACATTCTTGATGCGATATCACACAGATGGAGACACCTTTCTTGATCAAATTGTGACTGGTGATGAGACCTGGGTGTCTCACAACACCCCAGAGACCAAGCGCCAATCACATCAGTGGCATCATCCCGCATCACCCAAGAAACCGAGAAAATTCAAACAGACTCTCTCAACGTAAAAAGTCATGGCTACTGTCTTTTGGGATCGCAAAGGTGTTCTTTTGCTGGATTTCATGCCAAAAGGCACTACGATCAATGCAAATCGTTATTGTGAGACTTTACGAAAACTATGGTGAGCCATCCAAAACAAGAGGCGAGGAATGCTTTCGAGAGGAGTTGTGCTTCTTCACGACAACACCCGCCCGCACACTGCTGCTTCAACTCGAGAGTTGCTGGATCAATTCAGTTGGGAAATCTTTGATCATCCGACCTATAATCCAGACCTTGCTCCTAGCGATTTTCACCTTTTCACTAAGCTGAAAGACTTTCTGGGTGGTACGCGTTTTGGAAGTGATGAGTTGAAGAAGACAGTGAACACCTGGCTTAATGAACTGGCGGCAGAGCAGTATAACACGGGAATTCTACAGCTAGTGAACAGATACGACAAATGTTTAAATGTAGGTGGTGATTATGTAGAGAAGTAAAGGAAGCTTCAGTTATGTAACAGACTTTGTTTTTTCAAATAAATATATTTTTTTTAATTATTACAACAAAACGGTCGTTATTTCCTGGATCCCCCTCGTATCTACATACGCAACCATGGATTACAACAAAGTCATGTACACAGGGAGAGAACTAGATATTTAATTCTCTCCTCTCCCCATTTTGGAAGAATAAAAACGTAACTTATTAAATTAATTAAAAACAGTACCCATTTAATTTCTTCTTAGGCTACTGTATTGTGTCACTTCATATAACATAATTGTAAAAATTAATAAACCCTCACTTTATCTCGTCATTTACCAGTTAAATGGCTGTGTTCAGTTTTCTCTTCAACACAAAGACGTTTGGCAACAAACACAAAAATATTTTATGTATGATTCATACATTCCTATAAATTTAATACGTGCTACTTATGATGGGCTGCACTGCATTCAGCTGTGGGTCTTGTATTAGCAGAGCATACATTTGCTGTGTCTGTGTTCACAGAGAATATAAAACGCATTTGTATATCCTGAGTTTGGATTCCACAGAAAATCATCAACAGGGAATATTACTGTGTTATCCACAATGGCAATGTTTAATCTGTAGGAACGTATGAAAACTTGAATGAAATAAGATACCGGTATTTACATATGATACTGTAATAGTATATTTTTAAATAGAACCTCTAGTATCATGAATAACCACTATAAAGCTGATGCAGAAATATCTGAAGATCTAACTTTCTAAATATGCTAAGTGCCAATTTTTCAATCTTCATTTTATTCAATCTAATGGAGAAACATCCATATGAGAATATCACATTAAATTGCCTTTGGCGTAGCTCAACTGTAAGTGACTCATTCATGTGCCAAAAGACGGTGCTGTAGATATCGCAACATGCATTTCGCAGTTTTTTTCATCAATATCTTAGAAAGATGTGTTTGGCACTTAGTACATTTAGAATATTAGGTCGTCATTTAGTAAACTATTGTGTCAGGAAACAAACTTAACTCCCTTTGATCAGCTTCTTGCAGATACAAATAGTTTCTTTGAACCCTAACACATCTTCAGATGAACAAGTGTTTTATGCAATAGTTTTCCTGGATGCAAAAATAGAAAACTATATATGACCAGTAATTATCACGAACTTAATTTCAGAAGATTTATTACAATTTTAATATTATTAATTGTAAATCAAATATGGAGTGCAATTTATTTTCAATAATTATTTTAGGTAATGGACAGCACTAATTATTTTTTGACTGACGCAAAAGTAAGAGATGTGAATCAAGATTCTTGTCAAGGAAAAGTAGTTCTTCATAATTCCATGTGGGAACCATAGTAATAAATTTATGATATAAATAACACGTAGGAAATTATTTACATACATGCACTCTGAGCATTTTATTCGAGTGTTTCTGAAAAGGAAGGTAATAAAGTTTTTCTCCTCAATATTTAATAATAGGAAGTTGGTATTACAATAAGAAAAAAATTAATATCCATTATTTCACCACAATCTCTAAATTTATTATCAATGACTGGTCAATTTATCAACAACAGTATTGAAGAAATGCATGCCCAAATGCATTAACTATCATCTGATCATCTGCTACCACATTATGATTAAATTGAAGAACATCCATTATTTTCCAAGCAATATATCGCCTCCATTATCAGAAAAAGCAAGGAAAGGGAAACTTATTTGTTGGATCATAACTAAGAGATAGATTCCACTTTTCTTCCATTCCTTGACACAGAGCCAACATAAATCTAAAACAATTGATGTTTCTACACTACTAACAGTGCGAAAATCCCAAAAAGAATTAAACTCCTAAACGCTATCAAAATCTTAATTCATACATCCTCAACTATAACTAAATTAATTCTTAAACTTTACCACAATATTTATTATTACAATGTATGTTTTAAAGTCAAATTATGAAATAAAATATAGGCCTACTACTTTCCTATAGGAAGAACACAAGTCAAATACCATGACGATCTGGAAGTGGATGGAATAAGTATAGAAGATCAATGGAGACGTGTGCGAGATTCAAATTTGTAATCTATGAGAGAGAGGGAGGACGAAGGGAGAGTCAAAGAGATCTCGAGGCTTAACTAGATCAAGTCACAAGAACATCTCATGTTCTATTTCTCGTCAGATCCACAGGCACAACTCTTTGTCCAATTATTTAGTTTTATGCATGAAAATGAATGGAGAAACTGAATAAGAATGGATAAAATAGAGATACTTGGAAGGGGGGAGGTGAGTAACTACTATAACATTGTCTCTGTCCAGCACTAGGGTTTGAATCCAGGTGTCCAGTGACTCTCTAATTATTCAAGTGATGGTATCGCTCACAATGGAGGTGGTGAAGAATGGAGTAAGAACAAGTATGATGTGAAGAGATATTTGAGATGAAAACAGGAATCGACAGAAAGAAAAGCTATAAAATTGATAGATTACAGGAATGCTGCAATAACAATCTCACAGACTTCAGTTAATATTTCATCATGTATTACACAGCTTTGATATCTTTGGATAAAAGTATACTTTCACTCTTTCAAAGGTAACAGAACTGAATAATCTCTCTTCATTTTTAATAATGAGAAAAACGTGAAGTACGAAATTATTATGCCCAATGCAGCATTTAATATTGGAAACAAATTATTTATCATCATCCTTTTTTTCCTCCTCAGCCCCAACATCTTTATCTTTTCTTTCTTTAGTTTCTCTATTTCCATCAGAGTCTCCTTCTGTCTTTTTAACAGCTTCCTTCCCTTCCATGTAGATTCTTGACCTGGTTGCTTTGCTCTGTAGCCAATTTTTTTCAACTGACTTTTAATTGTTGGTACAATTTGTATCTACAAAAAATTAAGAACCAGAAAATTGAAAATACTCACATCTTAAAACACATATTGCATTATGATTATTAGAATCTGTAAAATATGTTTTTAGATAATTATGACAGTACAGGTAATTGTTAAAAATATCGAATTAGGAATGAATATATTACAGTACATAATAGTAATATATAAACAGGAGGTAGTTACATAAAAAAAAGTTGACAGGGGATTTAAGGAAATTTCAATGATTATGTAAAGCATCTACTGTATATTCGAATTAAAGTAGGCCTACAGTATTAAAAAACAATATGTACCTACAGTATCGAGCATGTATACCTGGGACAAATTGTATCACTCTCCTGTAGGAGAGAGAAAGAGATACGAAGAATATGTTTGGCTTGGAAAAAATTTTGGAGCTTGAAATTCATCCTGCAAAACCAAAACATCGGCACCAAACTTAAATTTGAAGTTCTGGAAACCTGCATAATCCCAGTAATGTTGTACGGATGCTAAGTTTGGTTTCTGACTGAGCAACAGAAAAACCTACTTCGTTTGTGCCAGAGGAAAATGGAAAGAAAAGTCCTCCAGCTGAGACTGCAAGACAGGATAAGGAACACCGACATCCGAATAAGAAGCGGTATGCAGGATGCAGTGAGGCTGGCACTACGTCTCAAATGGAAATGGGGCGGACACGTGAGTAGGATGGACTGCAGCAGGTGGACGTGTGCCTCGACCATGTGGGACCCGCGCATTGGGAAAAGAAGCAGAAGACGTCCAAGGAGAAGGTGGTCGGATGCGTTCCGAAAAGAGACTGGAGTGCAGTGGACGAGGGACAGGCAGGCATGGAAAAGACTGGAAGAAATTACGAGCACTATGTAAACTGTGTATAGTTTATATAGTTATTTTTGTGTGTGTTTGGATAGTTTGATTCCGTGTATAGTTGGTATAGTTCATGTATTTAGTTAGTATTAATTTTTGTGTTCAATTGTATGGTTTTGTGTGTTTTGGTTTGGATAGTTTGATTCCGTGTATAGTTGGTACAGTTCATGTATTTAGTTAGTATAATTTTTGTGTTCAATTGTATGGTTTTGTGTGTGTCAGTTTGGATAGTTTGATTCCGTGTATAGTTGGTATAGTTCATATACTTAGTTAGCATAAATTTTTGTGTTCAATTGTATGGTTTTGTATATGTCAGTTTGGATAGTTTGATTCCGTGTATAGTTGGTATAGTTCATGTATTTAGTTAGTATAAATTTTTGTGTTCAATTGTATGGTTTTGTGTGTTTTGGTTTGGATAGTTTGATTCCGTGTATAGTTGGTATAGTTCATGTATTTAGTTAGTATAATTTTTGTGTTCAATTGTATGGTTTTGTATATATCAGTTTGGATAGTTTGATTCCGTGTATAGTTGGTATAGTTCATGTATTTAGTTAGTATAAATTTTTGTGTTCAATTGTATGGTTTTGTGTGTTTTAGTGTATAGTTGGTACAGTTCATGTATTTAGTTAGTATAATTTTTGTGTTCAATTGTATGGTTTTGTGTGTTTTAGTTTGGATAGTTTGATTCCGTGTATAGTTGGTATAGTTCATGTATTTAGTTAGTATAATTTTTTGTTCAGTTGTATGGTTTTGTGTGTTTCAGTTTGGATAGTTTGATTCTGTGTATAGTTGGTATAGTTCATGTATTTAGTTAGTATAATTTTTGTGTTCAATTGTATGGTTTTGTGTGTTTTAGTTTGGATAGTTTGATTCCGTGTATAGTTGGTATAGTTCATGTATTTAGTTAGTATAATTTTTGTGTTCAATTATATGGTTTCGTGTGTTTCAGTTTGGATAGTTTGATTCTGTGTATAGTTGGTACAATTCATGTATTTAGTTAGTATAATTTTTGTGTTCAATTGTATGGTTTTGTGTGTTTTAGTTTGGATAGTTTGATTCCGTGTATAGTTGGTATAGTTCATGTATTTAGTTAGTATAATTTTTGTGTTCAATTGTATGGTTTTGTGTGTTTTAGTTTGGATAGTTTGATTCCGTGTATAGTTGGTATAGTTCATATATTTAGTTAGTATAATTTTTGTGTTCAATTATGTGGTTTCGTGTGTTTCAGTTTGGATAGTTTGATTCTGTGTATAGTTGGTATGGTTAATGTATTTAGTTAGTATAATTTTTGTGTTCAATTGTATCGTTTTTGAGCGTTTAGTTTAGTTTTGTGTGTTTAGGTTGTACAATTTATGTGTGCAATTTGTATAGGTTTTTGTGTATTTAGTTTGTGTATGAGTTAAGACTATGTCTGTGTTCAGTTTGTGTAATTTTTTTTTATCGTGTGTTTAGTGTGGATAGTTGTGTGTTCAGATTATAATTTATGTGTTTAGTCTGTATAGTTTTTCGTGTTTAGTTGGTATAATTTGTTTATGTGTTTAGTTTCTAAGTGTATAGTGTAAGCTCTCTTGTACTGGCTCCCCAAGTGTAGTAGACCTTCAGCTCACCCTACACTCCTGTAGGAGGCTGTTGCCCTTATGGAATTTCAGGCTTTTCATATTTCGTACCTACAGTATATGCTTATTCATACCTCTGATTGAAGTTCTGGTTATGCACACCCTTTGACACGGAAAATAGTAGGTCTCCTGTAGCGTGAATTTGTCTAAAAGTCATTTCAATGAACACGAGATTCACACAAGGAAATATTAAGCATCACGAATCAAGGATGAAATGAAGCCATAGCAACGACGTAACTGTACATCATGAAACGACATATTCCCTACAAAGCCATTATGGCTTAGCGATAGAGCTCTTTATTCTTGTTACAAAGACTGGGATTCAAATCTTTCTACGTAAAATGCACATATGTAAACACAGCGCACACATGATTCCCGAGCTATACCGAGGTGGGACTTAGTCCCTGAACAGCGACCAATTTCCGTGTCAAAGGGTGTACAACTGTTTAGGTAGTATATCTCACTTAATGATAAGTGTCAGAAGAAGAACAATTGAAGCCTCCAATTCCAAAACTGTCTACATCCATTCTTAACAATTTTCAGGAAACGCCAAATACTGATAACTTCTTTCCTAATTGTTTGCAGTATTCGTCATATTTGGACCTTATTTATGGAAGGAAAGAGGAATTGAGGCACAAATTCATTAGAAAATTGCTAGAGACATTTAGGTAGATGACAAAACCGCCATTATCTCAATTTTTTTAAAATGGATTTAAACAGTTTTGGAATTGGACGCTTCAATTGTTTGTATACATCTGAAGTCTGACTAGTGTAATATACTAGTCAGCGATGAATGCAATGAAGGGGTAAAGGAACTGGTCACCCTATCCCATTATCTCTTGGCTTGGTTGCCTGATGAGTGATGTCACTTATGAAGTTCAAACCTGTTTTTGGACAGCTGACCGACGAAACAACAAGTTTACTCAAAAGTTCCTTCAAACATTAAAGTATTTGAGCTGACGAACATCTTCAAGATGTTTTGCTCCTCAGAATCACCAAACAGTAATCAGACATCAACAGTCTGTTATCTTCAAAAAGACAGTTCCACACTTTTCATTAGGTAATTATGCAAGCTCTTTTCTACCAAAATTTGCACATGTAACAAGTATCAGAAGTAAAATTAAATAAATAAAACTTTTTCCTGCGAAATAATTATTTTGTGTCTGTAAAAATGTATTTGTATTTCGAGGACCTATGTTATGGGATTTCCCAGTCTCTGATCAGGTCGAAAACCCTGATAGAACTGATATTTAACCCTTGAGGTGAATTTCAGTGAAGTCCGGATAATTAGTCAAATCCATTCTCCTTACCTCCATGTTATGGTCCCATGGGACCTTTCAAGATGCGAAAGAGAGAGTGGTGTGCAGGAAGCAACGGGAAGCTACTGCATTTATCTTTCCCAAGAAAAACTGATCAGAAAGAGAAAAAGGAATTGGGTTGGTCACTGGCTGAGAAGAAACTGCCTACTGAAGGAAGCACTGGAAGGAATAGTGAATAGGAGAAGAGTTCAGAGCAAAGATATCAGATGATAGACGACATTTAGATATATGAATCATATGCGAAGACTAAGAGGAAGGCAGAAAATAGGAAAGATTGGAGAATGCTGGGTTTGCAGTTAAAGATCTGCCATTTGACAGAACACTATGTATATATGTATCTTCAGTATAACACATAGCCCAAAACAGTACTTACTGACCCGCCAAATAAAAAAAGTTCGTGCATCCGATTTAAAATTATGCACTATTTTACACGATTCAAGTTAACCAATAGCAAGGCCTAAACTATTTATTTTAAGAATGTATTTGTAGATAAAGTACAGCATCCTAAACAGTATAAACATCAAATGTGTCATATTGCCTCCATCATCAGGGAAGGCAAGGCTACAAAATCAAGAACTATCTAGCTACCCTACCCCATTATCTCCTGGCTTAGCTGTCTCATGAGTGATGTCCTTATTGGCGTCACTTATGAGGTTCAGACCTGCCTTCGGACAGTTGATTAAACAATTCTCCAGAACTGGACAATAGTTCTTGGTAATGAATCCAGTAGACCAAGTTCACCTTTCCTTATGTTCCTTGATGTGAAACCAATATACAACTCCAAAAACACTACGCTTTTACATACAAGGGGGATCCAGAAAATAACGACCGTTTTGTTGTAATAATTAAAAAAATATATTTATTTGAAAAAACAAAGTCTGTTACATAACTCAAGCTTCCTATACTTCTCTACATAATCACCACCTACATTTAAACATTTGTCGTATCTGTTCACTAGCTTTAGAATTCCCGTGTTATACTCCTCTGCCGCCAGTTCATTAAGCCAGGTGTTCACTGTCTTCTTCAACTCTTCATCACTTCCAAAACGCATACCACCCAGAAAGTCTTTCAGCTTAGTGAAAAGGTGAAAATCGCTAGGAGCAAGGTCTGGACTATAGGGCGGATGATCAAAGATTTCCCAACCGAGTTTCATCGTGGACATTTGTTCGCCCATTGTTGAACATTTCGCACCATTTTCTCACATTTCTTTCATTCATTACAGTATCACCATACACTTCTTTCAATTGCCGGTAAATTTCTGCAGGTTTCAAATGTCGGGCATTCAAAAATCGAATCACACTCCTCACCTCACAGTCGGCGGGATTATCAATCACGTCGTTCATTTTGAAGTAACACAAAATGCACAATGGCGACTTGTTGCAACCAGTACTCACAACATTATGAGAACACATGTTAAGGAAGCCAGTTGACCTTCAAACAAGGAAGGGGAGTCAGCTGCGCGGCGGGTATGCGTGAACGGTCGTTATTTCCTGGATCCCCCTCGTATATAACACAACATAAAGACCTAAAAATCTCGCACTACCATGCCTAAAGGTATTATCAATCAACCAACAATTACATCAATGCTTCAAACTAAATGTTTATACTCATTTATTAACAGTCATAGATACATTTCTATATTCTTCACAATCTTAACAATTCATAAAGAATTAATAATGTTAAAAAACATTATGAGTTTCAAAAGGACAAAACTAGTTGATATTCTGTTAGAGAAATAAGACATGTTTTACAATGATGTTCATATAGAGTATTAACTTGCTACTTTGGTTTTAGTAGTATAAATATCTACAAAGCATTATCAAGCAAAGTTTTTGTAACTTTTCTTGAATTAATGATATTAAAAGGAACTCTTACAGCTAGCTAAGTATCTTCTACAAACTAAACAACACGTGGAGTATAATTATAATTCGTTAGTTATTGTCCCATGCACACTACAGATATTCTAATCTCTATTGTCGCATGTTCACTAAAGATATTCTAATCTCTCTACATTTCACAGTGAAGGTCTTCTTTCTAGTCCCTTTAAATGCTGGAGCATTTGAAAACCTAAAACCTACTATGTCCCAGTTCTACATTTCTTCCTGCTTTGCTACTCAGAGGACACTGTAGGGCGTAATGGGGTAATATGAGTATACAAAAACAGCCTTTTAAAAGTTTATATAGATCCATAGCCTGTTACCATGAAAAAATTTTGCCAGTTTTTTATATGTTAGCACTGACCTTCTATGCTGGACTTTTCTTTTCATAATAATAATGATAATAATCTTAAGTTTAACTATACTCAATTTACCCCATGGATGGGGAAATTTGGGTACAATGCATATTATTGAAGTAAAACATGCTTTTAAGTCCTAATAAACTTAAATTATTCCAACCATAGGTTGGTGTATGTATCCTAGAACAGAATTTACATGTTAGGTTGGTATTTAAAATTTTTAATTAAGCCTAACAAGATAAAAAATGTCAGCAATTATTAAATTCTTGATAGGGCTTATTTTGTAAATTAAAAATATCCTCTATTAAAATCTGGGACAGATAACAATTTGGATATTTGTCTTTCATCAATCTATAATTTATGTATGTGGCATGATCTGGAACTAAAAACTAGGTTAGTTACCAATCAACCTATGATAATACCCAAATTACCCCACGTTTGTAAACTGTAATTTACTAACAAACTATCAATGATATATTAGTACACTTATTAAAAACATGTTCTAAACATGTGTAATGTATACATGCATGAATTTGATTACTGTATCACAGCTGATTCCCCAACAATATTGCTTTGAATGTGATGTGTCACTTCACAGACTAGTAAATAAAAATCGGTTTATTTTTCATCAAGCAGTATCATTGTGATCAACACTAATTTTTAACATTCCATGATAGACAATTATGAAACAGACAATATCAAATTGGCATGTGTTTCAAGATTGGGTAAAGTTTTATTCAATAAATTGTAACATACCCAATTACCCTGTTTTATTCAATAAATTGTAACATACCTAATTACCCCAAGTCTGTAAATTGTAATTTACTAACAAACTATTAATAATATATTACTAAACTTATTAAAAACGTGTTCTAAATATGTGTAATGTACACATACATGAATATGGTTATTGTATCATACCTGGTTTCCCAACAATATTGCTTTGAATGTGATGGGTCATTCAACAGACTGGTAAACAAATGTCACATTTTCTTTTTTACCAGGCAGTATCAGTGCAATCAACACAAATTGCTATGACCATGATAGGCAATTGTGAAATAGACAATATATTTTAAATTGGTGTGTGTTTGAAGATTGGGTACGTTTTATTCAATAAATTGTGAGTTATACTCAAATTACCTCACTGTACCCAAATTACCCCGACCCACCCTACCACACAAGACATTCCTGCAGACGTGTTTACAGTATCAGTCACAGAGGTATTTATCTGAAAAGCAAGAAAACATGGTAGGACAAGAGATTTCCAATTTTGCCTGCATGTTTCTAATAAATTGAGGTAAATTTAAGTACAGTTGAGAATTTTTACTAAAACTTATCCCTCCTTCTACAGATGCTAATCACCATTGGCCTAGTGTGAATGAAATGAATCTTTTTCAGCAGTGTCTTAGAAACAAAGAGGTGAAGTTATTTTTTTTTATGTGACAAAACATGGCATGTTTCAGAAAATGTTAGGGCAGTATTTTTGGAGATATTTTGGGAATAACGTTTCAACGTGATGAGCATCTTTTTGGTATTTTATTCAATGATGGGAAAGCTTTTAGAAATGATCTTTCAAAACAAAAGCCTTGGAATATATTATTATCTCAATTATTAATATAAAATAATGTTTCTTTCCTTTGATACCCAACCCATGGGTTTGTCCATTTTTACCCATTTTTTTGTATAATATTTTATGGGTTTTCTACACAAATTTGCCATTTGGGTATTAAATAGTTCAATTTGGACTCAGTCCAGAACCCCTTCATATTCTAAGAACTACTTATAAGCAAAAACTAAATTAAATGGCAAAGATTGGTAAATTATGGAAATTAAATATTTTTAAGTTGGCAGCCTGCCCTTCAGCCCATGAATGTTAGATCCAAGATTCAGAGGATTGCAAGAATAACTGCAGATCAAGAGGAAAGTCAGAAAATGGAAACTACATCAGGTAAAATCATCCAAAATTGAAAGTGTATTGTCTTAGAAAAAAATTGTAAAATTTATTATTTAATTACTAACTATGTTTTTAAGTAGTACAAAAGTCTTTTCCAAAAAATGGTGGAAAATAATGGAATTGAAAACAAAAAAGGGAATTTTGCCAACAGGCATTTTTTTATTAGATTTTTAGGTCATAAATGCATTGTTTTTAGGAATTTTGCCCTGCCAGCATTTATAGCATCCATTGAGAAAATCTTCCCACCTAATCATTGTTTGATCAAAGTTGAATGAAATGAATCATGCAGAGCAGTGTCTTAAAAAGCTGAGAAATTGGTGAAGCATCCAGATTTCAAATGCATGTTAAGAAGGACTGAATTGTGATGTAGTTGATTTTTTCTACAATAAAGCAGGCACGTGTTGATGAAAGCATATTTTTCTTTATAATGAAAATGCAATTAATAATGCTCTGACAAATTGTTATGGGTAAATAAATATGATGTTAGTTTTGTAATATTTTTATGTTTAATTACGAGAAATAAATAATGGGTTTTTCAAGAATTGATCTTTAAAAAGGGGCCTTGAAATATAAACCCTATGTTATTATATTATATAACCACAGTAATACTTTCCACAAGAATAAATAAAACACTTTGGGGCTAAGAGGAATGAAGCTACAGAAGAATGGAGAAAGGTTACACAACGCAGAACTGCACACATTATATTCTTCATTAACATAATTAGCAGCATTAAATCCAAACGTTTGAGAAGAAATTTACGAAAGGCATAACAGAAATGGTAACACATAAAATCTTTGATCCAGAAGGTAAAAATATAAGTTAGTATAAAAACATACCGAAAAAATTATTTCTAATATTAGACATAGGCCCTCATTATATTTGTATTTGAAAATTTAACAAAGCTGTTTCAAAATGCTATGAAACTAATACCTAACATACACTGTGGGATGGGGGATAAAAATTGTCAAGCTTGAGAAAGCTTGGAAGCCTGAAATGGCATGCATATGTGCCTTGTGTAAACAGAAGAATTCAACATTTTGGACATTTTCCCAACATAGCCTAGTTGTAACAAATTGTTTGTCTCAAATCACTGAATGTAGTTCTTTTTAATTAAGAGTACAACACAGTTAAAAATACTTTTGTCTAAAACTGATCACAACTGAAATTGAGGATCGTTTTTGCAAAACTTGCTAACTAAGAAAACTAAATTTTACAGGAGAAACAAAACATTATAGTAAGCAAGTTTGGCTGTATCTCTCACTTATAGGAGAAAGCAAGTTTTGAAAAAACGATCACACTTTGACACACTACAATGAAGAGTTAAGACGCTTTGAACATCAAGTTTTGAATCCATCAAAATCTCAATTTTGCAAATTTTGCAGTAAGCAAGTTTTCCTCAATTCCTTCAAATATTGCAGATGTTTACTTTTGTACATTCAACATGATTAAACGCACATAATTTTTATAAAAACTTAGTTCTAATATTGGTATGGAAATGCATCTTCAGAGAATGGTCATATTTCTACCATCAAGTGAATAAAGTCTTTGGTAGGTACAAAGAACTAAAATGCTATGGTTCAAGTAGTTCAATACATTTAAATCATTATTGAAGGTTGAATATGTTCACGCCACTATAAACGAATTTTATACAATTTTATCACTGCCACAACACATTCAACTTCTTATTGAATTGTAATGTTCACATTGATTATTGCACAAAACGCACTTCAGGAGCAAAATGTAAAAATAATGAACAGTGGTTCGAATGAGTTGCCATGTTGGTCTCTTCTTAGCATGCTTCCTGCTTCATCTGCAAGGTGTTTCCCGACTTGGTGTAGCAGGGATGGCAACATTGCAAACAACATAGATTAGGTATGTAGTATTATGTAAGAGGTTAGGTTAGATTAGGTGTGTAGTATTATATGAGAGGTTGGGTTAGGTTAGATTAGGTGTGTAGTATTATATGAGAGGTTACGTTAGGTTAGATTGGGTGTGTAGTATTATGTGAGAGGTTAGGTTCAAATCACAACCCGTACTCACTATTCTCAGAGTTGGTGACACTGAAAATTCCATCATTCAAGTTACTTCCTCATATTATGTCACATTAAAAAATATGGCAGTCTCCTTCATTCAAGCACTCCCAATTTCATATATAAGGTATGTATTTGAGACGAGCTGGTTAAGCATACAGCTCTCCTACTGATCACATCCAATTTCCACTACTCCATACTTATAAATCCTAGTGATTTTCAAGGTAACTTAGGTCTATTTTAGGAATGTTTTCTAGTGGCGCATACATATTCAACCTTTACCAAATAATTTTATGTTGTAATGTTGCAATAAGTTGTAATATGAAATTACATCGATTATTAAATATATTATTGTTTTTGCTGTAAACAGCTTTACTCACAAAAACATATTGTAATACTTAGCTACTGAAAGTATATCGTCAAAAGCACATGCTGTCAAAACTGAACACTGAGTTTATTACAATGTTCAGTATTATAATTCGCAATGCATTGGAGAACATTCTTTGCACGAAAATCCCTGAAGGTAAACTGGGAATAAAAGAGGAACGGAAAAATTATATTTCTCCCATTCTATTCTTAGTTTTAAGTATATAAGTTACGGTATATTAATTGCTTATGGTAATTTATAGGAATCTCTTTCAACAATATACATACTAGGCCTACATCAACAACCAGAACGCTAATATCATTTTATAACATTGGGATTAAATTTTACGGTGAAACGAGCGTTGAGCTGATTCCGCCGATTTTGGAATAGACACCGACGTACTTGAACTGCCAAAAAATCACACTCAATCGCTTTCACCTTCATCCTGACGGGATAATAAAAGCCTAACTTAACCTAACCTAAGTGCGTCGGTATCTATTCCAAAATCGGCGGAATCCGCTCAATGCTCGTTTAACCAATTTTACTAACATCAAGTCTTAAACCTTTATTATAGGCCTAATTTCAACAGTAATCCTTCAATCACAATGTCTAAAAATTACCGGTATTCGATATTTAAATACTTTCTGTACAGTGTATTCAGCAACATATTGTAAATAATATATTTACGTAATTTATAAATTAACTTACGCCTATACCAAATGCCATATAAATAAGATGTAATGATTATTACGAATTTAATATTCGAGATCAATTAATATTTAGGCCTATGACAATGTGGTACGCAATACTACCGACAATTCTAGGCAAATTACGATTGGGCCCAATGCAAACTTGAAACTGGCTTACACCTTAAATTATAACAAAGATAATAAAAATTAATTTAAGTATGGCTTGAAATATTCTAGCTTAATTTCAATACAAAAATAAAAATGCTACGGAATAACACGTATCCAAACAGACTAGTGAAAATTATAAAAGCACAAAATGGAACCAAAAGTTACTGGCTAAGTACAGTTCACAAAGCTTTTGGGTCACAATGTTTTATACTGGTTGTAATAAACTAATCGGAAAACCTGGATAATACCCTGAGTAATCATTTTCTTTTTGAGAAAAAATGCTGAATTCGTGATTCAAAGGAAGTTTAGCAAGAACGTCTAGATCTGGCACACATATTTTAGAATACTTTTTTATGATTCCGCCCCATAGGCTGGTTCTTTCAAATTGTTTATCTCTGCTCCCAAAATACGAACCCCAACCATTTGAAATAATAACAGAGGAGTCTCTATGCACGTAACTCTTTGAATTCATTCCTTCCGCACCTAGCTCTTCTATCACGGCTACTGTATCACATTTGGTATACTCTGAAGGTACATATATGTCTTGTATGAGGTTATCACCAATATACAAACATTTTGGATGCTTCTTTCCAGTCTTTCTTGCAAGAAGTTGGTACAGATCTTGCCAGTTACCCTGACTGTAAATATTCCCGAGCTCTAAACTTTCACCATCAATTGGATCCAATTCTGAAAATCCTTCCACTCTGACAAAGGGTCTTGCACCGATGAAGAAACCAGGTTTCTTTGCATAACACACAACCACATCAAACAAACTCTTCCAGTTCTCACCAAGTGAATTTGTAGCTGTGAATGTTGCAAAGTCAACATGTGAACCCGTTAACATGAACACCACTTTCGAGTCCTTAATCTGTCTCAACCAGTTCACAACATTGTTACTGCATTTATTTATATACGACTCTGGATTTGTTTTTAATTCTGAGAAATAACCACCATCATCTAAAATGAAGTTTTCTCTTTTGTACATATGTACCAGTCCATCCAAAATATCAGGCCATACATCATATATTTCCAACTTGTTTCCCTCCTTGGCATCTAAGGAATCAACAATTCTGCCAAAAGCTAAAGCCGCTGGCATATCAAAATAATCTGATACAGTCCTTATTCTATCAGCCATGGGTCCATTCCAGGCTTCTAGCATATTATTTACAAATTGTACAGATACATCCCACTTTTTGTCCGGTCCGTAAACACCTTTTATTTCATCATCGGTCATAAACACTGTTCCGTGACTAGCTTTCTGAATATTTCCATCAATTCCCAACTGCAATATATTTCCTCTACTGAAATCAAACACAAGTCCTTTCTGAAGAAAGTCAATGTGGTTTTCCAACGGCTTAAGAAGAAACTCTGAATTATGACCCTTCTCAGACACCAAATATTTGGCCAACACTTCGTATTCCAGCTTCACCATTTCTGTTAACTTGTATCTGCATATTGTGTTGTCGAGATCAAACCCGATGCAATCATAGTCACTCAACCTAAAACTCTCCTTTTCTTCTTGAACACTAATCATAGCTTGCTCGGCCATATTACTCCTCGCATTAGCACGAGAAAACTGCGAATTTCTCCTGTAAGATACAGACAAGGGCAGGTGTGATACTTTCAGACCGTATAATCTACAGCCAATCCCATTAATTTCTTCGCTGATAAAACAATTTGATGTGACCTTGGTTACTATTAAACGACAGATACCTAACAGAGATCTTGGAAATCGAATATCCATACTTAACGTAATCTTAATTCGACTTTCCTCGCACAATTTCGTTAATATCGGATGAACATTGTTTCTATATTTTCCTCCAAAAAACATTATAAACATTTCCGGTTGCGTAACCGTACATCCGATCAGCTGGTATGTTGACGACATCTGTTGACTGGAATTCGCACTATTCTGGCGCAAAGATCAAAATATAATTTATCAATAACTGTTGTGCAGTGCGACAATCGGATTAAGGTCAAATTTATTTGTTTCAGTACTCCTATGATAACTAGCGTTTTGTATTTTTATTTCTGTATATTAAATACTGAATTTCACAAACCTTTTTGCTCGATGTTTCCAATCGAATTACGGTAATTTACGGTATTCTACTTCAAACCACAACTTTTAATTTACATAAAAATTTGTAACGTCACAATAAAGTAGCATGAGAAAAAGAATAATAGATCTGCGTAGTTAAATAATAGCACGACTCATTCTTAAGCTTTTTTTTCGGTAAAAAGTCCTTTTCCATGTTGCTGAGTCAGCTGTTAGAAGGCAGGTTTGAATCGCATAAGTAACATCAATAAGGCATCATTGATTAGGAAATTAAGCCAGGAGACATGGTGGCCAATCCTTTCCCCCCTCCATTGCATACATTACTGACTAGTAACATATTTCACTAATCAGACTTAAGATGTATTTATTTGTTCTTCCTCTGACACATATCGTCAAGTGAGATGTACTGCCTGGTAATAGATGTACATATCAGGCAGAATCTCAGTCACAGTATCTTTCCCATGTAATCATTGTATATAAACTAGACTACAAAGACTGCACATCATATTGTTTGCACCTTTCCATGCGCACATTTGAACGTCACAGAGAAAATCACAATTAAAGCATCTCTAAGAAAACATACTGTAAACATATAGGTCCAAATATTGAAAATGGTATAAAAATAATTTAAAAAAAATCAGAAATCTTAACTTTATCTTGTGAGCACGCCTACATTCTTTCCCTGATTATATTTTATGTTGAAAATCAAGAGCCTACTTTCAATATTTATAAGATCATTCATAATTTTAAAACAAGATACAAATCAAATTCGATCTACCATCTGTTAGTCTCAGCTGTTACTATTAGGTGATTTGGCCTAACAGTGAAGGCAAGAGAAAAAGTTTAGAACAGAATTTCCAAAATTTCTCCATATTCATACCTTCTACTCAACTGATGATGAACTGTTTATGTTTGTAAAATAAATTAATGTACTATCACTGACCCATTAAGGATAACTTTGGCCCAACAGAAATTAAATATTTGTTGTTGTTTTCTAATGCCAGGCGTTTGACAATAAAGTCATTTGACCTCTTGCACTCCAATATTTTTCAAAGATATTATCATGACTAGCCACTGAAGCACAGATTTTGAGGTGTTCCGAATCCATTTCTTGGTTTGAGTTGTACAATGGGCAGTTAGGGGACTGATATATTCCAATTCTATGCAGGTGTTTGGCCAAACAATCATGGCCTGTTGCCAATCTAAATGCAGCTACAGACGATTTTCGTGGTAAATCGGGAATTAACTGTGGATTTTGATGCAGAGAGTTCCATTTTTTCCCTTGGGATTGAGTTATCAAATTTTGTTTGTTGAAGTCTAAGTATGTAGATTTAATAAATCTCTTCACAGAGTAATACGTAGATTTAGTAACAGGTCTGTAAGTAGCAGTGCTGTCCTTCTTTGCTAAAGCATCCGCATTCTCGTTTCCCAGGATTCCACAATGGGATGGTATCCATTGGAATACAATTCTTTTATTGAGTGATAATAATTGAGAGAGCATTTTAGTTATTTCTGCTGTTTGAGATGAAGGTGTGTGTTTAGAGACGATTGATAGAATAGCTGCTTTGGAGTCTGACAATATAACTGCATTCCTAAATTTATTGATGTGGCATAGAAGATTCCTGAGACATTCATTTATTGCAATGATTTCACCATCAAAACTTGTTGTTCCATATCCAAGAGATCTATAAAGTGAGAAGAGACAGCACGTAACATCTGCACCGGCACCTTGTTCTCTGGAGATCAAGGATCCGTCGGTGTATAAATGAAGCCAGTTTTGTGGAGGGTATCTAATATTAATTGTCTCTAAAGACAATTGTTTCAGTATTTCAGTGTTTACTTCTGATTTCAGTATTTCTTCTGTTAAATTTAGATTATATTCTATATTTAATAGAGTTAAAGGGTTTGGTTTAATTTGTAAGTTTTCTTTTAAATTCGGGATATTGATTTTCTGTTTTAATTCTTGAACAATGGATATGAAACTTTTTTGAATTTTCAATCTACAAAGAGGACTGTATGAATGCCAATTGTTACCTGGTAATGTGATAAGTTTTTCATATTGAATCAGTGCTTTTTCTTGTATTGTCATTTTGATGCTGTTAATATTAGTGAGGAATCTCATAGAATCTATTGGCGTTGTTTTGATTCCACCAGTAATGAGTCTGAGAGCTTGGTTTTGAACATATTCTATGTTGTTTATGAAAGGTGAAGCTTGGTTTTGAACATATTCTATGTTGTTTATGAAAGGTGAAGTAATTAAAATTTCGCCGCAGTATGTCAGCACTGGCTGTATAAACATTTTGTATGTAGTGTTCAAAGTATTCCTAGAGCATCCCCATATTTGAATTGTTATATCTCTCACAAAATAAAATACTGACATGAACTGCCATCTACACAGTACAGTTGAGTCTACTAAGATATACCACATTTTGTGGAGATATAATTGAAATACATATTCTTTCTTGGGCGAAAGTTACCTTTAATGGGTCAATGCTACCCCCGTTGACGGTACTTTACAATATCAGTTCTAGATTTACAATCTCATCGTGTTAAGACTACAGGAACCGAATACAAAACTGTATTCTACCATTGCTATCGAAATTAGTTAGTATGTGAACTACTGAAATCTTACAAGGTTGCAATTTCAGAAATTTTGTTACTGTACTATATAGGGAACAGGGAGATTTTCTTGGATTTCTTTCTAATTCTGTTCCAATTTCGTCCATTTTCATTTTCTGTTAAAATAGTCCTTCCTTTATTTTCTTTCTCGTCCAACACCAAACCAGCAGTGCAAAACTTACTAATGTAGTTTCTTTGTCATTGACTTGCTGGGAAATTTACACCAGAAAATCATCAACTTCCTAACAGGTAGTAGTCTTAAAAAGAACTGTTCCAGTATACAAAATTTTCCTTCCATCTCTTCACAGCACGTCCTAGTGATCTTTCTCCTGCTGGTCTGTAATTTCAGACTGCTCGAGGGATCCTTGTTCTAGGCATATGTGTGACATGATGGTGCCAGTTATCTCACAAATTTAAATTTACATTCACGAAGATATCTGTACTTAATAATATTCACTAACAACATGACCTGTTAAACTAAATTAACTGAACTAAAGGGAGGAGCTACTACTCATCAATTAGCACTGGTCAACTTGATGAGTTAATGACTGAATTTGGTATAATTTTCCTCTATTCAATACCTAATTCCCTCTTTACCCTTTCCTATCCAGTCCTCTGACTGAACTCTTACTTTCTTCGACCCCGACGGCATTAGAGCATTCGAGGCCTAGGGGTTCATTTCCCTTTCCTTCCTCCTCTTTCTACTTTTCTGTTCCTAGTGCTGACCTGCTATGGCACTAAAATCGTCCTTCAGTGGCTTAAGGAGGGAAAGCTGGCGATCAGCAAGATCTCCCAGCTAGGTCCAATGAACCCGTCGACCAACAGCAGGTGTGGTCCTCCAGACATTCTGGGGGTTGTGTGTGAATGAAGTAGCCACCAAAACGTTAAAATATGGTGTTCACTTAAATCGGCTACAACTTGCCATTTTCACTCCAATATGAAATGAGTGCCATTAAAGTAAAATTATCCGGAGGTAAAATAGTCCCCCAATCGGATCTCCGGGCGGAGACTACTTTAATGGTACACAATCAACTAAACATCTTACAATGGAATGCTGGTGGTATAACATCAAGAAATGGATTCGGAACACCTCAAAATCTGTGCTTCAGTGGCTGGCCATGATAATATCTTTGAAAAATATTGGAGTGCAAGAGATCAAATGACTTTATTGTCAAACGCCTGGCATTAGAAAACAACAACAACATTGTAATTCGTATTTTAAAGTGTATCTCAATCTCAAATAATGTGTGGATTGTGGTGAAGGATGGATAGAACAGAGAAAAATTCTCTCCAACACCGGGACCCGGGTTTTCAGCTCTATGTGCTGATGCTTTATCCACACTGGATTCCAGTCCCGATGCCGGATTGAATCCCCTCAGTTTAAGCTCTATCTCTCAGTTTTGCCTTTGGTGGCATACCCTCATGTACTGTGTCACAGAATATGTGACAGTGGCACAATGTTCAACGCACCATGCACAGAGATGCACCCATTATGAGTGACTAAGTGGCCAGGATGAGCGCCTTCTTGAATCACAAACTGATTACTTATGCATATCATATCATTCAAGATGCCACTCATCCCGTCGGATCCCAGCCACTTAGTCACTCGTAATGGGTGCATCTCTGTACATGGTACGTTGGACATTGTGCCACTGTCACATATTCTGACCCTATTATTACACAAAAATACACAGTCACATGAGGGTAGGACCCTATTATTACACAAAATATATCAAACAATTACTTTAATTTTAATTACTATGGTAAAACTAATAATACAAAATTATTACATTATGTTATATTATAAAAACTGAGGGATAGCAACATGAGGGTAGGCCACCAAAGGGAAAACTGAGGGGATTCGATCCTGCATCGGGACTGGAATCTGGTGTGGCTTAGTGGATAAAGCGTCAGCACGTAGAGCTGAAAACCCGGGTTCAAGTCCTGGTGCTGGAGAGAATTTTTCTCTGTTCTATTCATCGTTCACCATATGGTAACATAGAATTCCTGCATGCAAATATCATATGTACTTCGGTACATCATAGTAATCTGGACTGTGGTAAATACAGCTGACCGTCCAAGTACCAGGTATTATGCGTTAAGTCAGTCAGGTCACTGAGTACCATGGAATTGTGAAAGGACTTCGCCATATGGAGTTTTCAGGAAAGGACGACGCTTATTTCCCCCTTCCTTCTCTCTCTCTCTACATTTTTTTGTAAAATTTAGAGAGTGAAATTTTGTATTTGAACTAGTGTTACTTAGCAAAAGGTCTTTTTGTACATACAGTAGGCCTAGATATTAAAATTAAGATTTTTCACTAAACAGAAATTTCTATAGTTCACCAATCACTATATGTAGGCCTACCAATTACATAAAGGAACAACATTAAATTTTAAGATTTCTTGTAAAGCAAGAATTCTTGTTAAGTTAGCTGACCAGCCACTATATGCGTCATTTAAAGGCTATTACATTTTAAGGTTTCTTGTAAAACAAGGATTTTTCTTGCTGAAAAATTTGAATGTGTAGGCCTATCTAAGTAACTTGTATGTAAGAACAATATCATTTTAAGGTTGTCTATAAAGGAGAAATTTCGGTTTCTGTATCTGACCTACTGGTATCACTGCATAGGTCTAAGTACGAGTTACATGACGGAACAATATTAAACTAAGTAAGTACCGGTAGTTTAGATTTTTGTACGAGTCAAATAAAAATTTCTAGACGAACAATCTCTGTATGTAGCCTACCAATCAGGCCAATGTATGGAAACAATACACGCATAGCCTTCATGTAGCTGTCAGAACACTGTGTACCACGCAAGCCTACTGCAGGCACAATTTGTTTTCACATTTTACTGAAATATAAACCTACCTTGTCTGGAATATGTACATAACGAATGTTTCTTGCATGAATAAAGAACGAATCGAATGGATATTCTCTTTCCCTTGCATCAATGAAGACTGCTTCTGTCATGACAATATTCATAAATCTGAAATTTTACAAAAGAACAGAATGTAAGTCTATAGAGCTACAAACTAAATGCCAATACTTATGCCTATGCAACTGCTATAAATCTATAAAATACAGGTACCTATAAGTAAATAGAAGTATGTAGATAACTTTCTAGGAAAGGTAGTTAACCCTTCAAATAGACTATCCTATCTCGACAAACCAAGTATGCAATAGACAATGCATAGAAAAGTTAGTATTATGAAAACAGGGACTTTTGCTTGGGAATAAACAAAACCATTAATATTTATATAAAAAAATACCGTAGGCCTAATGATAGCAAATAAGCTTGAGCTAGAAAACTACACAAAAACTGTATTAAAAATAAAATAAGATTAAGAACATATATGGACTCAGTTCACTGTAAAACTGCGTGGAAAGAGTAATGCAAAATTCGAGCATTTGGACTATGTTAATTTATAAAACAGAATAAATAGTTCAAGAAATGAATACCCGGGAGTCTAACTGATGCCCAGCTTGCACCATCATGAAAACAGTAGAGCAGAAAACTGAGAATCAGTTAACTAGATGAAGTATTAAGCAGCGATTTTATAAAGGAATCGAAATTTGGTGTATACTCGTAATAATTCTAACCTACAAAGTCTATCCTAACCAGACACTAGTGTTTCAGTAAAATAAATCACGTACCCATCAACTTGTTCGATTTTTCCAGTTACAGAAGATTCGTTTCTGAGATCTACTGTTGTATATTTTCCTTCTAAACCTTGCACTAAACACACAAGACCATTGTACATAAAATGCTTTTCCTTCCTTGAGACGAGCGCCATTTTTTTAAAGTTAGCCAATGTCGATACTGTACTTACGAGACGGTCGATATCCACGTCGATATTGTCGATACTATTAGCAATTCACAATAATCGATTAGTTGCAACGGGAACACGTAACAATCATATAAAATAATCATGGCGGCAATTTTAAATTATACACATCACAAAACGAAGTAGGAATGTTGGTACTCTCTATATACCTTGGGAATGTTGTGAGATCAACATGCACGAAATAGGTTGGAAGCTCAACTAAAAAAATCTCACTAACATTATTATTATTAAATTTCTACATATGACTCAACAGTGGCACTGACAGCATTCGACCTAATTTCTTTTACAGTATGTCCATTATTATTGTAGCCAGCACAGCATAGATCGGGCTCTTAAAGTTAGAATGTCAGACTCTTTAGACGCTTATATAGTAGCGTGCAAATTAATCCGAACACGACATATTTTTACATTTTCTGTCATTGTTGACCTCACAGCTGCTCATACCGCTTTAATTGACATCTGTAGTACGTGTAATTCCATTATTGAAGGTCTGTCATTATTTTTTTTATAATATGTGACATTTTGCCTGTCGTTTTGTACTTATAAGCATTTCAGTTGTGTTGAAGACTTAATACTGCAATCCTGTGTACATTCTGTCGTCTTCACAAATGGATACAACTCCACGAAAACGGTCTAAAATTATAACATTAGCAGAGCATTCTTCTATGACACAGAGGCAAATTGCTGCAGAATGTCACATCGGTTTGGCTACTGTTAATTCGATCATAAAACGATACAGGGAGACTGGATCCATCACACCCCAGAAAAAGGAAACTGTGGCCGGAAAAGGAATACTTCACCTGCAGATGATAGTTTAATTGTCAGGAAAAGTAAATTAAATCCTAGACTAACTGCTGTCGACTTAACCCGCGAGTTAATGGCTACCACTGGGGCGAATATTCACATCACAATAGTGCGGCGTAGGCTTTTGGAAGCTGAACGAAGGGCTCGTAAGCCTATTAAGAAGCAACTGCTAATCCTTGTTATGTGCAAAAAACGCTTAATGTGGGCAAAATTACATCAACACTGGACAGTGAATGACTGGAAGAATGTACTTTTTTCCGATGAGTCTCATTTCGAGGTCCACGGCCACCGTGTTTCTTACGTACGGAAAGGATCCGAAAAAGTAACAGCAGCTCATCTCCAACAAGCACCCAAATACTCCCCTAAAGTAATGTTTTGGGGTTGTTTTACACATGAAGGGCCTGGAGCATTAATACCTATCAAGGGAATGATGAATTCTGACAAATATATTCACTTATTGGAAACCAGAATCGTACCCCAGCTGCAAAAATCATTTCCGGATGGCAGAGGTGTGTTCCAACAAGACCTGGCACCATACCATACGTCTCGAGAAACTACAGAATTCTTCAACAAGAAGAATATTCAGGTACTCCCCTGGCCAGGCAACTCACCCGACATCAACCCCATTGAGAACTTGTGGTCAATTCGCAAAAGAAGAATGCAAAAAATGGATTGTTCTACAAAGGAGAAGATGATTTCTGCCCTCATTGGTGTATGGTTTCGCGATGAAGAAATGAAGAATATTTGTGGGAAATTAGTGGAATCCATGCCAAATCGTCTCAGAGCTGTTATTAGTAACAAGGGAGGCCACATAGATTACTGAGGTATGTCTTAGATCCTTTTTTTTTTATCCCGTTTGAGTATTTTTGCATAAGTAATTACGTTGTTCGGATTAATTTGCACGCTATTGTATATGATCCTTTACGTAGCTCTATAAAAATAAAAATAGTGGATTGATATCGGTTTGAATGGTGGTCACGAAATGAGTCCACTGCGTCCGAAGCAGCAGCCTCAAGATGTATTACTCACTGACAATCGAATCGCCAACTCCAGTGAGGGTGGATTCTATTATGTTGAAAGAATATTTTGGATTGCAGATCATAGATTATCTCACAGAAAATTTTCGTAAAAGTGAATTAAATTCACTTCTTA
Organism: Periplaneta americana; assembly: GCA_025594305.2. Lineage (NCBI taxonomy): Eukaryota > Metazoa > Arthropoda > Insecta > Blattodea > Blattidae > Periplaneta > Periplaneta americana. Next base: position 27,731,031 of record JAJSOF020000009.1, read on the forward strand.
AAACTCACAACATTAGTCATGCAGTAGGGTCCCAACCAGGATATTGGAAGTGTACCAGCCATAGGCAGTATTTTTATAGATGAAAGTAGATTGAATTCCTATTCTACAGAACCTTCATTAATCAATGGCCTATCTGATCATTATCAATAAATCCTACATGTTTACAATGTCAGTGATTATTATGTCTATTACAACTCATCGCTACGAGTGATGGAAAACCAAACACACATAGAATGCCAATGCTTGTTTCTCTTTAATGACTTTATGCTCGACCATGCCGAAATGTAGTAATTATACATCTGGTAGTAGCTCTTTAATGCACCTCATTAAAGTACACCTATTCATTATAGTTCAGTTGTTCAGCCAATGAGAAATCACCATTGTAGCATTATAAAACCGCAAGTATCGATTATTCTCGGATATGCAATCGAAAGACAATTAGCGAAATGTCACGGAGGCTGGAAATCCAATACTGTCGCAGAAGGTTATGTTCTGTTACTATAATAATTAGCGTTAATTGTAAATAGTATTCAAATAAATTCAATTTATCATCTCGTTTTTCAATTCTAAATCAATTTCCAGGTTATATCAAGATCAATGTTCATGTTATTCTCTAGATTATATCAAGGTCAATGACATTCGTTCCTCGGAAAAAATCAATACTTTCGCGTCTGCGCACATCTCACAATTTAGAAGGTCACTTCCGCTCCTCATTTACATAACCATAACATGAATACTTATGAATAATTTCAAGTTAGAAATATGGTCGAGCATAAAAAGTCGTATGAAACTTGCCTATAATGGTAATTAAGACGCTCGTATGAAAATTATGAAACTCGCTTGCGCTCGTTTCATAAACAAACATACTCGCGTCTTAATTACTACCATTATAGGCTCGTTGCATAATGTACTATTTCTTATTTGAACATATACTAGCGGGTAATTACTGTTATTTTAAACCTTAAATATTGTAACTTTCAAAATTTGTGCACACAACGTGACAAAAAAAATTGGTTATATAACATTTATATACGCAACTAAAGTGTGTTTATAGTAGGTATTAATTTTTAAATTTCCGGGGGTAAAAGGCGGTCAGAGCGTGGTGCCGACCACACCACCTCATTCTAGTGCCGAGGTCATGGAAAGCATGGAGCTCTACCTCCATGCCCCCCAAGTGCCTTCATGGCATATTACGGGGATACCTTTACCTTTATTAATTTTTAATTTTAACATACTATCAATTTTCAATTTTTAACATACTACAAGTTTTATTGAATGTTATTTATTGTAAGCTAAAATGACTTAGAACCACTCTAGATTTCACATATAATTTTATAATGATTATATATATATATATATATATATATATATATATATGTTCAATTGTATAATAGGCACAAATGTTCTCTCCATTTACGTCACTTATGTTCAATGTGCCATTCATTATGTTCTCCACCTGAAGATGACTTTTTAAATAAGTCGAAAATATTTGTGGAAATATAACTTTGTAATGTAATAAGACAGAAAATTAATTCTGTATTAATATAGATTGATAAGTTGTAGACTGAAACCACACAACTATAATTTAATATAGTTATATTTATTTAAAATTGTATTTCAAAAAGTTTATAGCAAATAATTCAGGATAATAGTACAGTATTATTAGGGTGACTGGCCAAACTATAGTTTCAAACTAAAACGGCTTCCTAGGCACCTGAAATATAGGGGAGAGTCGGGTAGTATAGGACATCGGGTAGTATCGGACAGTGCGTTTCTTTTATCTACCACCATATGGTAGTACCTGAATGACATGGTTACGTTTCTCTATGCAACATCATAGAAACGTAACCGTGTCAACCAGGTACTATCATAGTGTGGTAGATGAAAGAAACTCACTGTCCGATATTACCCGATGTCCGATACTACCCGACTCTCCCCTATATAGAAAAGCACGACAGATAATCACATGAAATTAAAATTTACGATATTCTAGACATTTCACGTCAGAGGTGAAACAACATAAAGCGGCAAAACATTGCCAATTTACTAGCTATTTAATGGTTAATTGATTGGAATAGAGTATTTTATTTATTTTTGGTAAGTACAAGCACAACATATCTTTAAGTATTTATTTATTTTTTCCTTGTCTCATAGATAAAAAAACACGTATGCTGTTGATTTATTTTAGTTATTTTAAGTGACTGTATGCAAGTACTTACACGGTATTTTGAAACTCAAATAAAATACCATTTTGGATTCCGTAATAAATTGCGCACATTCAATGCACCGAATCTTGATCATATGCATTTACTTTTGTATAAGTAATGAATGTTGAAAATGTAACGATAACGAAATCAAAGCAATACGTCAAACGTCATGCCTTATTTCGCCTCTGCTCGCCTCCACTCAGCGTTGCCAAACGTACCCATGCTCCGGCTTGTAACTGAAGATGGCTCTGCTCTGGTAGGGACAGAAGTTTGTTAAAATTCTTTTGGTATGTCTTGCAGAACACGTTAAATCATTCATATTTTTATTGTGATCAGATAAACCATTATATATTTTTAAGCCACAGACTTTTAAACAATGTAGATAATGGAATAATAAAATTATTTTTAAACGGATGTTGTAATGAAAGTCACTAATTGGATAAAAATCGTTATCAGTATTATGATCATAATCAAACGGGCTGTGATTTGGTATCTCCGATGTTCAGCAGCCATTACAATCGTATAATATACATTTTGTGGCATTGTATATTTACATTTCTCAAGGCGTGATTATTCATTGTAAAAAGGCATGACTCATGTGAAATATTGTGGAATATATCTTATTGCAATATTCTATACAGCAACAGCAGAAGTTAAAGTTTTGGTATGTCATGCTACGTTAGCTTTGGTTAGTGTACTCTATACGTGATTAAAATAACTTCAGAGTTCTGTTTTCTTATTATCATGAATGCTATTTGAAACTTGTATTTATCTCCGAGTGTAACTAATTTGTTTCAGATTCTATTTGTTCCTTTATTTTCTATAACACTAGTATCTCAAAAATCTATTAATACGTAGATTATGAACGTGAATGCAGGAGCAAACACTGAAATATGCATAGGAACAGAACAACATTTTTATAAAATTTGTACTAGAAGTACTGATATTATAACAAGTTATTTATAGTCTGTGAAACACTCGAATTCTGTTTTATAACAAATTATAATGCAAGTTATTGTGATATTTTCCTCTGTGAAACTTCGTTTGTCACCGAATTCTGTTTTATAACTGAGTTGAGGGAGAATCCCGGAAAAAAACCTCAACCAGATAACTTGCCCCGAACCGGGCCACCTGGTTTCGGCCAGAGCGCATTCCTTCTATGTTACAAGACGTTACTGGTACACTGGATTCTTATTGAATTTTGTATTCCCAAGAAACTAGTGTCTCAGTGAAACGTACAGCAGAATCCGTATAGGCCAGTTTCTATCTAATGCTTTTCCAATTCACTGCGGGATAAAGCAAGGAGTTGCACTATCACCTTTACTTTTTAAATTTGCTCTAGAATATGCCATTAGGAAAGTTCAGGATAACAGAGAGGGTTTGGAATTGAACAGGTTACATCAGCTGCTTGTCTATAAGGATAAAATCCACAAACAATTAGGAAAAACACGGAAATTTTACTTGAAGCAAGCAAAGCGATAGGTTTGGAAGTAAATAGGTAAAAGACAAAGTATATGATTATGTCTCGTGACAGAACATAATACGAAATGAAAAAATAAAAATTGGAAATTTATCCTTTGAAAAGGTGGGAAGTTCAAATATCTTGGACCAACAGTAACAAATATAAATGACACTCGAGAGGAAATTAAACGCAGAATAGGCCTAAATATGGAAAATGCCTATTATTATTCGGTTGAGAAGCTTTTGTCATCTGGTCTCAAAAAATCTGAAAGTTAGAATTTATAAAACAGTTATATTACCGGTTGTTGTGAAACTTGGACTCTCACTTTGAGAGAGGAACAGAGATTAAGGGTGTTCAAGAATAACATTCTTAGGAAAATATTTGGGGCTAAGAAGGAGAATGGAGAAAGTTATACAACGCAGAACTGCACACATTGTATTCTTCCACCTGACATAATTAGGAACATTAAATCCAGACGTTTGAGATGGTCAGGGCATGTAGCACGTATGGGAAAATCCAGAAATACATATAGATTGATAGTTGGGAGACCGGAGGGAAAAAGACCTTTGGAGAGGCCGATACGTAGATGGGAGGATAATATAAAAATGGGTTTGAGGAGATGGGATATGATGATAGAGACTGGATTAATCTTGCTCTGGATAGGGACCAATGGCGGGTTTATGTAAGGGCGGCAATGAACCTCCGGGTTCCTTAAAAGTAAGTAAGTAAGTAAGTAAGTAAGTAAGTAAGTAAGTAAGTAAGTAAGTAAGTAAGTAAGTAAGTAAGTAAGTAAGTAAATAAGTAATTCTTTCTTGCAAGATGTCCCACTGTCTGCATGGAGTTTTAAGCGTATTCTGAAATTATGTCATTGTAACCCAATTTGTTTACAAAAGAAGATTTACGGTCCTTTTTCCAGCTTATAGCCTAGTTGATTCATCGGCCATAGTTTAAACATTTATACTTATAGTCGACTACGATATAAAAAAGAAACAATTAACAGTGATGTTTGTAATTAGTAGGAGATAATGGGACTTTTGGCACACTGTATATTTGAAGTCAATTCGCCAGAATCTGAATCCCGCTCTGAGTAGTGGAAATCTTATTCGACTAACAGAAATTGAAATTTCTTTACATTTATCTAACGGCAATTTTTTATCTGCAGCGATTATCTAGTATCGGTTTCTGATTTGTAATGTAGTATGATTTTCGAAGAATTATCAGAGCCTCAAATGAGAAAATCATATAGGAATGTATAAGAGAACCAAAAAAATATATAAGTCTATATAAAAAATGACACCGTATTTAGTTGGTATGAAACCCTCCCTATCTAATTTGTTGGTTACTAATAGCCAAGCCCTCTAACAAAATTACCCTGCAGTTGAAATTTCAGAATTGTTATTACGCATTTGTAATTGGAAGCCACTTTTTTTGAAGAGCGTCAGTGTTTCCCATTACTCTAACCTGTTATACCAATAGTATATTGATTATGTTCCGATTTTTTAAGGGTTCCGTGTCGGTCAACAGGTGAAACGAATTGACGAATGGGATTCTAGAGTATTGAAAATACGGTCGTTTGATTGGCGGAGATCCTATTTAGAGAGAGAGTCTTCCCAGACGCCGAAAGCTCTTATCGGACCGCCTCATCCATTAAGGCTGCGACCACGCAAACCAATTCTGCAGTGCAGGAAATCGTACACGCAATCAGTGTACATATTTATATACCGCCAACGGCGTTCCTTGCGGCCATTATCATGTCGATACACGAGTTGCGGGACTCGCTTTCCTTTTGTTTTTATTTTTAGAGCATCGATTCCTCTCTCTCTTTCTCTTTCTCTTTTTTTTTGTGGTGTAATTACTTGATAACAATATTTTTCAGAGAAAATATCTTGCGGTATTTTTCTTCTTTGTGTGGCGTACAAATTCAAAATGTCGTGCCTACATTCCGACTTAGGTGTATCAGTCAAATTATAGGGGAAGGTTTGACATGTCTCTGACATGTAAAACACAGGCTGGGCTCGGCTAGTTTGATTCTCGCCGTTCTTTTGTTTTCCTTTTCCCTTGCTCTCACTCCATAAGTGCATGGAGTATTCAGTGGACGACCAATCAGAGGAAAACCGGGCACAAAGGAGATTTACTGCATGATTATACAAATGAGGGTTGAGGGTACATTACTGCTCAATAAAAAAGTGTTATATCTACCATGTTTATAAGACTGTAACTCTACTGTTGCATCATGAAAAGTCTTGGTAATGGAAAATACAATTTTCGATTAAAATAATACATTTCTTAGACTTGCGCGGCTTTACGCCTGTGACATAGGAGTTTATTATTTATTTTGAAACTAATTAATTCATTAGCTTATAAAAAATCAAACAATTGAATCAGGGGCTTTGAAAAGGGCATCAGTCACCGTTTTTCAGAAAATGACATATTGTTGTTTTTGCATTCTATAAGCCTAGACCTACCATTTTATATGCGAAAGGCACCAGTCCAAGGTTCACTATGTTTTCAGTATGCGGCTGAACATTGCGTTTGTTTTGAAATAGGCATCAGAAAATTGAGGACATCGTTCAATTGAAAAAGTACATCCCAGATGAGCACTTACCCTTCTGTGACGAGATATGCGATTGGCTAACCAAGGATGGGGAAAACATTGAATGAACGTTTTGTTAAAATAGAATTCAGTAACTTTTCGTTTTTATATTATATTTTGAAGTAATTTCATTTCAAACACTTATAAGATTCTACTACATGTTCTGTTCATTTAATGTTCAATACTGTTTTATGAAAAAATAAACACAGTATTTATGCTTTTATTTTGAAAGTTTTGAAAAAGGCATCAGTCTACTCATTTCAAACATATTTACGAACTTACCGTTAGTGTTAAAAAGATAAAACTTTAAAATAAAATGCAAATTTATAATAGGCAATGGCCAAAAAATTGTCCTTATAGGCTACAGAAGCTAAAACCTGGTTCGTATGACAGTTTTTTTTTTACCAAAACTTTAATCTTGCCTACTTATATCCTTTTGTAACATTTACACTTTATGTACAACTTTTAAAGTTATTTTTAATCTGCTTATGGAAGAACAGTCTTCAAACACCGCTGCAGGCAAAACCATTTTGAGACCTGATTTATTTATAGTCTATCAGCATCAGATATAACGTAGTATTTATTTATGCCTGTTTATTATACAAAGGCTATTGGGAAGGTGACTGATAAATTTATTTTTTTTTAAGGATTCTGGAGTGTTCCCCATTAGAAGAGGTGATGTCGGTATTGTGTTCTGTAAGTAATTGCTGAATTTAATTTAATCCACTTAGAAATGCAGTAACATCATAAACGATTGTTTATATAGTAGATATATTTTAGAATTTTGCCATAAATTGCATGTATTATATAGGATTAGGTCTATTCAAAATATAGCCTAGTTGCAGTGCGAAATAACCATGATATTTATTTAACAAATTAAATTTAATAAAAGTAAAAATACATTCGAAGCAATTAAATTTGTTCGCCGTTGTAAGTTTTAGCTTTCTTTACCTTCATAAAAGGTTTGTTGTAAATGCCCAAAAAGTTTACGTTACAAGAATGACGTTTTTGGTCAAAAGATTGAAAAAGCGAAACGTAGTTGAGCTTTTTTTAATTAAATGAAAACAAGCATTGCTCGTGCATGAATTACTTTGTGCGAAGATCGTTTTAATTGAAAGACAATGTCTAATTAGTTGCAATGAAATCTCCATCTTGGTTTCTGTTTAATGGCAACTACAAAACCAAAATATCTTTCTTCAATATTGTTGCTATAAAATTTTTTCTGTGTTTACTATACTCCAGCAATGATATACGTCTGTCTATAAATGCGAACTTAAAACAAACGGTAAGGTTATGTAATGATTTATTTTTCATTTTGACGATAAATATTATTTATATACCTAATTGCAGTAATGCATCTGGAATCTTGTTTTTTTACTCGATTAATTACTTGTATTGGAATGAACCAGTTTTTAGTAGAGTTAATTTATCAAATATTTAAAAACAATAATTGATTGAATGAAATTGACTCAATTTATAATTATTAATTGATTAAATTCTAAAAATTATTTCACAGTAAAATGATTAATTGAAGAGTCCACGTTGGTAATACTGAATGGTATTTCACACTTACCGCGTATTGGTTCTGTGCGGAAAACATGCAAATACGCACGATCTCGCACAAAAGTTTATTGAATAAGATTTTCAACACCTGCCAAATTAAATAAGCCACATTGCTTGGTGAATTAAATGCGTATTCAGTTTAATTTCACAATGTCATGGTAATTTAAAAATGTAGACTACATATTTCATAATCTTGTGCTCCAAATTGAAAAAAAAAATTGTAATGTGCTGTCTTATGGTTCAGCTTAAACGTGCAAAATGTTCATTTATGACAATAAATGACATCCATAATTCTTGACTAATTGTACAGGACATCTTCATTTATCGGTTCACTGACTGATTGAATGACTGACTCATTCACATTTAATTGATTGATTATATTATTTCATTGATTAATTGACTGAGTCGTTCATTTATTCATTTTGCCTGCCTCTTAATTATTATGAATTTATTAATTCATTCTATGGTTAATAATTCGTGAATTTTACATTTAACTTAGTCCTATTGTATGTACATATGTATTGTTTTTTATTTTCGGTTTTTACGACGCTGTATCAACATCTAGGTTATTTAGCGTCTGAATGATACGAAGGTGATAATGCCGGTGAAATGAGTCCGGGGTCCAGCACCGAAAGTTACCCAGCATTTGCTCGTATTGTTGAGGAAAACCCCGGAAAAAACCTCAACCAGGTAACTTGCCACGACCGGGATTTTTTATTGTGTATTGCTGACCGTTATTTTATTGTATGTATGTATGTAGCTATGTATTGTATTTTTATTGCTGGTTATTTAATTTTATTGTTATTTAGCGTCGATCGGATTGGTGATAGCGAGATGATATTTAGATGAGGCCGAGGGAAAACTCGGAAATAACCCAACCAGGTAATCAGCCCTTTGCAGGGAATCGAACCCGCGCCCGAACGCAACTCCGGATCGGCAGGCATGCCTTAGCCGATGAGCTATGTATGTTTGTATTTTATTTTTAGTAGGTTATTTTACGACGCTTTATCAACATCTCTGGTTATTTAGCGTCTGAATGAAATGAAGATGATAATGTCGGTGAAATGAGTCCGGGGTCCAGCACCGAAAGTTACCCAGCATTTTGCTCGTATTGGGTTGAGGGAAAACCCTGCCCCGACCGGGATTCGAACCCGGACCACTTGGTTTCGCGGCCAGACGCGCTGACCGTTACTCCACAGGTATGGATGTATGTATGTATGTATGTATGTATGTATGTATGTATGTATGTATGTATGTATGTATGTATGTATGTATGTATGTGTAATAAACTTTTTAACAGGATTTTCTCAGAAATTTTATTGCAAATTGTAAAATATTAGTCAATTTTTTTACTGAATGTGCCTCAGAGATAGATGTCTTGTCTAATATTCTTTCTGCTACTTGATGATTGCTTATGATTCAGTACATTATGTAAAATGGCTCAATTATAACATTATTCTACATCACGAAATGAAGGAAAGATTTTAATCGAAGACGCAGCATTTTCTCTTTGAAGATAATCACATGTTAAACCTGACTGCTGTCAACCGTTCAATGATTTGAAGGGACTTCATTTACATTCAATCATGCAAGGGGCCGTGAGTTCAAATCTAGCGGGAGAAAAATATATTCTGACACAGCTTCCTCTGAGGCTGTGCCACTCACCCAGTTTCCTATCATTAAATAAATAAAAACATTCTAAAAAGCACAGAAACATCAAATTGTCCAATAACTTTCACACAATATAAATAAAATAAAATAAAATAAAATTTTTAAAATAAAATAAAAAAAAATAAAATAAAATCCGGAGTTATTACTAAGAAAACAGAATTAAATGTGATCTGTATATTTTACTTTGAAAACTTAAATGTAATGTAGAGAGAAAAAAATCACTACCTATTTCAAAAAAAGTTGAAGGCTGAAAACAGGTATTGAAAAGGCTTTTGATGTACTGTACAAATCAACCGGAAATCAGAAGTAAGGCATGATAGTTCGGTACCTTTAAGCACTAGAAGAAGTCGCCCATTGCCGATGGTGATGGTTCTGACAGAACATTTCTTTGTTCTAAGTCACTTTTATTTCAAACATATTTTTATCTGTCTTCCAGATCTTGTTTTATAATGTACAAATCCATTTGATAGCAATTTCATCCTTTTCCTTTCAGCTGTAATGAATAATTATTGCAGGTACTCTCTGTATTTTTTTTGTAAGTGGGTAGATGAATAAAATGTAGGTTACGAAAATTTTTACCTCGAAATGTAATGTAAGCATTGCTTAGCAACGCCAAAGTATTGTTAGGACTACACATTAATAAATTCCCTTGTGGGAATAATGGTTAGCGGAAAAATTTCCTTTCGGAAAATGTATATTAGGAATAACTGTTTTGGAAAGTTGATTTCGGAAAATTATTCGGAAAAAAGTACAATTACGAAAAATAGACGTTATGAAAAATTATTTCGAAAAAACAAATACGGAGAAATGGTTGGGAATGATCCTACCCGTCCTACTATGAAGGATTGTTTAATTATCCCTGGCATTGTTCTAGGGTAGCGATGTAGCAATAAGACAGTATCATTATATTATTATTATTATTATTATTATTATTATTATTATTATTATTATTATTATTATTATTAATGACTTTTAGTTATGACCTATCAGTCCATTCAGTATCGTTCCCAGAAATTTTCCTTTTTTCAGATACTGCATTGAAAATGTTTCAGCTATTAATTTGAAATAATTTTTCAGTAGGAACTACATCGTTTACAGCTTATGTGACTCTAATAATACTGGTACCAGCATCACAAAACGTGTCATTAGCATTTATTTATTCATAATTTAATCTTTTAATTTTTTGCTTAATTTTGATCGACATTTCTGCCTGGTGATGTTGATCCATATAACAATGCCCTTATTTTCTTAATTAAGTCACAATTTATTTGTAATAATATTAATGTACAATTGTTATAATTAATAACTTATCCATGTTAATAGATAGATAGATAGATAGATAGATAGATAGATAGATAGATAGATAGATAGATAGATAGATAGATAGATAGATTTAGATAGATAGATAGATAGATAGATAGATAGATAGATAGATAGATAGATAGATAGATAGATAGATAGATAGATAGATAGATAGATAGATAGATAGATAGATAGGTAGGTATCCAGGTAGATAGGTAGAGATAATAGATAGATAGATAGATAGATAGATAGATAGATAGATAGATAGATAGATAGATAGATAGATAGATAGATAGATAGATAGATAGATAGATAGATAGATAGATAGATAGAGATAGATAGATAGATAGATAGATAGATAGATAGATAGATAGATAGATAGATAGATAGATAGATAGATAGATAGATAGATAGATAGATAGATAGATAGATAGATAGATAGATAGATAGATAGATAGATAGATAGATAGATAGATAGATAGATAGATAGATAGATAGATAGATAGATAGATAGATAGATAGATAGATAGATAGATAGATAGATAGATAGATAGATAGATAGATAGATAGATAGATAGATAGATAGATAGATAGATAGATAGACAGAGACAGACAGACAGACAGATAGATAGATAGATTTATTCGTTCCATAATATTCTTACATTTGCTTTATAGCATAGAATAAAGAACATGTCCAATTCTTACGTTTAAATATAAATGCAATACATATAAAATGCAAATATGAAATATGTACAGAATTAATACCTTAATAACAATAATATTTTATACAATGTAATATGTTTACCATTTAATAGTATTAAAATATTTACACAGTACTGTGAAATGTCAAGAATTCATATACAGAATAGAAAGTGTGAGATATTAAGTAATTTTTTTGTTTTACCTTAAATAATGCAGGGTTTTGGCTATGATTCTTAATGTCTTCAGGAAGACTATTGAACATTTTTATCGCCATGTAACGTACTTCCCTTTGATAGCATGATAAATTTGATGATGGCGTATGAAAATCATTCTTTCTGCGGGTATTTATACTATGTATGGCTGAGTTAGTTGGAAAATTTTCTTTATTACATAAGAGGAAATTTATTATAGAGTATATGTATTGATTTGTTAAGGTTGAGAGTTAGATGTTAGCGTTTGATTGTTGATATCTTTTTGGAATGAATATGCATGAGTACAGGCTTACTATGGAAACAGAGATGATGATGATGATAAAAATGAACGTAGGATAAACAAATGAACATAAGAGAAAAAAATTGTCGGTTAAAAATCTTAGAACACCATGCTATGTACTATCAGTATAATCAGATTCTAGTAGTCCAGTCGACTGTCAACGAACTGGTTGATTGGATGTATGGCGATCCCTTGGAATTATCACTGCAATTTTGATTAGTTTCTTGAATGAATCTCTTTTGAAATAAATCTCTCTGACAGTAAAGAGTGCAACTGTCAGCAGAAATGATTAGGTCGTGCCACAGTATAACAAAAAGTGCGTTTTCTCTATTAGCAGGAACTTCTCTATTATTTATAAAAATGCGTATAAACAGTTGATTGTTAGATCGATTACCTCGCAACATGTCGATATAAAACGATCTGAAACGATAGAAATATTGTGATATTTGCAAGTCATAAAAATTAAGAATTTGAGAGATTGGTTGCCACGTAACGTCTTCTTCTAAAAACTAGCAGAATTACATATTATATTACTACCTCTGATCGAGATTCTGGCTGATAATATGTACACTGGCGTTCAAAGATATCTGACCTACAATAATTGTCTGATCGTGTAAGCGAAGTTTCTAACTACGGGATAAGTCAGAACCAAAGACACAACAAATTGACAAACTTTGAAATAGTTCCGCTAGTTCTCAATAGGTGACTATTATTGGAACGGGTAAAAAGTATTTGGGAAAATAGTGATGTAGATTAAGTAGGCCCTATAAATTTTTCCCATAATTGACAGTATCAACGGTTTTCTTCTAAACCTAGTGCTTGTTTTACATTCATTAGAGGGGGATGAAATTTTATAATGTTTAATGCGGGTATATTTATGTACTATTGGCGACACTGACTGTTATCTTCGCCATCTATTCATGGAAGTAATAACTAAAGAAGCTACACTTACACGAAAAAATTATCGATCACTATCGATTAATAGTGGTCAGAAAATCTTTGAACGCCAGTGTACAGTAGTGGCAAAAAAACCGGACCGACCATTGTAGCTGATTTCAGAGCCTTGTTCACTCCAGAGCACGATAGACTGGTAACTAAGACTTTCGTGGTTCGAATCCTGCCTGGGAAGGAAACTTTTTTTTTTTGTTCCTTATTCAAATTTATTCCCAATACTTTTCGATTGCTGCGTAAAATTCATTTTGGGAATAATAATTAATTAGTGTAAAATTTGCAATCGAAAAGTATTGGGAAAAGTAGTGAATAAATTTGATGAACAAAAAAAGTCAGCGATGTATGCAATGGACATATTTCATTATCTCCTGTCTTAGTTGCCTCATGAGCAATGTCTTATTGGTGAGGGTTCAATCTGTCTTCGGACAGTTGACTAATTACAAGAAATATAACTCGATGTATGACGAAACATACACAATGGAGAATTTGAGAGTTATACTGACCTATGGCAAAACGTATATAATTGACAACCTGATAGATCGATTAGCTAGCATTGCCTCGATTTATCTAAAGAAAAACGTTCTGATCTATAATTGGATGTAGGCCTATGCAATTAAGTATTTGACAGATTGGTTGCCTCACAATAGGTACGTCGATAACTCACAAGAAAGAGAAACTATCCTTGTAAATGCGAGAGGACGTGTAACATTTAGAATTTGACATATTAGTTGTCTATTAACACTTTGATATCTCCCGGAGATAGAGTGTGATATATAACCTATGCCAAGACAAACACAATCGAGAATCTGACAAATCGGCGTCTAGTAATACTTTGATATCTCATGAATGGGAGAGATATCGTGACCTATGACAATAAATACACCATTGAGAATTTGACTGATTCGTTGTCTAGTAACATTTCAAAGATCCAGGAAAAAGAGAGAGAAAGAGAGAGATAATCTGTTCTATGACAAGACATACACACTCGAGAATCTAACAAAACGGCGTTTAGCAACACTTGACATCTCATGAATGGGAGAGATATCGTGACCTATGACAATAAATACACCATTGAGAATTTGTCTGAACCGTTGTCTAGTAACATTTCAAAGACCCAGGAAAAAGAGAGAGAAAGAGAGATAATCTGTTCTATGACAAGACATACACACTCGAGAATCTAACAAAACGGCGTTTATTAACACTTGACATCTCATGAATGAGAGAGATATCGTGACCTATGACAATAAATACACCATTGAGAATTTGTCTGATCCGTTGTCTAGTAACATTTCAAAGACCCAGGAAAGAGAGAGAGAAAGAGAGAGATAATCTGTTCTATGACAAGACATACACACTCGAGAATCTAACAAAACGGCGTTTAGCAACACTTGACATCTCATGAATGGGAGAGATATCGTGACCTATGACAATAAATACACCATTGAGAATTTGTCTGATCCGTTGTCTAGTAACATTTCAAAGACCCAGGAAAGAGAGAGAGAAAGAGGGAGATAATCTGTTCTATGACAAGACATACACACTCGAGAATCTAACAAAACGGCGTTTAGCAACACTTGACATCTCATGAATGGGAGAGATATCGTGACCTATGACAATAAATACACCATTGAGAATTTGTCTGATCCGTTGTCTAGTAACATTTCAAAGACCCAGGAAAGAGAGAGAGAAAGAGGGAGATAATCTGTTCTATGACAAGACATACACACTCGAGAATCTAACAAAACGGCGTTTATTAACACTTGACATCTCATGAATGAGAGAGATATCGTGACCTATGACAATAAATACACCATTGAGAATTTGTCTGATCCGTTGTCTAGTAACATTTCAAAGACCCAGGAAAAAGAGAGAGAAAGAGAAAGGAGATAATCTGTTCTATGACAAGACATACACACTCGAGAATCTAACAAAACGGCGTTTAGCAACACTTGACATCTCATGAATGAGAGAGATATCGTGACCTATGACAATAAATACACCATTGAGAATTTGTCTGATCCGTTGTCTAGTAACATTTCAAAGACCCAGGAAAGAGAGAGAGAAAGAGAGAGATAATCTGTTCTATGACAAGACATACACACTCGAGAATCTAACAAAACGGCGTTTAGCAACACTTGACATCTCATGAATGGAGAGATATCGTGACCTATGACAATAAATACACCATTGAGAATTTGTCTGATCCGTTGTCTAGTAACATTTCAAAGACCCAGGAAAAGAGAGAGAGAAAGAGGGAGATAATCTGTTCTATGACAAGACATACACACTCGAGAATCTAACAAAACGGCGTTTAGCAACACTTGACATCTCATGAATGAGAGAGATATCGTGACCTATGACAATAAATACACCATTGAGAATTTGTCTGATCCGTTGTCTAGTAACATTTCAAAGACCCAGGAAAGAGAGAGAGAAAGAGGGAGATAATCTGTTCTATGACAAGACATACACACTCGAGAATCTAACAAAACGGCGTTTATTAACACTTGACATCTCATGAATGAGAGATAGACCTATGACAATAAATACACCATTGAGAATTTGTCTGATCCGTTGTCTAGTAACATCTATGACAAGACATACACACTCGAGAATCTGACATCTCATGAATGAGAGAGATATCGTGACCTATGACAATAAATACACCATTGAGAATTTGTCTGATCCGTTGTCTAGTAACATTTCAAAGACCCAGGAAAAAGAGAGAGAAAAGAGGGAGATAATCTGTTCTATGACAAGACATACACACTCGAGAATCTAACAAAACGGCGTTTAGCAACACTTGACATCTCATGAATGAGAGAGATATCGTGACCTATGACAATAAATACACCATTGAGAATTTGTCCGTGGTCTAGTAACATTTCAAAGACCCAGGAAAAAGAGAGAGAAAGATAGATAATCTGTTCTATGACAAGACATACACACTCGAGAATCTAACAAAACGGCGTTTAGCAACACTTGACATCTCATGAATGGGAGAGATATCGTGACCTATGACAATAAATACACCATTGAGAATTTGTCTGATCCGTTGTCTAGTAACATTTCAAAGACCCAGGAAAAAGAGAGAGAAAGAGAGAGATAATCTGTTCTATGACAAGACATACACACTCGAGAATTTGACACAGCATCGGTTGCCTAGCAACGCCCGCGCTGACATCTCTCACGAGATACAACCTGTTGACGACCGGAACAGTACCGTGCCGTGGGTGATCTTCGCCTCCGTGTCACACCACATTACGTAATAAAAGAGGGCTCTTTAAAGGGAGAGAGAGAGAGGGTTGTGCCGCGATGGGGTGGGGGCAATGTTGTGTCTTGTCCGCAAGGTTTTCGTGATGTCTGTCCGCGTGCATCACGAAAAGAGGCAAAGTGCACGGCATGACATGTCACTCACACATGTTTTCATCACGGTCCGGCCTATAAAGAAATGGATTATTACCTAAAACCTCTGTTTGGACATATAGAGAAAAGGAAAGAGAGAGGAGACACACACACAGAGGAGGGATTGCGGATAGCAATAATTAAGGTCCTTTCAGAAGAGACTATATTATCATTTGACATTGTCCAACATGCGACGTTATCGTGCGGAAACTTCGTCCCGGGAGCGCGCTCAAACAGGCGGGAATCTGTGTCGGCAGACGGACGAACGGACCTGCTAACAGTAGTGCAGTCTGTGATTGTGTTTCCGAACCCAGTGCTTCGAGGTGTTGACAGTGATAGTGGTGAATCTACGTGTTTTAGTGTTTCATTCAACGATGTTATCAAATACAGAAGATACTCAGCGCTGTTGTGATTGTGGGATGGTATAACAGGCATGAAAATTAATCCAAAGAAATTTATAGTGGTCCTTTTAAGTATTTTTCTGCCTAATGCCTTAAGATAATGCGAACTAAGACCTTCCTACTGTTAACTAGGTGATGTAACTCAAGAAAGTGAGGGTAATTTCACTTTATTTAATGACAATTACAAATGGGTTGATATTTATAATTGCTGTGATTAGCCTATAGATTGGCTTGCAAAATATAGAAGTTAATTCGAAGACAGTGGTAGTTATTTAAGTTCATTTATTTGTAATGCTAGAGGATTTTATCGATTTTTTTTCTGTTCATTTAGCAATGTAAAGAAGTATAAGGTATAGTTTCTTATTTTGTTACGATATTTTAGTATGCAGCCGATATTAGAAATTAATATTACAGAGAGATATAGAAAAACTAGAAAATGCTTTTATAAGTAGTAATTTCTTTTAATATTTCAGTTTCCAAGATCTACAAATGAGGCGTTCAGGGCAAAAGTGGTGTAAGTCAAAATAGGGTAATGAGATTTAAAGTAAAAATTCTGTAAAATACAGCGCAAAGTAGCAATTAATATGGCCTTCTTGCTATACACTGACTAATAATAGTTTAAATAAATTGAATATTAATTGCTACTTTGCGCTGTATTTTACAGAATGTTTACTTTAACCTTCATTACCCATATCTGACTTACACCACTTCTGCTCTGAACGGCTCAAATATTGACAAAGAAAGAAATTTTCTGACATTAATAGTTGTGAAAAGTAAAGATTTGCAGTTCTAAAGTTGTTTACAAACAAAAAAAAGAAAACATTAATAAAGAATTTATTTCGCTTTAAATTAAACTCAACGGTAAATTTACAATAACTTTTATAATATCTAATTTTGTATTCTAAAATTATTTTTGTCTAATAATTTTTAATTGTAATAATAGAAATGAACATGCATTAATAATAATAATAATTACAAAACAATTATTATTAGTACTATTATTTTAATATTATTATTTTAAAAGTATTTTAGTCGAAATACAATAATACCTATTTCAGTTTAGATTTATCTATACATATATTTTTTCGGACTACATTCAGATGAGAAGTACAATAATACCTACTTCAGTTTAGATTTATCTATACACATATTTTTCGGACTACATTCAGATGAGAAGTACAATAACAGGTACTTCAGTTTATCTATATATATATATATATATATATTTTATATATATATATATATATATAAATACATACATTCAGATGAGAAGTACAATAATACTTACTTCAGTTTAGATTTATCTATACAGATATATTTTCGGACTACATTCAGATAAGAAGTACAGTAATACCTACTTCAGTTTAGATTTATTTATACATATATTTTTTCGGACTACATTCAGATGAGAAGAACAATAATACCTACTTCAGTTTAGATTTATCTATACACATATTTTTTCGGACTACATTCAGATGAGAAGTACAATAACAGGTACTTCAGTTTAGATTTATCTATATATATATTTTTTTGGACTACATTCAGATGAGAAGTACAATAATACTTACTTCAGTTTAGATTTATCTATACAGATATATTTTCGGACTACATTCAGATAAGAAGTACAGTAATACCTACTTCAGTTTAGATTTATTTATACATATATTTTTTCGGACTACATTCAGATGAGAAGTACAATAATACCTACTTCAGTTTAGATTTATCTATACACATATTTTTCGGACTACATTCAGATGAGAAGTACAATAATACCTACTTCAGTTTAGATCTATCTATATATATATATATTTTCGGAGTACATTCAGATGAGAAGTACAATAATACCTACTTCAGTTTAGAGTTATCTATACATATATTTTTTCGGACTACATTCAGATGAAAAGTACAATAATACCTACTTCAGTTTAGATTTATCTATACATATATATTTTCGGACTACATTCAGGTGAGAAGCATCTTACGAAATTCTTCACATAATAATATAAAGTTTATAAAATATATGAACTTACTCTACCTTTGTGTCTTATGCCAATGATAAATGAGGTCATTCATTTCTACTTCTGTTCATTAAAACTTTCTTTCGTTAGCGGCCTAAAATAGGCATACGTTGCTGGTGATATGAACATTC